>CM052883.1:1821708-1837585 GCA_028534135.1 Potos flavus
AGCTTCCTTGCCCCCCGCCCAAGGACACAGGTCCCCAGTGTCCTGCAGGCCCCCACCCCCCAGCCTCCTTGCCCTCCGCCCAAGGATGCAGGTCCCCAGTGTTCCGCAGGCCCCTCACTATCAGTGCCCACACTCCCCATTCCCAGGAAGCCTTTGTTTCTCCCTTTGGACCAGACTCAGCTGAAACCCCCTAACCCATCTAATCATCTCTGATCTAGCTTCTCCGTGGGAATCCCACGTGGCTCGCTTGTACTTAGTGTGTGATTGTATCGTGCCGCTGCTTAGTTAGCGGTGGGATTCCTGTGTGTGCACGTGTGCAAATGTCTGTGTGCAAACACCTTCGTGTGTGCGTGCAGATGTCTGTGTACAGACGCTTGTGTGCATGTGTGCAAGTGTGCGTGCGTGTGCACACTTCCCCCGGTCCCTGGAGCGGATCAGAAAGGCTGTGAGGGAAACCCACGTATGCCCTAGAATCCAGCCCACAGCCCACTGCCCACAGTCCTTACGTTCTTGGTTTTGTGTGTTTTTTATTTATTTTTGTGTTTTATTCTTTTTCATTATTTCCCTTTCTGACAGCTCCCCAGCTGTAATTTCTCCCAGAGCTCGTTTCTTTCTGCTGGAACAGATTACCCCCCACCCTGTCCCGCGTTGACGACTTGCTTCAGCCCCGGCTCGAGCACCTCACTGCCTGCCTTCCCACTAAAGCTTGTGGATCTAGCTTTAAAATCACCCTTCTCTGCTTTCGTCCCCTTTCCTCTCTGTGGTTATGAAAATGCTGACCTTGCAGCCACCCTAGTGGACACGTCACTCCATGTCCCCCCTTGGCGTCTGCTGTGTTTACTTTTAACGGCTTTTATGTGCCCGATTGCCTCTTAACTTACAGTGTTTACAGCTGTCTGTGAAACTGCTCTGGCCTTAGCTTCTCTCCCGGTCAAAGCCCGGCCTCTGGCCCAGCAGCGCCGCCCTCCGTGAGCCATCGGCTCCCCTCCTCAAGCCGGTGCTTCCTCCTCTCCCCTTGCGGGGTCTTCAGCCCCCGACCCCAGGGGCTGCCTTCGGTCCTGGGGGCGCTGATGAGTGCGTGTGAGGTTTAGTGGGTAGCGTTTCTTCTCCCATGACTGCAGCTCCTACTCTGGGGTCCGTCGTCTTCCTGGACGCTCCCTTGTCCTCTGCGCTCTGCTCTTTGAGGTTGCGGACGCAGCCCGGCTCCTGGCGGCTGGGAGCAGAGGCCCCGAGGGCAGCCTCGAGCTAGTGCTCCTGCCGGTGTGACTGCGAGATCTTCTGCACGCCCGCCCAGAACGGGGGCCCTGCCGTCTTATCCCTCAGCTTGGCTTTCCGTGTTCAGACCTAACTTCACGCTCCTCCCGGAACATCATCTTTGTCCTTGACTTTACGTCTTGGCTGTTCCATTTCGATTGCCAGCCCAGTTCCTGTCCCCTGGTCCTTGTGTCCACTTTTCTTTGTTTGGTGACGTTTTTATGCCCTGATCCTCTAAGTGGAAATGAAATCGACCCTCAGTGGCCTTTTCATTCATGCGCTGGGAATACTATTTGCACCAAAAGAAATGCACAGATTTTTTTCACGTCTGAGTAGTGAGTCCCTTTTCCTTAATGGTAAGTCGCAGGAGGCATTCGAGTGCCAGCATCTACAGGGTGAGAAGCCTGACGGATCCGTTTGTTTTTACTTCCCCAGAGCAGTTCCCCTTCCAGCGACGGTCACTATCATTTTCCCTTGAACAGAGTTAAGAACGTCAGTCTGTGCTGTGGATGTTGACCTTGCCCCATGATTTCTCACGTGGGATTCCGTTCTGGTTTCAGGCTTCCCGGTGCCAGGCCAGGCCGGAGCTCCTGGCTTCCCCGGGGAAAGAGGCGAGAAAGGCGACCAAGGCTTTCCAGGCGCATCTTTGCCAGGACCGAGTGGAAGGGACGGGCTCCCGGGCCCCCCCGGGCTCCCCGGGCCCCCTGGACAGCCGGGCCACACGAGTAAGTGCTCTCGGGGACCATGGCGCGTGGCGTCTCGCGGAGGACAGGGGTCGGGCCAGAGCTCACGGGGCGCGGGGAGGGTGCTCAGAGTTCGAGGGATACAGAAGCTCGGGTGTCCGGGGACCGGCGAGTCACTCATATCCCCCTGAGGTACCTTTGCAACGTTAGTCATGCTGCAGAAAGGAGCAGTAACAATAAAACAGTAGAACTGGTAAAAAAAAAACAAAAAACAGTAGAACTGGTTAAAGGGATAAGAACGTTAAGCAGGTCGGAGTCTCCCGGCATCAAAGTGAAAAAGTGAGTCGTGTGGTTCTTCTGCCAAACAGAGCATCTTCCTGTTCATCTAGTACACACACTCGCCAAGAAGGAAGGGACTGCAGGGGACAGTCTGGGTGGTGACCGGACGGATGACTTGACATTTGAGGGCTACTTGGCGTGGGCGGGTCTCACGTCAGCCCGCCGTCACAGCTGAGCACGGAACACGGAACTCTTGGTTCAGTTCAGGGGGTCCTGCGATCCCAGAGTGATACCAGCACAGCATGTAAGACAGTTTCAGACGAGTTCATTCCAGTGGGAAGACGTTCAGGTTTTCAAGGCAGGTCCTGCCGTGTCACTCACAGCGTGAGCCCCGCGAGCGCCCGAAACCCTCATCTTCTGGGGGGGGGCTGATGGAAGGGGGTCCGTACGCAGCCGATCCCAGGCGGTTTACTTGCTGGAGTGCAGACACATAGTTAAGAAGGGGGGTTCTCGTGGATGCGGCTCCCTACGGAAGTCAGATACGGACCCGGGGGAGGGGGGAGCAGGTCCCAGGCTGGAAACTTCACTGGGAAAGGATCCACGTGAATTTTCTTTTTTCTTTTTTTTCTTTTTAAGATTTTTTTTTATTCATTTGAGAGAGCAAGCGAGAGCATGAGCAGGGAGGAGGGTCAGAGGGAGAGAGGGAGAAGCAGACTCCCCGCTAAGCAGGGAGTCCGATGTGGGGCTCGACGCTAGGACCCTGGATCATGACCTGAGCTGAAGGCAGATGCCCATCCGACTGAGCCACATGGGTGTCCCCTGGCTTAGTTTTTTCATGTGTAAAATAAGGACAATGGTGTCTACTTCACAAGGTGGAAAGGAAGTAAGACATGGGACAGGACTAATGAACTGAAATGTGCTCTAGGATCATCAAATGGGTGTTTTATCAGTGACAGCCTGTGGTGGCGAGTGGCCAGACAGGTGCTATGTGGGGCCTGTTTTCAAGTTAACGTTGTAGGATTGTTTTGAAGCAAGGGAAAGCTGGGTTTCTGGCACTTAGAAACAGCCTAAAGGCGGTTCGGTATTACAGTAGAGACTGAAGAAGAGAGGACGCAAATCCTCGCTTCGGGTGGTGGGACGGATCCTGTAACTTTCAACGATCGTTTCAGATGGAATTGTGGAATGCCAGCCTGGGCCACCAGGGGATCAGGGCCCCCCCGGAATTCCAGGGCAGCCGGGGCTGACGGGCGAGGTTGGAGAAAAAGGTAAGACAGACATCATTTAAAAAAAATGATGTTTGGGACTGGGATACGTTTCGGCACGTGGGTGGGCGTGAGCGTCCTTCCTGTGTTTGGAACTCCCGTCTGTCCTTCCCTAGGATGTAGCTCCCTATGTGACGCTCGGCTGGGTGTCCCCTGGTCGGGCTTCCGAGCGGGGGGAGGGGTTGGGGAGACAGAGAGCGTGAGCCGCCGCCTGGGAGGCCACACGGGGCGTGGCCCTGACATGTTATGCTCCTTCCTGTCTACGCGGCCGGCAGATTAAACCCTCAGACTGCTATCCTAGTGCCATCTCTCGGTTCAGAGTTTGAGAGCGCCCTTCTCCAAGAGCGAAGGTCTTTCTTTGAGCCGAGTCTCAGTCCTGCGCCTGGAACGCGCACCACCCCTCCAGGCCCCGCTCCCACAATCCGTGCGAGCCGACGAGCGCCCCTGGGACCGGGCCCTTCCCCCCTCGCGTGCAGGTTATCGTTACCGATCCCCAGCGTTTGCTGTCACCCCAGCCCAGGACACATGGTCCTCTCTTCAGTGTCGTGCCCACACCGGGTTCTCACCGTGTCCGCCGTCCTGTCTGAGCGTGTCGTACCCCTCGGACGGTCTAGCACTGTTGTGTCTCTTAACAGCCGGAGAGTAGAGCAGCCAAGGTTGCCCCCAAAACCAAGCCCGTTGGGCACCGTGGCTGGCTTTGGGTTGTAGAGAATTCTTCCCTCTTCCAAAGTCTGCCGCACAAACGCTGCAGGAGACAGTAGCAGCCAATACCTTAGAATTCTACATTTCAGAGGCCCCGTTGGATGTGGTCTTAGAAGTCATGTGGGAGGACCAGCGAGCACTCGGTGTCAGTGACTCCCTCTGGGTACCAGCTGAGCTGGGCTGTCCCCTTGCATGACACGGGGTCAGGAGCTTCTCTTTCTCCATCCTCCGGCCGTGGCACCGCCAGCTGGCCCAGCTCACTGTCGGCGGTGCATCTCCCCACGATCAAACCCCGTGGGGCCCGGAACTCGGCTGGCCGCCGGCCGACTTGCACAGTCCCCATCCCGCGCGTGGGCCCGTGTTCTCCCTCGCAGTTCCCGTGTGTGCACGCACCCCTGCGTTCCCTCTGTAGGTCAGAAAGGAGACAGCTGCCTCATCTGTGACACAGCAGGACTCCGTGGGCCCCCTGGGCCGCAGGGCCCCCCGGGAGAAATAGGTAAGACCCTGACGTGACCGGACCAGGCCCGACTCGGTTTCCGTGGGCCGGAGCCTTCACAATGAAACGCATCTCGCGCCACGAGAGACCTCAGTTTCCGCATTCAAACCAGAGCCTGATAATGAGGATCTTAAGTCAGACTTCCGGGGTTTGTCCACGTTGTGGAACATCATCAAGATGACCTAAAATCTGGCACCGTGACAATTTCCCAGTCAAAGGTCCATAGCGTACGGTTCCCTCCGCTCCACAACCTTCATTCTGTCCGCGGAAGGGAAGGGCAGGTTTCTGGCGGAAGCCGGCGGGGGGGCAGGGGGGTCTCTGGTCACCAGCTGCTTCGGTGGTCCTTGTCCGAATTCGGGCTCACCGCCCCCCTTCCGGAGCCCACTGCGAGCATTTCTGTCATTCGTCTGTGGAGAGTCTTCAGACACCATGCACTTGTATAAAGATGTCTGTGCCCTTGACGCTTGAGAATGAAAGGTTTGGGGTTTCGAGGACGTGTCTCAGCAGTCATGTGTTGCATCTCTCCTGTCTTCTGAAAGGTTTCCCGGGACAGCCAGGGGCCAAGGGCGACAGAGGCTTGCCCGGCAGAGATGGTCTGGAAGGATTGCCTGTAAGTAAACCTGTCTGAAACCTAAACCTTTCGTACTTTCTAGAAGTTCCCTCCAAGCCAACTGACACAGGTGTACCCCGTCGTGTTTGCAAACGCAGCTTCTGCTGAGTGCGTGGGCACTGCTCACGTGTGGCTTTGTCACGCAGTGACTCCCCATGTTGTCACCCGAGGGTGAGCGGGACCGTCGAGTCCGGAATCCGCATCTCGCCTGCCTCCCTCCTCACCTGGTCCAGATTCAGTTGCCACGTACCTGGGTCCAGGGGCAGCCGGATGCTGTCACCTTCCCCCAGGGTCTCGGGGGCTCTTGAAACAAATGGTGCCACCAGGAGCCCCCTGCCAGCAGCTCCGTGGGCCAGTCACACCCACCACTTAAAAACACGGTAGTAAGTTCAGCGCCCGTCTTTCCGTGGAGAGATGGAGGACCGCCGGCCTGTGGCCTTAGAGGAATCCGACTTTTGTTTATTCGTCTCTCAGAGAGACGGAGTTTGAAAATTCCTGTCCACCAATCTCTATTGTGAAGATGCTTTTCTAAATTTATAAATGAAATAATCTCAGATCGACAGGAAACCTTGCAGTTAAATGACAGTCAGCTCCCTGACTCTCCTAGTTTGTTTAAAAAAGAAGCCATTGACGGGAAGAGAATGGCTGTGACCCCAGGCACTGAAGACCGTTTTCTCTCACGTCATCGGCTCTGTTTCTAAAGCGCGAAAACCTTAGGGCCTGGTTCTCGTACTTTCTTTGTTCCTCTCAGCTCTGTAAGCATCAGGCAGTTTCCGCACTTTCTGTCATTACTGCTTTCCCTTTTGCTTTTCTTTTTTCTTCTGTCCCAGAACGAAAGTCAAATCTTTAGCATTTTATTCCTTTTTGATGTAGCTCTTTAACATTTGCGATGTTTAAAAATATTACTGGCAGCTTCTCTAAAAGCGGGTCAGGGCAGAAGTGAGTTGAAATGGCACCGAAGCAGCTGGGATTGAGCAATCGCTTCCTCCTTTGAAGTTAGATCTCGGGATTCCGCTTCCAGAGCTTCCCTGGTGCCTGGGGAGCTAAGTTACAAGTCGCAATTGTTTAAAATATTTCTAAATAAATGAGAAGTTCACATAACCGGGAAGCCCTAACTCTGGTGGGGATCAAAGCCAGAAGCGCTTTGAAGCAGCAGCCGAGGACGCTTTTAACCTCTGGACATGGTCTTTATCTGCTTGGCCTTCCTGGAAGCTTCCTGCCTCAACTCTGCCTGAAACCCCATCCAGACACCAGCCCCCCAGCCCCACGGCTAAGAGAAGTGGGAAGAGAGGAAGGAGGGAGAGGGACAGTTGAGGACAAGTCCTAATGAAGAAGGAAATAAAGCCAATGCACAACAAAACTACTAACCCCCTGCCTTCCCCATCCGGTGCTCCTTTCTCTCCGCAGACGGCCACGTTTGTAAAAAACCGTTTCCTGGGTAAATAGTTGAATGGAGCGGGTAGTAATTTTTCTTCTGTTTGCAGCTGTGCAGTAGCTGCATGCCTTAACTAATTCACGGGTGGGGCCCTCTCCTTTCGCGTGAGGCTGGGGCTGCGAGAGGTGCCCGCGGGCCAGCGGGGCGTCCTGGAACGTAGACGATGATGAAGAGAGATGAGATGCTCTGATTTCCTGTTTGACTCAGAGAGCGTTTCTCTGACATGTCCTTTTGAAGGCCGAGGGTTGAATTTTGGGAGAGGGGGAGAGGTGCAAGAGGCTGGCTGCACGCGGGGACCCGAGCGGGTGTTGCAGCCATCGGGACGGTCAGCCGAAAGGTACCGTGACGCCCCACGGTGGCAGCACTTTTTAGAGGCAGACCGTACCGTCGCCGGACCTCCTCCAGTTTACGAGCCAGCACGTGGTGTTCGAGGCAGCGTCTCCTCCTCATTCATGCCAAGAGATGTGGATCCAAAGACCTCTGAATCAGTGAAGATTCAGACGTCCTGCGGCAGAGAAGCCACGGGAGGTGTCCTAGGGTCAAGATACCGCCTTTCAAAAAAAAAAAAAATACCTAGATTTCTTCCTTGAATGACAGCCAGCAAGGTCACCGTTATCAAGATAAGAAATGATGTTTCCTCACTATGTGCTCACAGCCCTGGAAAACTGTACTTCTAGGCTGTGAAAATCACCATGAAGTAACACTGATCTTCTGGGTTGAGAAAAATATAGATCGGTTGTAATTTCTTACATTGGGGTTTATTTTTTACGGGTGAATATGGATATTGCCAGTTCGACTTCTACTTCCTGCAGTACCTCCCTAGCTGCAGACTTTCAGGACACAAAGTTAGAAAGCCTTAGGCCTGCTAACGAAGACCGGTGGAGAGAAAGTTGGGCAAGGAGAAGAGTTTGTGTAACGAGGACCATTGGCTCCACCCTGGAAACCCAGGACACGCATCAGGGAGGGCTTCACGGAGGAGTTGCAGCTTAGCTGGGATTTAAGGATGCACGGGAGCTAATGTCACCGTGGGAGAGAAAGCTACAAGATACCACAACACCTTTGAACTAAGTAATGCCTTTCCCACGACCCCCCCCCCCCCCCCCGCCAGGGTTCTTGGAGGGTCCACTCCCTCAGCCTGTTCCAAGTCAGGAGTAGTGTGCCGAGGGCCGTGATGCGTGGTGGGCGCGTGAGAAACGGTGCCCACTCTAAAGTCTGAAGATCGTGTGAATTCGGGTCTGTCCCTTGTCTTCCAGCCCCTTCCTGTCTGTGTTACACACCCACACAGGAGTGTGTGGGCACATGCGACTCACGTTCGTCCAAGAGCTGTTTCAGAGGGAGTATGTGAGAAGGACTTTGCATTAAATGATTTGTCCAAGAGTCTGAATCCTGCCAAGTCAGCAGGGAGGCCGAGAGATTTTTCTCAGGCCTCAGGGAATGAGTGCTTGAGACAAGTATTTGTAAACCTTGTGAACCCCGATTCTCAGAGAGGCTGGAGGAGAGACCATCTGTGGGTGTGGGCGTTCCTTGAAGATTTAACTTTCCAGGAACTGGAGAATGTGCTAGGGTGTGTCTCCTGGGAGAGTCCGATCTCTTTCGCTGACTGCTCAAAACAGCGGTGTTGGCGCTGGCCGGTGCTCGCTCCCCAGACTGTCCTCTGCCCGTTGCCGTTCTGCCCTCAGACGCTTCACCTGCCTGCACCTGGAAGCCCCTTCTCTAGTTCCTGGGCCCCAGAAGTCCCACACTCAGCGGCTTCCAGCACTTGCTGGAATGTTCTCGCGAACGTTAACCATTGTAAGGGACAGGCAAGTTCCCCTGGGGCTGCCCCAGAACATGGGTCCCCGGTGCCGCACTCTCATTCCCCCCGCCCTAGCCTGGCCTCTGTTTGCAACACCTAGTAAAGACTTTTTTCCAGGTGTTTTTAAGAGAAACAACAACAAGTGAGAGGTCAGATCATGGCTTTGTCACAGAGCTATTGGCTTGCTTCTAGAAAACAAATAAGATTGACCATACTGCCGTTTTTTCAAGGAAGTGACTTTGTAATATCGCTGTTGGCTGTGTAACGCTCATGCTGGCTCATTTTGGGCACCGACGTCTTCCCCTTTGTGCTTGTAGGGCCCGCAAGGTACACCGGGGCTCATGGGCCAGCCAGGAGCCAAGGGAGAGCCTGGCGAGATTTACTTCGACGCACGGCTCAAAGGAGACAAAGGAGACCCAGGCTTTCCAGGACAGCCCGGGATGCCAGGCAGAGCAGGGTCTCCTGGGAGAGATGGCCATCCGGGTCTGCCCGGCCCCAAAGGCTCCCCGGTATGTTGATTTCCAGACTTGGAATGCCCACTGTATCAGCGGACCTGCAAAGGGTGAAGAAATGAATTATTTGAGTCGGATCTACACATTTTCATTTGGGTGGTGATTGTTACACGTGACGTTCGGTGGTCCTTGGGGAGACTTAAGTCTGCAGATGTAGCCGTTGATGCTGCCGATGGGAACAGAGGGGGGACAGTGCACGGGTGTCTTCTGACGCATATCCGGCCATCGGGAAGGCGCCTGTGTGTTGGAGGTTTGGATATCAGATGGGAGGTGAAGTTTGGAGTTAGTGGCCTGCAAGTTATCCTTAAAAAGACAGTTCAGATGCAAATACTCCCCTCTTTGAAGTGTGTCCTTGTGTGGGGAGGGAGGGTGCCCGCCCAGCTTACACAGGAATGCTGGCGTCATTTATTAACTGCCCGCTGACCTTTGTGGAGGGTGGGAGTCAATAAATAGCATAAGCTGGTTAAACTCTGGTACTTATTTACTACAGATGGTGGAAGAATGTGGGATGAACACGTGTTGGTCTGTCTGCTGATAACATTTCTTTTTCTCTTTGCACGGCAGGGGTCGGTAGGATTGAAGGGAGAGCGTGGCCCCCCCGGGGGAGTTGGCTTCCCCGGCAGTCGCGGTGACATCGGCCCTCCTGGGCCTCCAGGGTTTGGCCCTATCGGCCCCGTTGGCGACAAAGGACAGGCGGGTTTTCCGGGGAACCCCGGCTCCCCGGGCCAGCCAGGTGAGGCCTGAGGAGCTCGGGTGCACAGAGCGCTGGGCTCCACGCCGTGGGGATGGGGGTCTGGCGCCCGTTCTTCCACGAGGTGGCCTGGCCCGGGCCCTCCGTGGCGATACTGTACGTTGTGGACTCACGCGTCAGAAGGGCCAGGCGAGGTGAAGAATCTGCCTGTAAAGCAGCAGGATTGATAGATGCTTTTTCTTCTAATAAGGAACAGAACCTTCCAGGTCAGGTGGGCCTTTTCTGGGCAAGGCATACCGACATGAGCCTGTCTTTTTTTTCTCTTTACCTGCTTTCTGTGTCTCCCCGGTGAGCAGTCCACGTGAGCTTGTGTGTGTTCCCAGCCAGGTAGTCTCCCCTGCCCACGGATGGGCCGGGGCCTGTGGGCGGATTCCGGGCGGTCTCCGCCTCGCCGTTGCCGTTGGCGCTGCCGGCTTCAGTCATTTGTGCACCGTGTATCCCGCGGGTCTGTGTGCCGAGTGCCCCTCCGAGGCAGGTGTGGCCCTGCCCTCCCGGTGCGCACTGCCCACGGCTTGGCTTGAGCAAGGCCGACACGAGGCTTTCCCAGACACTCTCACTCCCCCCACGCGCCCTGTGTGTTATCGGGGACAGAAGTGGCCAAGGGGTGGCCCCCTGGCCTGGCCGACCCACGGCAGGCTCCCAGGCGCGGGTCGTGGAATAAGCTTCAGGCTAGAAACTGAGCACGCCCGTCGTTCCCTAGGAACGCCCGGGCTGCAAGAGCAGAGGCCGCGGAGGGGATGGGCGCCGAGGAGGGAAGGAAGAGCGGGACTGAGAAATGTCCTAGAAGTCGTAACAATGAACAAAAGGGCTTTGATGGTTATGGTTGTGGGACTGGTAAAGCTTGAATCACAGAATAACTAGCTATGTGACTAAAGCCGCCAACCAGGACTGTGGAGGAAGAGTTAGAAGACAGGCGCTCCCCCATACTTGGGGGGGACACGTTCCAGGACCGCCATGGAAGCCTGAAGCCAGGACAAACCAAACCCCACGTACACTAGGTTTCTCCCGTGCATACAGACCTGTGACAACATTTAAGGTGTAAATTAGGCCCGGGAGGAGATTACCGAGAACAACAAGGAATGAACTAGAACACATATGACCATACGGTGGTGAACATCCCATGGATGCGTGTCTCTCTCAACAGACCGTCCCGTGCTGTGTGCACCCCTCTTCCTGTGACGAGGGGATGTGACAGAATGTCTCCGGGGGGGGGGCGTGACGCGAGGTGAATGACGCAAGGACATACACAGCATCCGGTTACCGTAGACCTGAGCCGTGCCACAGTTGACCGCGGGGAAACTGAGACACACGCCGTGTTACCGTTGATGCGGGACGATCACAGGCCTTCGTGCTCACTGATCTGCCGATTCTGTCACAAGCCATATATCCAGCCCGAGTTTTATCAGTTCCTGTCCCACCGGGAACTGTTACTTATTACAGCTTAGTGTCAAATTCATAAGCTCTCCAACACAGGGCGTGTTAGCCCGTCTTTGCTGGAAATGCAAGCAGAGCGCCCTGATTTATTTCTTACTGTCGTCCTCGCTGGCTGTGTGCCTAATGATCGCCTAGTGCCCAGTTATGACTCCCTTGACCCTTGTTCATGCTTTAGCAAGGATTCCAGAAATATTTTTTTGACTCCTTTGGGGGCAGAGAAATCCTGGGTTTGACCTAGGAAGACCTCCCCCCAGTCTTGGAAAAGGGACCTCTGATCTCTTCTCCCGTAGCTCCTGACTCTAAAATCAGCATCTCGAGCGTTCTTTGAATCTGAAAACTCGCAGAGCCGTAAAAAGGAATCGGGCTCTTCTTGGCCAGGAACACCATCGGAAGGACCAACCGGGGCAGACGCAGAGGCATCCTAGCAGGAAGGGAAGGAAGAAGCTTCCTGAAGGGGGTGTTGACAGCGCTGTGGGTCAGCTGTCTGGTTCTGTAGGCTTGCCGGCCATCCAGACCCGGGCAGCTTCTGGATTCGAAGCGCAGGCTGCTTTGATCTGCCAGAGCCGTGTTTACTCTGCTGACATTAAAGGCTTGTTCCCAGGGCGGACCTGATAGCGAGTACGTGCTGGGGCCCGTCGGCGGGCATTTCTCAGAGTCTGCGGCCAAAGAATGTGCCGGCTGGTCCTGGGAGGCCCATGTGTCTCGCATTCGTACGGGCGTGTGAAGAGTCCGTGCACATGGCTTGGAGGGGACGCCCTTGGTCTCGTCCGAGCAGCTGAATCGCGACCCCCAGTGGATGTCCCGGGCACGGGCGCCCGGCGCTGGGCTGCACGTCGTGCCCAGGCTGCCCCAGACGGCACGGCACACAGCCATCCAGCCGCACGCTTACGGGTTGTGCCGAATCACCACTTAGCACGTCCTCAGGATAATTGACCACCAGACGCACGTAACTGAGGTCTGCCTCAGAGCTACGTGGAATTGGTATTGTCTGACAAATCGAGGGAGAACGCTAAAAACATTTTGGCTTTTCCAGGCAGGCTGATCAAAAACTTAACTCAGGGTCATCTCACCTCTTACTGTACAGATTTTCTAGCTTTTTGTGAGTCTTATTTTGGACTCTTAGGGAATTCACGTGTCAAACATCTAGGTCCTTTCGGATATAAATTTGGGGGGAAAGAGCAAGAGCTCTCTGGGAAAGATTCTAGAAAAGTAGAAGCAGGAGGTGGAGGGTTTCTCTGTAGGTATGCTGCGTGCTCAGGAGGGGACGTGGGCTCTCACACGGCGTCTTTGCTCTTCCCCTAGGTCTCAAGGGTGAAGCAGGAAGAGTTGTGCCCCTGCCTGGTCCCCCCGGAGCACAAGGACTTCCGGGATCCCCGGGCTTCCCCGGGCCGCAAGGTACTCTTAGCGCTCTCATCTGCCCAGAGACACACTCGGAGCAGTGACAGGTTTCCCTCACACGGACTGTTGGTCTTGCTCACGACAGGTGACCGAGGTTTTCCTGGAACCCCAGGAAGGGCGGGCCTCCCGGGAGAGAAGGGTGCTGTCGGCCAGCCCGGAATCGGATTTCCAGGGCCCCCCGGCCCCAAAGGTAAACCTACAGGACCAGCCGGCCCTGAGTGGGGCCCCTGCTCTGCCCCTGCTCTGCCCATGGCCCACCTGGGCCCCCGCTTTCGCATCCATTCCCTGGCTGGGGGCACCGGGGCCGTGGCCATTCCATTCATTCTCACGAATTCTGGGGGAGAGGAGGCAATGCAGGAAACACGCTATTAGAGTTAGTGACTCGCCCTTCGGGGAGCTTGTGAAAGTCTGGAGGACAGTGAACGTGGGCAGTGGGGGACGGTGGGGGACGGGGTGTCCAGCGGGAGGGGTTGCGACATCAGGACCCGGCAGCCGCCCGGGCCGCTGGCAGAAGCTGCATTTCTGGGCATTCTCCTCTTCTGTGCAGGGGCTACGCAGAGCCGCTGGGCCCCGTGCCAGGCTGGGGGCGGATCAGAGGGAAGGGAGCTGGGGAACGTGCGGGAGGGGGCTTCGCTCTCAGGGGGAGAGGGCCCCATGCCGCAGAGCCTGGATCCCCACTGGGCGCTGACATGTTAAGGCCGGAACTTCTTTCTGGAGACCGTGGGGTGGTTGGGAGGACAGCGTGACCGTTTCTGTTGTTCTCTTGGGTCTGTCATTCCCGCGAGGGGGCCCTGACATAGACTCGCCGTCGGGGACCTCGGTCCGGGACTGAGCAGGCACTGTGTGCTGTGAGGGGCCTCTCTTTCCTGCTTCGGCCGGCATCCCGGTCGTACCGGCCGTGTGTGCAAACCTGGTGGGAAGAGCTGTCCGGGCTCCCAGCTTCCCGTCCAGAGGCTCAGCGTGCGTCGCACCTGCTGGCGTAGTGACGGGCCTGCACACCCCTCCAGGCCCCGTGTCACACCCTCGCATGCACGTGGCCTTGTCCATCCAGCTTACAGGGCAGAAGGCCTCGGCGACCCTCCCAGGTCTCGGGGACATCGCCGAGCCCCACCCTGTCCCCTGTGAGCGCGATAGCACCAGCCCGAGAGGTAGAAGTTAGCCAGTCAGGCCTCCTCGTCGGGGGCCGGCTGCCCGCTCCCACAAGGTGGCTTGGCCATGTGGATGCCGGCGGGTGGTCAGGTGAGCTCTCTGACCAGACCACGGTACCACGGCACGTGGGACCGGGTCTATACCGCCGCACATGTGCAGACCACCGCGCGTCGTGGACCTCCACATCCCGCAGGGGGCCCCCGTGCACCGTAGAGCCACGGGGTGGCTCTCAGCCCGCCAGGCCCCCTGGGGTTAGGGCCAGACAGTCTCTAACTGCCCCACATGCCTCCGGTAGGGCGTGGCCGCATTTGAGAGCCCATGGCCCGCAGCAGCGCTGCTCACACTGGAGCGTGTCTGGGCCCCCCAGGCGCCTCGTGAAGATGTGGGTCTGCTCTGGGGGATCGGGTGGGCTCCCGACCAGGGCCCCACTCGGAGCTGCAGCGCGGGAGGGCCGCCCTGGGCTGCACATGCCGCGGTGGTCTCTGTTCGGGGAGTGGGACAGGAGGGAAAGCTGAGCAGAAGAAAGGGAAGCGGGGACGGTGGGAGAAAGGCAAGGAGGGTGGCAGGCATGGCACGCGATCCGTGGCACCCAGGCTGCCCCAGAGGGTGCTGGTGGCTCCCCCGACGGCTAGCGAGGCCTCGTGCTCTTCTTAGAACCACCTTGGAAATCTCGTTGTGCACAATAGCATCAGTACATTAGTGATTTGTGACTCTTCCAAATAGGTGTTGACGGCTTACCTGGAGACGTGGGACCTCCCGGCAGTCCAGGTCGCCCAGGGTTCAGTGGCCTCCCTGGCAGCCCGGGCGTGCCCGGCCAGAAGGTGGGTGCTGCCTGTTCTCTGTTCTCTGTTGTTCCCTCATCCTTGTTATTAATTAGACACATAAAATGTGGCTTATAATGTCGTGGGACCTGTTGGATTAGCGTGCTTTGTTAAAGAAATAGCACAGAATAGAGAGAAAGGAAGCGCGTAGTACGGGGTAGTTGATGTTTTGGGGGAATCACTTGTCCGGATTTTCCGAGTCCGTGCTTGCCTGCGTGCGCACCGTGTCTCAGGGTCCGGGCCGGGTCTCTCCGGGAGCCTCAGGAGGGAGCTGTGTGCGAGCCCCCGGGATGGTCTAGTTTCGCCGCCATTCTGGCCCAGTAATTCTTTGTGGCAGGGGCTCCCCGGGACATGGTGGGGCTCTAGCCGCCCCCCCCCCCCGCGGCCTCTACCCACAGATACCAGAGGAACACCCTACATCTGTGTCCGGTTGTGACAACCAAAACTCTCTCTGGACATTCCCAGATGTCACCCGGAGTCGGGGGGGAATGGTCCCAGTTGGGGATCCCTGGGCTCGTGTGACTTCAGGACTCTCATGCCTCAGACATCCCTTTGCCTTTTGCTGATACTTGAAATGCCACTCAGCAAGTACAGGTGACCAAGGGATTGGTATTTTCTTGTTCTGAGGAAGGGAAGTGAAATCGCTAGAAGGCATTGTGTGAAATGAGAGAAAGGGCCAAGGGCAGTAGTTTCGCTTTGCCAAGGAAATAGCTAGCCTGGCCTGTTCCCTTTCTATTGGGAGGGCAGGGGGGACCGGGAAGGGGTGCGCGGTCAGCTGGAGGCCGTGGGGACCGGGCAGGGGTGTATAGGCAGCTGGAGGCCGTGGGGACCGGGCAGGGGTGTATAGGCAGCTGGAGGCCGTGGGGACCGGGCAGGGGCGCGCGGTCAGCTGGAGGCCGTGGGGACCGGGCAGGGGTGTATAGGCAGCTGGAGGCCATGGGGACCGGGCAGGGGCGTGCGGACAGCTGGAGGCCGTGGGGACCGGGCAGGGGCGCGTGGACAGCTGGAGGCCGTGGGGACCGGGCAGGGGCGCACAGGCAGCTGGAGGCCGTGGGGACCGGGCAGGGGCGCACAGGCAGCTAGAGGCCGTGGGGACCGGGCAGGGGCGCACAGGCAGCTAGAGGCCGTGGGGACCGGGCAGGGGCGTATAGGCAGCTAGAGGCCGTGGGGACCGGGCAGGGGTGCACAGGCAGCTAGAGGCCATGGGGACCGGGCAGGGGCGCACAGGCAGCCGGAGGCCGTGGGGACCGGGCAGGGGTGTATAGGCAGCTGGAGGCCGTGGGGACCGGGCAGGGG
>CM052883.1:1837685-1866639 GCA_028534135.1 Potos flavus
CCGTGGGGACCGGGCAGCGGCGCACAGGCAGCTGGAGGCCGTGGGGACCGGGCACGGGCGCAGAGACAACTGTGTCTCAGTGATTCCAAGGAAGCATCTTTCTCAGAACACCGAGGTTCATGGTGTCGCTGCTCCCTGTGGCGGAGACGGCGTCCCCCCGTAACCTGCGCTTGGTTGGAAACCCCAGTCGGTGGTGGTACCGGGCAGATCACCTTAACACGTGAGGCTTGTGCCTTAGTAAATGCAGATGGAATTGGGATCAGAATTTGGTTTAGGGTTTAAAGTATGGCACTTTTTCACAAATCCCTGGGTTTCGGGTCCTTCTGATTGGCAAATTTGCTGCTGGGACACGTGGAGGAGTCACCGGCGCCCACGGATTACCCCTCGTCTGCAAGTGTCCCTCCCACTGGACAGCAGAGGGTCACCGACGCAGTGCGCACCTGCCGCCTCATGTGGCCTGTGTCCTGCACCCTCGTGCCTTCGAGATACTTTGTTTTCAGTCGTCTGCCTTTATCAAAGCCCTCAGATTCATGACATTGTTTCACGTGTTTGATTTGACGTGAAAGCCTTCGTTTAAAGGAAAATCTGACTAGACGGTGTGCTGGTCAGTCCTGGAGTGCTTCCCCCTCTTCAGAACATGTCCGCGTGCTGGTCGCAGGTCGCATCCGACCTTCGGTCTGTTCTTTAGACTCAGCTGCTCGTGGACAAAGCAGAGCAGAGGGCTGGGGCCCTGGGGGGGGGGGGAACCCTGCCTCTGGGACTGGGACAAGGCATTCAGCCGTGGGAAGCCTTGGTTTTCCTCCTTTATTAGAATAAAACTAATAAATGAGCCACCTCCGACGTGTCGAGAAATTGGAAGGGAATGATCTGTGTCAGGGCTTCGCGAGCTGGCGGGGTGGGGGGGTGCCGGACTCGTGTCCTCCTTGACCGTGTGCGCCTGTGCCCCGGGCTTGACGGGCTCCTCGGCAGGGCTGGTGAGCTGGCTTCTCTCTGCTTCGGGACCTTCCAGGGAGAGCCGGGAGTTGGTCTGCCAGGACTCAAAGGCTTGCCGGGTATTCCCGGCATTCCCGGCACACCTGGGGAGAAGGGGAACATCGGGGGACCAGGCGTCCCTGGAGAGCACGGTGCCGTCGGCCCCCCAGGCCTTCAGGGAATCAGAGGTAACTTTTTTTTTTAAAGATTTGTATTTATTTATTTAGAGAGCGAGCGAGCGCTAGAGCAGGGAGAACAGAGGGAGAGGGAGAATCTCAAGCAGACTCCTCACTGAATGTGGAGCCCGACGCGGGGCTCGATCTCACGACCCTGAGATCACGACCTGAGCGGAAATCCAGAGTCAGATGCTTACCCCGCTGGGCCACCTGAGCGCCCCAAGGTGACATCTCACAGACCCCACAGACGGCGGCCAGGGCTGTTTATTCAGTGTCTGAATAGCCCCCGTCCGGTGCTCTGTACACATGTGTTGAATGAACGACAGAGATTGTAGGAGGCTAGAGCTTACGGGGTTGTGTTTCTGTGGTACATTGTGCGGGTGGGTAGCGTGTGCTATGAGACGTGCCGTGGTCTGTATGCAGTTTATTCACAATTTCTTCCCGTCCAGGTGACCCAGGACCACCTGGATTACAAGGTCCCAAAGGAGCCCCGGGAGCTCCTGGAATTGGCCCACCCGGTGCGATGGGCCCCCCCGGAGGACAGGGACCTCCTGGGTCCTCAGGTGACGGAACATTCTTCCACAATCACTACTTCCCCAAAGCGTGCTGATGGAGGGAGGGGCCCTCGGGGGTGCGCGCGGAGTGTGGGTTAGTGCTCTCTCCTGAATAGGACGGGGACAGGGTGACTCTGCTTATGGGAACCGGTCTGACCGTTCACTCAAATGAAGAGTCGTGGGCGTCCTTCTCTTCCTCCTGAGGCTGGTTTACGTGCCAGAGCTGTATATTCAGTGACATTTTCATTTACGCCAACACGACTGGCGTCTCCGTCTCTTTCCCGTCGGGGGTCCGTAAGTTGTGGGGGCTGTAAGCTAACTGGCCCACGGCCAGGGGCTGCCTTTGCCTGGAGCGGCCAGTCCCGGAACGAAGACAGTGCCGGGGGGCCGACAAGACGGTCAGTCCCCGAACACGGTGGGATGCCGACACTGCGGACAGGCCTGGGGGTGTGGTGACTGCTGCCCGCTGAGGGTGGAGCGGAGGGCTCGGTCTCCGGGCTCGTCCCCCCAGGACCACACCATGGCCCCAGACGCCGCTACCGGGGACGGTGGGAGCATCCCGGCCCCCAGCACGGGCACGCGCGCTCACGTGCCTCCTGCAGAAGGCGCCAGCTAACCCCGGGGGGTGGCCCGCGGAGCTCCCTGCAGATCTGCTCACCACTCTTGCTCTTTGCCCCCCTCAGGCCCTCCCGGAGTGAAAGGAGAGAAGGGCTTCCCCGGATTTCCAGGCCTGGACATGCCAGGTCCCAAAGGAGATAAAGGGTCCCAAGGGCTGCCGGGCCTGACGGGTCAGTCGGGGCTCCCCGGTCTCCCAGGCCAGCAGGGCACACCCGGAGTTCCTGGGTTTCCAGGTAAATGATCCATGAACTCCAGCCCCAGTCTGTTCGTGACCCTGCAGCTTCTGCAGCCAGCATTCACCGTCTTTCCATCTGACCACAGGTCCCAAGGGTGAGATGGGCGTCATGGGGACCCCGGGGCAGCCCGGCTCCCCGGGACCAGCGGGCCTGCCAGGATTACCAGGAGAAAAAGGTAGGGAGCGGGCCCTTCTAGAAGAGCCCGTCTTAGGTCTATGTCTCTGTGTCTCTTGGAAACTCTTAAGCAGTTGGGGTCATATTTCCTCGCAAGAGGCAGGGGAAAGAAGTCTGAAAGGTCACACGAGGTCGGGAAGACCCCCTCCTCTGGTGGGGACTCCTGGTGTGCGGTGCACGTGGGAGCAGGGGCTGTGCTCGGCCCAAAACCAGATGGAAGACGGGTTTTCAGCTGTTCTTGTTGGCGCGTTGGGGAGTTTGTTTCTGTAGAATTGGTGGGATCTTCCATCCTACGAGGTCACAGGAACTGAGTCCTTAGAATCAAATGAGCAAACTGGGCAAATTTACAAGTCTTCATTTTTATTTCTTACTTGTTATTTGGAATTGGTCCAAAGTATGTTTTTTTAACGAATGGACTTTGTGAGACCTAGAAATGGTCATTTGTTTAGTAAACAAGAAAATTCCTGTTTTATTGTTTTGTATCGAATTGAGGGGCACCACGAATGGACATGATGAAGGTCCTTAGGAAAGAGGAAAAGTGTGACATATTTAAACTGATAATAAGCAGTCACATGTATAGTAGAGTCATTAATGAATACCGAATTCTAAAAAATGGTTTTACTGCTCATCGCCCGGGGCCAGATTCTTTTGGGAAGCTCAGACCCTCACTGGGCACCGCGACTCAGGCCGCGAGTTCTTCCGAGCTCCTTTAGCAGAAGGCGAGCCACACTGTCGCCGCCTCCGAGACCTTGGCCACGTTTCACCGGTGCCTTGTCTTTCCTCTGCAGGGGACCACGGCTTCCCCGGCTCCTCGGGGCCCAGGGGCGACCCTGGCTTCAAGGGGGACAAAGGAGACGTGGGTCTCCCTGGCAAGCCTGGCTCCATGGATAAGGTGGACATGGGCAGCATGAAGGGCCAGAAGGGAGACCAAGGAGAGAAAGGTGGCTGCACGGAGGGTCCGGTGGCGGGGGCGGCGGGGGTGGGGCAGAGCCGTGCGTCTGGCAGGTTCTGTACCTGCGGCGTCAGCCCAGCCTGTGTCTCGGCGACAGCTTACCTTTGACGCACATGTGGGTCATTAGCCCTTGTTTTCTGCGACGTGTAGGACAAACCGGACCGACTGGCGAGAAAGGATCCCGGGGAGACCCTGGAACCCCAGGCGTGCCTGGGAAGGACGGCCAGGCAGGGCATCCCGGACAGCCAGGTACGGAGCAAAGTGCAAGGTCCCCACGCGGCGGGAGCTGGTGCTGAGGAAGCGTCAGCCGGCACTTCTCTTAGGCTCTAACCTGCGGGGTTCTTCTCTCCTACCCTAGGACCTAAAGGGGACCCAGGCATAGGTGGCACCCCGGGCGCTCCGGGTCTCCCCGGACCCAAAGGATCGGTTGGTGGAATGGGCCTGCCAGGTACGTTGGATTCAGATAAGGCGTCTGCTTTCTAAAGAAAAGAGCGTGCCGTGCCGGTGGGACAGGTCTGCAGGGGACTCCGCCTTGCCCCGAGGGCGTAATCCGGGCACACGTGTCTTTTACCCCAGGGAACATCCTCAGTCCCCTACGGTCTCCGGCCTCAGGATGGGGCACTTGGCCGACAGCGACCACAGCTTAAAAAAAAATGACCATTCAATAAAATAAAACACGGGCTGCCTCCCGTCACCTCTGGATGACGTCCAGGTGACTGTCCACCCCCATTTGACATAGAGACACGGAGCTTGTAAGTAGGTCGGGTGCCTGCGTGCGTTAGGAAACCAGGTCTGCATTTAGTCCCGATGGCCTGCCTCACGGCCCCTCTGATTCTTCTGGAAAATGGGTTTGATTGCAGAATAAAGAACGTGGAAACCCTTGGTTATACTAATGCCAGAGCAGACACACCGAGGGGTTCCTGTATTTCTTCTCTTTCTCTCCAAAATGAGGGTCTCCAGAAGCCAGGACAGGAGCTTTCTAGTGGGGCTAGTGTGCTGTGGGCGCGTGACATCTGCCTGTGTAACCGAGAGAGAAACGAAGGGACACGGGTCCTGTCACCTCCTTCTTGCCGGCTGTCAAGGCACGTTTCTGTTTTGAATATTAGCACCCACCAAGCACACATTCACGTTTCAGTTATCTGTGTTTATAGGAACGCCTGGAGAGAAGGGTGTGCCTGGGATTCCCGGCCCGCAGGGCGTCCCTGGCTTACCTGGGGAGAAAGGAGCAAAAGGAGAGAAAGGACAGGTGGGCCTACCTGGCATTGGAATTCCGGGCCGTCCTGGGGACAAGGTAACAGCCCCCTGCTTGGAAACCTCCCCTCCCGGCCATCTGAGCATCTCAGCACAGGAAATCACTCATAACACAGAAGAGCGTCCCCCGACTTACTCTGTGTTGTCTGTCCTGCCTTCTGTCCACCACCCCTTCCTTGGGAAGGATCTAGAGGCTGTGGGAGAGGCAGGGTAGCAAGCTCTCACGGGCTGGAAAGGAAGGGAGAAGAGGACTGTGGAGAGGAGAGACCGATAATTGGCTCTCTTGTTTGGGGTTTCCCATTTGTCCTCGTTTTTCAGACGTGGACTTTGACTCTTTGTTAGAAAGCTGGAAATGGAATTCTCCAGTGCAACGTTAATTGTACCAAAAAGCATACTGTTATCCGGAGGGGGCCCCCAGACCCGTGTGCGGGGACAGGTATAAAATGAATGGGCCCATTGTCTACTTGCAGGGAGATCAAGGGGTCGCAGGCTTTCCGGGGAGTCCTGGAGAGAAGGGAGAGAAAGGAAGTGCTGGCATCCCAGGGGTCCCCGGCTCCCCAGGCCCCAAAGGGTCGCCAGGGACTGTCGGCTACCCAGGTAGGTGAGCCGGGCCTCCTCCTGAGCTTGCGCTCGATGATGACGGAAAGATGCACACTGATGGCATTTTGGTGTCTTGTATCTCCCGCTAGGAAGCCCCGGGTTGCCTGGAGAAAAGGGGGACAAAGGTCTCCCGGGATCGGACGGCATTCCTGGCATCAAAGGAGAAGCAGGTAAAACACAGACAGGGGCCCGTGGGGTGAGGCCAGGGGCCCTCCCTCAAGGTGGCACGTCAGGGACCCAGGATGTCCCTGGGGGTCCCAGCCCTTCTCGCTTCAGAGGAACGAGCCAAGTGTGGGGGCTCGTGGGTCTTTCCAAGGACTGGCCACTCGTTAGGGGCTGGCTACACCGCTAGGTGGTTCTGCAATCGGTTTGTGTGTCGGTGTGGGAGTCCGACCTACGTCCCTGGGGGACCCCTGGTGGGCTGCGGGTGACGGCCCCCTGCAGGAGTGTCCGGAACGAGTGTCTCGTGTGCCCAGTGGGTGCCGTGGGAGCGTCCACGCCCGACTGACCCTTGTGCCTCTTCTCTCTCAGGTCTTCCTGGGAAGCCCGGCCCCACGGGCCCCGCCGGCCAGAAAGGGGAGCCCGGCAGTGACGGAATCCCGGGGTCGGCGGGAGAGAAGGGGGAACCAGGTACGCCGGGCTCCTGCTCCCTTTCAGGACGAGAGGCTCCCCTGGGGTCGGCGTGTCTCCAACTTCCAGTCCCTGCCAGGTCCCTGGGGCTGGGCGCCAAGTGGCCTCTACCCCATCCTTACAGCTGTTTCAACATGCGGACAGGGGGACAGGCTTGGGAAAGAAGAGGGGCGTGGGGCGTGCACTTCTTCCCCCAGGACTCACGGGCACCTGTCCTCAGCTCCCAGTGGTGCGTGAGAGACGCACGCAGAAAAAGCCCGGGCTCTCCTTCCTCTGCCTGGCATATCCCCCTTTCGAGAGATGGTCCGGGAAATATTGCCTGTCCCCCGAATCTGCTCCTGTCACTCACGGGGGAGGCTGCAAGCTCCAAGGATGAGAATTGTATTCGTGGTAGTACTTGTGTGTAGCAAGAGGGGGACACGGTCTGAGATTGGTGACCCCAAGTCAGGGGGACGGATGTGGGCAGTATCGCTGGAGAGGGGCCTCTGGGGAATTTCCCGCGGTCAGGGCTGACCCCTTTCTAAAGGTCGTTGCTTTATTCCGGATGCCATACGTTTATGTGGCGTGCATTCATTTTCTTCTAACAACAAGGCGTGAAACGCCTCCACACCTCCTTTCCCCCACTTTCCTCTTCCTTCGAGTCTCTCGCTCATGGGCGCGGGCTTCCCCGTATTTACGGCCCCAGACGTCTCTGACTCTTCCCCCTCCCTCGACAGCAGCTTTTAGTTGGATGGTCATCTGAGAAAAGCCGGTTTGTTGGTCTCTAGATGGGAGAAGAGAATACGTTCTTACGTGTGCAGATCGTGTCTACTAAATGGCGTGACGGTTCTGTGCTGACGGGTCCTTAAGAAAAGTGTGAAATGATGTGCACCCAGTCCTGGGCCTCTCAGCACAACCGTGGGCATGGGATTTTGCTCGCACGTGTGACGAACTGATTCCCATGTGTCCCATGAGGCGCGTACGGGATTGGCACACAGAGTTGACACTGTTTTGTGCTGCACCTGCGTAACCGTAGGTCGGCTGTTTTAGGAAATGTGGACGTGACTTCTTATCCTTAACTCACAGGTCTGCCCGGAAGAGGATTCCCAGGGTTTCCCGGGGCCAAAGGAGAGAAAGGTAACACTTGCAAAGCACGTTCTTCCTTCCCCACTAACGGTGGTCCCGAGGCGCCAGCAGAGCGGGTCTCGTGGTTGCGAGGAAGGCATGGGCAGGGGACAGACGCTGGCTCTGGGTGGGCCCGGTCCGCGCCTGCTCCTGGCCCCCGGCAGACTGCCGTCCGGGGCGTTCTGCTTCCGTCCATTGTCTCCTGAAAAAGCAAGACAGGAATCTCAAGGAGGGGCCCGCGGTCGGTTTTGGCAATTACTGTTTCACTGCCTTCTTACTTTTTCTTAATGACCTTGAAGTCATCCTAGAATTTTGGTATTTAATTAACAACTTTGGAGTAATATGTTGGAGACTACATATGCAGGGACTTTTTTTTCCTTACAGGTTCTTACCTTAAAAAACTTAAAAAAAAAAAAACAGGGGCGCCTGGATGGCTCAGTTGGTGAGGTGTCTGCCCTCGGCTCAGGTCATGATCCCAGGGTCCTGGGATCGAGCCCCACATCAGGCTCCCTGCCTTTGAGCCCCTTGCTCACTTGTGGGCTTCAAATAAATAAAATCCTTTAAAAAACGTTAAAAGTATAAAGAGTGACAGTGGGGCTCTTGTATTCTAAGCTTTCTCTTTCCTAGGCCCCGCATGGTCGGGGGCTGGTGTGTTACCGCGTCAAGCAGGGAGAGGGCTGCACCCGGCACTGTTGCCCCCCGATGCCTTCCGGAAGCCGCCCCCTCCTCGCCGCCGTACCGTGGTTCCTCGTCTCCCCTGACCTTTCACCAGCATCTCAAACTGTTGTCGTTTAGGCTCAAAGGGCGACGTGGGTTTCCCGGGACACGCCGGCAGTCCAGGCATCCCCGGATCCAAAGGAGAGCAAGGATTCGCGGGTCCCCCGGGGCCGCAGGGACAGCCGGGCCTGCCTGGAGCTCCGGGCCACGCCGTGGAGGGGCCCAAAGGAGACCGGGGCCCGCAGGGTCAACCTGGCCTGCCAGGTAAGGGTGTCCCCCCAGGGTCAGAGTCGGGCCCGACACAGAAGTCGGGCCACAAACGCGCACGAGCCTGGAAGTGACGGGGATACTTCAGGCCTCAAGTTTGCAGCACTGACTGCAGCTCGAAACTGCTTCGGGTATTTGGGGACCCCTGTTTGGCCTCCCCTGGGTCACTGTCTCCCCGCCCCTCAGGTCCTCTCTGTCCAGGAATTTGGTAGATACGACAAGTGATTAGAGGTAGACTAGACGTTATTGAGAAGACTGGGCACGAGTGTCACCCGAGGTGGCTTTACACCCGATGGCATCCTGGCTCGCCCCGCCCCCGCCCCGAGACGACTGCGTGGTGGGATCGTGCGCTGAGGTCGGGGCGTCCTCCCCGACGCTTGCTCCCCTTCGAGCAGATTCTCCCTTCTGGGACCCGCAGGGTTTCCGCGGGGCTCCCACAGCCCCACACAGTGTTGTCCCCCGGTGGGGGCGGGGGGGACAGTTGGGCGGAGATGATGACAGCCAGGCCCAATGACACTGTCCATAAAAGCACCCTCTGACCCCAAATGTGTGACTTCCATGTCTCCCATTAGGGCGTCCGGGACCTATGGGGCCTCCGGGGCTCCCTGGGCTTGACGGACTCAAAGGTGACAAAGGAAACCCAGGCTGGCCGGGGGCTCCCGGAGCTCCAGGGCTCAAGGGAGAGCCGGGATTCCAGGGCCTGCCGGTGAGTTGTCCGTGTGTCCGTCTTGTGTGTGAAGGATCATGGAGTCGTGCGTGTGTGCTGTGTGTGCGCATGCTCTGTGGGCATCTGTGCGTGTGCACATGTGTGTGCGTGTGCATGTGCGTGTGTGCCTGTGTGTGTGTGTACATGGGGGCTCCACTCTTGGGTCCTCTCCGGAGGGGCTGCCGCTCATCGCTGGTCACCAGCCGTCTTTCCTGGCATCACAGTGGCCTAGCACACAGCCTTCTTCCCCATCTGGTTTGACAAGACCCGTCACAGGGAACCGTGATCCCCATTGCTGGGGACACGGCTCGGCGCCTGGGCTGGAACTTGGGGTGCACCCTTGATG
Source organism: Potos flavus (assembly GCA_028534135.1). NCBI lineage: Eukaryota > Metazoa > Chordata > Mammalia > Carnivora > Procyonidae > Potos > Potos flavus. The sequence continues at coordinate 1,846,989 of CM052883.1, forward strand.
CGAACAGCAAGCCTCCATAAGAGCGGGACACTCCCTGTTTCTGGTGCCATTCGCGGCTGTCTGTGTCCATGTGCCCATCTACGTGTGGGTGCGTACACACATCTGTGTTTGTGCAGGTCGTCACTGTGACACTTCTTTAAATAAGGTGAAGCAAAGAAACAAAGACACGTGAGAAGCAGTACGATTTACTCTGTGCTGAGAAAGGAGCTAGAGGAGGAAGTATTTTGAAAGACCCAGGAAATGAGCTAATAGGTTTAAAATACACGGGCGATGCCATATTTATAAGGAAAAACCATCCTCCTTTGGTTATGCGTTTTCTTCTCCCCATATTTGAAATCACTTCAGATAAGCTAACAAGCTCATTCTAAAGAAGATGCATAATGCCTGAGTGTTTGGGGAAAGGTTTCCAGAAGGTAGTTTGGAGCTGAAGGGTTGACATGTGGCGGGGACATGCGCTCAGGAAGGCCCAGGTCTGTCCACGGCCCCCTGCTGCGGGCTGGGGACGGAAGGACACACGGCACGCACCTGCTTTGAGAACTGACCATGTAGAGGGACAAGGGGAGGGGCATCGTGAAGGAAGCACGTTGTTCCAACCTCCAGCTCCCTAGTGTAGACGCGCACAGAGATCTCGTCATTCTTTTTACGTCCCTCAAGAACACACAAGGCCCCGGTTGTTCACAGGGCTCCTTTGCAGATCGCCGAGGGCCTGGCCCAGCCCCCTGACTAGCAGGTTACGAGACAGACTTACCATGTCCTGACCGTTTCCTGGCTGACCTTCTCCTTGTGTGTCTAGGGGATTGGTGGCTCGCCAGGGATCACGGGCTCCAAGGGTGACATGGGGCCTCCAGGAGTGCCGGGATTTCAAGGTAAGACAGTAGAGGAGGTGCTGCTGGGAGGCAGAACCTGACCGCGGGCCCTTTGACAGTGATAGGCCGGCCTGATCAGGTGCAAGACGTTGTTGTCTTTGTTTTAAACACGCTGCTTCGTGTTGTGCTGGCTTGATTGGCCTCACCCTGTGAATGGCTGGCTAAAGACACCGATTTTCTCATTAACAATCAGTGGATCCTTTGCATTTCGATCATTTGTTTATCAGTAAGAAATCATGGATTCGGGGCATTCACGAATTTATTAACGTATTAGGCGAACATTTATTGGTGCCTCTCAGCTTCCAGGCACTGTGGGTTTTGCCGCTGAATCTGATATGTATGAATGGCATGTGAATAAACAAATTCTCAGCCTGCAGGCGTCTTGGGGTCTATTTGGGGACATGCGTGAACTGGATCGTGGCCAGAAACAGGATCCTGTGCCCCTCCACTGTGATCACTGTACAGTTTGTTGGATGTTGGGGGAAATGTGACTTCCAGGTTCTAGAAAGAAGCGTTTCATTTGAAGTTGAATATAACTCACCAGAAGTAATGTTTTTTCTTTCCTGAGAACAAATGGAAGTCTGTTTCCTGTGTGTGTATATGCATGTAGACGCAGGTACACACGGACCTAGGTTGTGTGTATGCAGACACACATGTAATGGACACACACATGTGCATGTGTGCAGGTGTGTGTGTGTGTCTGTGTGCACGCATGTGCCCATACTCGCATATCGTTGGGAATTCTGTGCAGACCATGTTCTTCTTTCGTCCAGGTCAGAAAGGCCTCCCTGGCCTGCAGGGAGCGAAGGGGGATCAAGGTGACCAAGGCTTCCCCGGAAGTAAAGGTAGGCGCGGATGCTGCATTGCTGGGGCCTTACGCCTCGAACGCACGGAATCAGGGCATTTGGTTTTATGGATGCAAGAGGCTTGAGTATCATTAGGAAACGGCTGATTAAAAATTCTTAAGTAGCTTGTCAGGACATTTTTACGACATGTCTTGGCAGTCAGGCTCGTTAAATCTAGGGGGTAAATCCGGAGGAGGGGGTGAGACAGACTCCAGACTCCCAGCCCGCAGGCTTGGCAGCTCGCAGCCCCACCACGCCGCTGTCCCAGGAGGAGCTCGGCCTTGCGTGGACGGGCCGCGTGGGGGCCAGGCAGCAGGAGCTCTACACAGGGAACACTCTCCCTCGGCTTCACCGTCACTGTGTGTGGCAGCTCCCACACCCCGAGCCAGTCTCGGGGGAAAGGGTTTGAGTATAGCCAGCATCCCTTTCTGGTTCCTGCTGGGCCGACCCTATTTCCAGGGCTGTGTCTAGTTTTCAAAATCAGGCTTCGAGAGACAGCGAGCAGGGCGCTGTGTGGCGCAAAAGCAACGGGGAAGATGGGTGGAGGGCAGGTGTGGAGCGCAGGTGCGGAGGGTAGGCACGGAGGGCAGGAGAGGCTTGGGGGGCGCTGACTCAGGGGCTCTGCAGACGGGGCTGCCCACCATCTTTCAAGAGTTGTCGTGCAGAAGGGTTAGGTTTGTGGGTCATGGGAGATGAAGGCCCGGGGTTGTAACGTCCCCAAGGCCGATCTCAGAGGAGTAGGAGAAGAAACCTTCTCATCGCATACACTGCGGCCCTCCGGGGGCGGCGGGGCTCCTGGGGAGGGCTGGAGCCTCACCTGCTGGGCCTCTATGGGCTCCGGCCGCGTGGTCGGGGATTCCAAACCCGAGCGGCCAGTTTCTACTAATGACCCCAGCCTGAGGATTGAGGATTTTACGTTTCGTAATAGAAGTGTGCACTTACGTGTATGGCTCACGGAGATCTCGTGTTTTTGATACTGACCGGATTCTGAGAAACGTGTGCTCGGATTGGGTTTCACCTTGGGCTCTTGTCCAGTGAGCGTTGACAGTGCAATTGACCAGCGGCACCCCTGCTTTCCGCAGGTCTTCCCGGTCCCCCGGGCCCCCCGGGCCCCTACGACATCATCAAAGGGGAGCCGGGGCTTCCTGGTCCCGAGGGTCCCGCAGGTCTGAAGGGGCTCCCAGGGCCTCCAGGCCCCAAAGGACAGCAAGGTAAGACCAGCTGAGCTGCGAAGGGAGATGTGGGGTCAGAGGGGACCCGGCGGGCTTTCCTCCTCACACGTGTGTCTCAAATCAGGGCCTCTGGGTGGTGACAGTGTAGACACAGGTTTGAATGTGACTTTTTTACTTTCCTTCAATGGATATCAAAACCTAGTGAAGTTTTTGAGGGGACTGAAAAAGCCGGGACAAAATGCAGGAGAAGCTAGAGGGACGTACAGTGTAACACAGCTGTGCTCGCTGGGGAACCCATGGGCTGCAGACACGGAGATCACCTTTTCCAGCGAGAAGATAAGGGATGGCAGGAGACGTCGGTCTAGAACCGCGAGAATGGGTCCTAAGAGGGGCCCAGAGGGCCCAGCCAGCCGACAGTTCATGCCTGGGGTTCCCAGACTCCTGCCCTAGAACTTTCTGAACACTCCCTATTGCAAGAGCTCCTGGTGAGGGTGGGCGGATGATAAAGGAGAAGGAGAACTCTACAGTTGAGAGGAGGCATCCGTGAAAATCTAAGTTTAAGCTGCCTGCAAGTAAAGGATGTGCATGAAAATATCCACGTGGGTACATCTCTTGCATAAGAATCACTGGAGGCTTGGGAACATGGCCTGGGGGAGATGCGTGAGGACCCAGCCATGTGTCACAGCCCTCCCTCTCCCCCGACGATGCTGCCTTTGCCCACGCCGGGCGCCGGACGGTAGTAGCAGCAAGGGTCGGGGAGCTCCGGGTCAGACGGTAGGGCACGCGGCCTGCGAATCCCGGCTTGGCCGCTGCCCTGGGGGCTGCCAACAAGGCTTGGCGGGAGGCGCTCCTGGCTGTCCGGGAGAACTTTCTCACTGCAGCCGACGGCCTTGGGCTGGCCATCCAGGAGGCTAGAGATGCACTACAAAAGGGGAGAGGAAGATACAGCCTGCGGCGCTCCGGGACCGGGCGGCGAATTCCTTGTCCTTTCCTGTAGGTGTGACGGGATCCGTGGGCTTACCTGGACCGCCCGGTATTCCTGGCTTTGACGGCGCCCCTGGCCAGAAAGGAGAGACAGGACCCTTCGGCCCCCCTGGTAGGTTTGCCGTGGCCTCCCGACCCAGCCGCCCTCCGCCTGCGTCCTCGGGTTCCAAGCGGCAGGCTCACGTGTGCGGAAACCTGCACAATGGAATCGAGCACGTTACTTGACGGATTTCCAAGGAAGTCTGGTTTTGGGGCCTTTTTGTTTTTTTTGAAGAAATAGGTCTTGTAGAGGAGCTAAAGGGTTGTCATCATCTTTTCTGTGGGGAGAGACAGATGTTGACGTAGCCCAGTGTTTCCAGATGTTGTTGGACAATGACCAGCGGGGACGGCCTGGGGCCTCCCGAGGGGGGAGCGGGCCATAGCTGCAGAAGCTCCGTGTCGGCGACAGGAGAGGAAGTCGATAACAACGCCAGTGCTGGCCACGAGGCCGTCGTCCGGCTCGGCATGCCGGGGGTCTGGTCCCCGAGGAAGCCGAGACTCGGCTGCCCCATGATGGCTGAGCTGCTGAGGGCTGAGGCACCAACTGGGGGGCCGGGGGGTCCCAGCCCAGTGGAAGGCCTGCGAGCAGCTTTGCGGGCGGCGTAGGGACCCGGGGGCCGGCAGGACTCACCGCCAGCACCCAGCCCTTCCCGCCCCGTTTCCGCGTGCCGTGCTGGGTGGGCTGCTGTGCAAGGGAAGCCGCCGTCAAAGGAGATGTTGTTCAGTAATTGTGTGACCCTGCTCCCTTGAAGGAGCCCCAAATATCTGAGTGACACGCGTGGAATCATGTCACGTGTTATACTTACTCGTATACTCCTTCTCGCGTATTTCGTTTTCCCACTGGACTCAGTTTTCTGAGCATCTGCTTGGCACCCAGCCCCGTGTTTGTAAAGCATCTCGGGGTCTGTGGAAAGGAGAAGCTGGGGCAGCCCAGAGGCGGGTTGCTGTCCTCTCTCTCCCTGAGCCTTTCAGGGGAGCCTGTCTGCAGCCGGGGAAACTCCTTTCTCTTCCGTCTTCCAGGCCCGCGTGGGTTTCCGGGCCCGCCAGGCCCCGACGGCTTGCCAGGATCCATGGGTCCCCCTGGCACCCCATCTGTCGACCATGGCTTCCTGGTGACCAGGCACAGTCAGACGACGGACGACCCGCAGTGTCCTCCCGGGACCAAAATTCTTTACCACGGGTACTCCTTGCTGTACGTGCAAGGCAACGAACGAGCCCACGGCCAGGACTTGGGTGAGACTCTGGGGACGCGCGTGCTCACACGACACAGAGTTGTGAGACATCCTTAGTGTAGATGGCGCCTGATTCCGTTTCCCTCCCTCCTTACAAAACGAACCGCCAAGTTCAGCAGCTACCACGTCACGAAGGGAAGCCGAGAAAATGTAGAGGCTGAAAGCTTTGAAACCTTTTAGATTCGTACAACTTTCGATCTCTTGTTCAAATGATCAAGTAGGTCAAAATTCCTGGAGTACATACTTCACAGTTCGCGTTGAGATTCTGAAAATAGGGAGTTTTACTGGTGCCCTTTGTCAACAAGGTGCTGTGTCCCGCATTTCTCCGCACACCCCAAGCGCCGTCCTTCTGTTGGTTTCCATCAGAGGCCTGCCTGCCCGCTGTCATTTCTCTAGTCCCCTCCAGACATCCTTCACCGAATCGCTTACCGACACGCGCCTCTCGCTGGTACGGGGGTCGGAAACAAGCAGCTCGAGAAAGGAAGTCTCTGCATTTTCGGCAAAATGGTCGTTAAAGACATTGCCAGGTGGTTACTGCCCATCGTACAAGGAGTCCCCTCTTAAATTTCTTCTGGAATTCAGTTTTAGAAAAGAATTCTGTCCTTAATCGAAATAGCCTACATAGCTCTTTATGGTTTTCCTTTGCCTTGACCACTTTAAATCTAATCTCGTGCTCGTTCACAACCCCACTGGTCTGCGTGTGTATTTGCTTCCTTCTGTTGAGAACGTAAAGCATCATTTCCGTTTCGGTGGTTGCGCTGCGCGGAGGCAGGCCGGTTAGAACTTAGCCCTGACGCGGACTCTCCCCGCGGCTCTAGGCACGGCCGGGAGCTGCCTGCGCAAGTTCAGTACGATGCCCTTCCTATTCTGCAACATCAACAACGTGTGTAACTTCGCCTCCCGGAACGACTACTCCTACTGGCTGTCCACGCCGGAGCCCATGCCCATGTCCATGGCGCCCATCGCCGGGGACAACATCAGACCGTTCATTAGCAGGTGAGTGGGCACTTGTCGGAGCGGATGTGTAATCGAAGAAGAAAGATCGCTCGTAGTCTAGGCAGAAGTGGTTCCGTTTTTTGGTTTTTGGGGTTTTTTTGTGCATTTTTTTCCCACAAAACATTCGACCCGTTGCCATTCAGTTTATTGATTGTGATGTCAGACTTGTGTCATACAAATCAGCCATAAAATCGTTTGCTTATAAAAGTTAGCTCTCCTCTTCAGAATGGCAGTGCGGTGCTGGGGAGAGGCGATGCCCAGCTTTGGGGCAGGATTCCTGTCCGTGGGTCGCGGGGCCGGCCGCCTTTCCTCCCGTGAAGCGATGCCCCCCGGGGCCCTCGGCAGCCACTGGAACAGCATTCTCAGCTTTGTTTTATCAAATAATTCTCTCCTTAAGGCCCTTTCAGGTTTTTTTTTTCTGAATCATACCACCCCCATGAAATTTAAAAATTTTGTTACTTTTAATTGTAGTAAAATGGGCATCACATAAAACGAATCATCTTTACCATTTCAAAGTGCACAGTGGTATGTAACATAGGAACTCACGTGTGGGGATCAGGTGGTCTTCACAAAATTGTAATACCGCAGACACACCGCGTATCTGTGCCTTATGCACAAAAAGATGACACAGATTTACTGTAGACGTAATAATTTATACATATTAGGATTTTCTTCATATTCTCTCACCCCCACCAGCTTCTGCTCCCTTAGGGAGAAGTCCCACGGACAGTTCATGTGTCTGATGGAGCAGCTTCCCAAATTAAGTGCTTTCCACAGTAATTAATGTCTGGAGTATGTTTTCAGGTGCGCCTGGTATGAAATAAGAGGGGAAATTGAAATTATTATGACTGAGAAATACACGACTGTCCCATTTTTGCTTCATTCCTTCCATTTAAAAGCTGATTCCTTAGCTCTCTTCAGAAGTAGTAGAAAAGTGGCAAAGATACGAATTCATCTGACTAAGAAGTTACTCTATAGTTGTACTTTCTAACACAGGAGATAGTAAGGGGTGGGCGAAATAACAAGGCAGACAGGTTTGCCCCAGGGAAATGAGGGTGAGGACTGACTTCAGCCTTTCTACATTCCCTCTGAAGAGCCAAGCAGCTTTTGACGAGGAAGAAAGAGGTGGCAGGGCCCTGTGGTTAGAGGGCAGAGGGGCGGGAAGCGGGCGGCGGAGCCAGTCCTGGGAGCCCCGAGGCCGGTCTGGGGCTCTGGTCCCGGCAGATCCGCTTCTTACTGAGGGAACCACAGGGGAGGACCCGGGGCAGAAGGGCCGGCAGGTGCCCTGATAAACAGGAAAACCATAGATTTTCCCTGGGTCTCCATTAAACTATCTCCTGATAGCTTTCTTTCATGTTTCTTTTGAGCTGTAAGAAAACTCACTTTATGGGTCTTAAAATGGGAAAATGGTTCATTCCACTTTTGAGTGGCCCCTCTCCGAACGGTTATTTACGTGTATCAGTGAGTGTGTGGGACTTTCTCTGCGGAGACTGTCCCCGCGCAGAACCGTGTTGGCTGCCCAGAAGGAAAACTAACCGCCTTTGTGTTTCTGTCCAGCTTCCCTTGGATCACAGGTAGAAAATGATTATTCATGTTTGTTTGTTATTTACCTCTTGATGAAACGGCCCTCGGACCTTGATTTGGTTGGGGAAGGGGCTGTGGCGTGTGTTTGCAATATTCCCAGATCAGGTCCTGAGGTGGCTGAGATCTGCTATTCCCCGTGAGCCCCCTACTTGCTTTCAGTAAGACCCCCGCCCGGGAAGCAGCAGCTGCCTCAGTGTCAGCGTCGTGCTTACTCCTGTTTACGGACCCACGGCAGCTCGGCGTGGAGGGGCCTCACCAGTCATGCCCCTGAGCCCGCGGCTCCTGAAGCCGCACTGCCCGTCTCGCCCTCCCTCTGGTGCAGAGCTGCCCGCTTCCGGTCTCCACGGTCACCCTCACTCCGCTGTCGCCCCGGGTCTCAGGACTTCCCGGTCACTTGGGGGAGCTCCGAAAGCTTCACTTTTAGAGTTAATAACACAAAATCCTTCCTGTGAAGCAGAAAAGCTGGCAGCTTCTCCCTTCATCCTGAGAACAGGGCAGACATTTCTGACTTCGTGCAGACGTGCGTCCTCACGAGCTGCCTCGTGAGGTTTCATTGTCCTGGGGCCAGACCACCGCCCAGAGGGAGGGGAGGAGAGGGGGGAGCCACGCTCCAGCTCCGGCTCTCCCTCGGCTCTCTGGGGCCCCAGCCTTTCCAGGAATTACACGGGGTGGGGGGATTGACCGTCCGAATTTCAGGGGGCCGGCTGGCTCTCCCTGACATAGGGTGGCGTCGGGAGCACCTTCTCCTTGGCCCCGGACCCAGAGAGAGCCTGACGTCGGACCACCGGCCACCACGCTCTATTTCTGGCTTCTGGGTGCAGCAGACAGATGGTGGCAGACGCAGAAGGCCAATGTCAGTGACGGTTGTTTCATGGAGCCTTTTAATTCATCTGCACTTGTGTGAATAAAATAGAACATTGCACGCGCACACAGACACACACACATATCCATGGAAAATCGAATGACTAAGTTAGGCCTCTGCCCGCTCCCCGTCCATTTTCATGCAAATGTTCCAGCATAACTAGGTGTAATTATTAACACCATTTATCGGCATTGCTAACATTGTTCATTTTGTGACTTGAATGTAACTATGTGTCTGCTGGTGTTTAATTTTTTCTCTTACAAAACGTTATCCTGCCGTCGAAGGGTTCCCCGAGCCGGGCAGGTCTGGGTCCAGAAAGCGTGTGTTGCTGTAGTTTGTTCCTGGGTGTGGGTCCCCTGGCTTGGGAGGCCCCCGCCCCAGGGCGGGTTCTGTGGGCAGAGCTCCCGCCCCAGCGTCCCAAGCCAGGGGCAGGCGCCCCCCACGGCTCTGTGGGCTGCGGGTCCACAGTGAGTGCGCAGCAGGCTCAGGGGGGCGTCCGGCCCCACAGGCAGTGTTTGCTAGCAACTTTGTCCCCACGAAGACGATTCTCAGCTGGAAACAAATCGCTGAATTCTGGAAGTGGTAGAACTTGGGTTCCACCAACTCTCGCGTCTCAAGTGTTCATTGTGTTTGCTGAGATCCACGCTCCCTGTTGAAAAATCGGGAAACACTGGAATGCACAAGGGAGAAAACACGTCCGCAGTCCCCCAGCCCCTCCGGGAGACGGCCACTGTTACTGCCCGGCCTTCCGATGATCTCCTTCCCACCAAGCAGACGGTCCAGCAAGTGTCGGGTGTGGATTTTCTAGCTCTGAGAGGGGCTTAGAGAGTCAGTGCGAGGGCTCCAGGCTGCCGTCTGTTGTAAGCAGGAAGCCGGCTGAGAACGTGGGAGCGCAGGGGGTGGGGGAGAGCACGGGGAGGGGGACGGGACAGGCACTGGCTTCGTCCTGCGCAGTCCCGTGGCCCTGCTCAGGGGCTGTGCCCTCTGCCTTCCAGGTGCGCGGTGTGCGAGGCGCCAGCCATGGTGATGGCCGTGCACAGCCAGACCATTCAGATCCCGCAGTGCCCCAGCGGCTGGTCCTCCCTCTGGATTGGCTATTCCTTCGTCATGGTGAGCGTTTGGGGAAACTCCGCATGCCCCCGCCTCGTCCCTCTGCGCCCCTGCCCTCCGTCCTCAGCCTGGCACAGTGCCGGCCTCTCCTCCGGACCAGAGCCTCCCCAGGGGCCTGGCCTGCTCGGCTGCGGACAGCAGCCACTCCGCCTCCTGCCTCTTGAGTCGCTGCTCTGGGACTAGGTGGCGGGGACAGCGCCCTGAGCTTTCCCGGAGTCAGAGCGTCTCCCCGGGAGGAGAGGAGCCGGGTGCACGTTCAAGCAGCTCGCAGGAGCCTGAAGCAGAAGGATCGGGGTGCCAGGGAGTGCGAGGGCTCACGGCCTTCCTGCGGGGAAAGGCTGCTCTCCGCCCCTCCGCTGTCCCCGCTGGTCCCACCCCTGAAACGCCAGTTAAAATAGGAAACACGACACCTGTTTGCGATCCCACAGTAGCCGCTTATTTGACTTTATTGCCCCAGTTTAAAGCAGGGATTGCATATGTGAGAGCTCTGCACTGGGAAGGTCAGGTGGGAGCGGATAACCCGCAGGAAGGGGTGGAACAGCCACGAAGGCGGTCTTCAAAGCGCTGCGTCTGCGTTCCGGTGTGGCCGTGAGGTTTCCCGGGTGGGGAGGCCGCAGGTGGGCTCTGCAGCGGGGCCAGGGAGTCGGCGGCCCCGCGAAGATGTAGCAGTGTTTTGTGAGTCTCAGTACTGCACCGTGGCTGCTTCCTCAAGAAAGCCGGATTGCACTACCGTGTAGAGAGCAGGACACCGGCAGTGAGGAGGTGGGCTGAATTTTGACCCCATGATCCTAAGAAATACTAAACAGAACCTCCTAATGACAGAAGTGGCCCCAAGCCCAAGGAAAAGCATTTGGTCCCCATGACAAAGATCTGGAACAATGATTGCCCCTAATTTCCCCAAATCAAGAACAAACTAAAACAATGATACCCGAGAGGGAGAGAGTTCTCCATCACTTCCCAGCTGATGGGGGCTTTGGGGGACACGGAGGGGCTCTGGCCTGACCGTCTGGAGACCGCTGTACTTGCTGCAGCTTTGCCTTGAAACTGGGACCATGGTGAGATCCAGAATGTTCTAGCATCCTCTGGTCCTCATCTGGGAATGGAGGGCGTTAGGTTTGTCCTCAGAGGGCTCTTGTGGCTCTGAAATTCTCACGTCTGAGCCAGGAGGCGTGGCGATTTTGGACTGTCTTGTCTCGCTCGGGGTCATTCATCTTATGGTCCTGGGTTCTGCACGCAGGTCCGTCTGTCCTTGAACCCAGTAGACCCAGGTGCCTTACAGGAACGGTGACCCTTCTTCCTCTTGTTTAAATTTTCTCTTTTTTCAAAGAAAAGTAACCGACGAGTGTTCTTTACCTTATAAAAGGACACATAGCATCGATTGCAGCAAACGCAGGATTTTAATTATTCTCTCCGATTTTGATGAGAAAGTTTGGTTTCACATCTGTTGGTTCCAGCATCATTTACACATTTTGGCTCTTTGTTCTGTCCCAAGTTAGAGGAGGTTTCAGTGCTTCAGACACTATAAGGAGTGAGGCCAGTGTTCCCTAACTGCTGACGCCCCCCGCGTGGTCCCTTCTGGGTAGGGGGCGCTGGTGGCGGAGTTCTGGCACGGGGTTGGGCTGCCGTGCTCCCCGCGAGGAGCAGGGGCTGGCTTGCGGGCGGAGGGCGGTGGGGGTGCCCGAGTGTTTGGCAGTGACCTGCCGAGGCTTCCCCGCGGGGCCGCCCTGGCCCCTCCCTGGGCACCGCCAGGCGCTGTGTGGGCGGCGGGCAGGGGCCCAACTCACCGCCCGCGTCCGCCCCGCAGCACACCAGTGCCGGCGCGGAAGGCTCGGGCCAGGCCCTCGCGTCCCCCGGCTCTTGCCTGGAGGAGTTCCGGAGCGCGCCGTTCATCGAGTGCCACGGCCGTGGGACGTGCAACTACTACGCCAACGCTTATAGCTTCTGGCTTGCCACGATCGAGAGAAGCGACATGTTCAAGTAAGTCGGGAGGGCCCCTTTGCTGCGTCGGGATCCGTGTGATTCCCGCACAGAGGCTCAGAGGGTTCGCAGACGCCTAGTAGGGCTGCGTCTTCCATGAGCGGCAATGAGGACTCGATCTGTCGCCCGGGGACAGAGCCCGGGGTTTGCTCCCAGAGCAGTCGCGGTGCTGACCAGTGTGTGCGCCGGGTGAGTTCCGAGGGGCCTGACCAGACTGGTTGTTAGACCCCTGAAAATAAAAATTAATTTCAGCCCCAACGCCCTGAAATCCATAGGGAAGACCCTCCCCTTCTTGCCCCTGACGATTTCACCCTTGAGACAACTGTCCTTGCTGAGGTTGCCGCGGAGCCCGGCGCCGTCGGGTTGGAGAGGGGCACCGAGGGACCCTCTGTCCTTTGTGCAGCCCCTGCTGGGCCAGGCGCAGCCCCCCCCCCCGAGCCCCAGCAGTTTCTGTTCGCTCCCCAGATGAGTACCGCTCCCCACTGGAGACGTGCCTTTCCGTCTTTGCCTTCTCAGGGAGAACTGGGGGGAACTCTTCTGCCAGCCTGTCTCTTCCTGAGTTAGGTCATGAAAGGCAAAGCAACACTCTCTAGACTTGTAATATTTTAAGCACCAAAAAAGCACCAGGTAGTTAACTGTAGCTTATATGAGGCTTTTCAGGCAACTGGAAATTTGACATCCACTCTCAGAATAGAACTTCACCATCGGCTACCTGATCGAGCGCTGGGGTGTATCAGGTCCGGCGGCTTCCGTTGTAGGGCTAATGGGTAATAATGGGTTGGCTTTTTGTTTTTTTGTTTGTTTTTTTGTTGTTGTTTTTGAACTAGCAGCCTGGCACAATGAACTAAAAGATTAGATTAGATCCCATTATTTTAAATAATTGATTTGGGGGCAATGAGATTTTCACAAAAGTTGCTAAAATCAGCAGCCGTAATTTTAGGACAAGTTACTTTTACCCTATGGCTACTTTAATTTTAATACAATTTGGTTAGTGCCAACTTCAGACTTCATGCCTCTAACAGTCAAATTAAGGTGGAATTTCTAGGATGAAGGAAGCATTTGGGGCACTAAATGTTTCCCCCTCCGACCTCCAATCAGACTACTGCATGTAAAAAGCTCATAGAAGGATTTCAAGGTCTGGCTAATTATTCCAGATTCGCTGTTCATTACACATTCGCCCAGTATTTAATGAGCACGTACTGTGTGTGTGAAGCGTTGCAGAGAAAAGATCTTCCTCTGCTGGAGGAGTTTATGGTCGGGTTGGGGGGGAAAGGACAGGGTGGCGCAGTGGGCGTGGCTCAGACTTGGGAGCCACGCTGACGCGGGCTGTCTTCGTGCCCTCCCTGGCGCATGCTTGGGCTGCCACCAACCTCACGGCCAGGGATGGGGGGGCGCATGTGATCGATCGCGTGCCTCGCTCCCCCCCACTGAGAGGGCAGGTGGCACCCGGCACGGCGTCCGCTCATCAGGGCGAGCTGGGTCGCCGCTTGTCCCGGACCGGGGCCCCCTCCCATCCGACCCCTCGAAGATCTCCGGGACTAGGGGGGAGGCCCGAGGAACTGGGCCCCCTCGCTGAGCCGCGGCGCTGACGGCCGGTCTCTGTGTGGTCCCCCAGGAAGCCCACGCCGTCCACCCTGAAGGCCGGGGAGCTGCGCACGCACGTCAGTCGCTGCCAAGTCTGTATGAGGAGAACGTAATGACGCCTGGCCCTCCGCTAACCTACAACATGGTGCTACTCCCTCCTCTTCCCTTCTTTTTTTTAACAGCAACGAACCCTAGAAATGTATCCCGTGTACCTCACTGTCCGGTATGAAAGCCGTAAAGTGCCTTATAGGAATTTGCGTAACTAACACACCCTGCTTCGGTGGCCTCTACTTGCTGAAGGAGAAACAAAGACCACGATAAGCTGCCATAGTGACATAGCAAGTGGCGCTTGTGATGAAATAAAAGCCTAAGTCTGTCCTACAATCCAGTGCACTGATGTGTAACGTGAGAACTCCCATCAGAAAACCAAAGGGTGCTAGGAGGTGTGCGGGGCCTTCCATTCTGTTCGAAAGCCCGTTTCCACTCTGGTTTCCCAGCAGCTGCATTTTCAGCCCCGGAAGGGATGTCTGTCTGTGTCCCTGCCCAGCGGGGTCTGTAGGAGCAGCGGTCGCGTAGCCGCCGTGTGTCGGGGCCGCCCGAGGGATGGCGGGCTCAGCTGCCGGATCTTCCAACCCCTCCAGATACCAGTTGAGGTCTCTCTGCTCTGTGTGGTACTATGCAGCTGCTCTTGCAGAAATCACAAATTTCCTGTGGAATCAAGATGGTCCAAAAGTAGGCAGAAATTAAATATATATATATTTTAGTAATTTATATAGATGTCAGCAATTAGGCAGGTCAAGTTTTCGTTTCATTTCCACTGTTAAAATAAAGCTTACATAGTTTCTTCCTCGGAAAGACTGTGTTGTCCTTTCACGTAGATTTTTAAAACACTCGGGTGTTGGATGGAAACATTCATTCTCCCTGTCCACCCCCAGCCCAAACCTCGTGTGTGGCCAAAGCCAAAGCCAGGTTCACGAGCGCTGCGTCGGTTCCAATGAAGCATGTACTTTGAGCTTTATCGTTTTTATTCTGTATTAAATATCTTCAGGGTTTTAAACAGTAATCACAACTGAATGACTTGACTTCAAAACCAGCAACCGTAAAAAGGCCTTCGTTGCATTCGTATTCCTCATTCTGCGGCCTGGTGCGGAAAACAGCTCTGTAGGATCTTAGTCTCGGTGTCCCGCGGGGAAGCACCTTCGCGTGGCTCCCTCATTCTCGCGAGCGCTGCGCAAACGCCAGCAGGGCGCGGATGGATTGCAGGAGAGCAGAAGTGACCACTATCCCTGAAATGACATTTCGCCCAAAGTCTCCAAAAATGGTTCTAAGACTACTAAGGCCTTTTATGTAATTTCTTTAAATGTGTATTTCTTAAAAATTCAAATTTGTAATAAAACTATTTGTATAAAAATTAAGCTTTTATTAATTTGTTGCTAGCATTGCCACAGAAACATTAAAAGTTACCGCACAAGCCGCTAATAAATTTGTAAGCTTTGCCTACCTTACATCATATTTATTTTGCAGTTCTTCCAAATAAGAGAGCCAGACTGGGCATCACTTACAGAAATTACTGCAAAGGAAAATGTTTGGTCGTCTTCTTCCGCCCTTCCTTCCTCCCTTCCTCCCCCTCTGTCCATCCAGGCAACCATCATCCATCCATCATCCATCTATCCATCTGTCCATCCATCTATCCATCTGTCCATCCATCCATCCATCATCCATCCATCCATCCATCCATCCATCATCCATCCATCCATCCATCCATCCATCATCCATCCATCCATCATCCATCCATCCATCTGTGCATCCATCCATCCGTCCATCCATCCATCATCCATCCATCCATCCGTCCATCCGTCCATCTGTCCATCCATCCATCCATCATCCATCCATCCATCCATCATCCATCCATCCATCCATCTGTCCATCCATCCATCCGTCCATCCATCCATCCATCATCCATCCATCCATCCATCCATCTGTCCATCCATCCATCCATCATACATCCATCCATCCATCCATCATCCATCCATCATCCATCATCCATCCATCCGTCCATCCGTCCATCCATCTGTCCATCCATCCATCATCCATCCATCCATCATCCATCCATCATCTATCCATCCATCTGTCCATCCATCCATCCATCCATCTGTCCATCCATCCGTCCATCATCCATCCATCATCCATCCATCCATCCATCATCCGTCCATCCATCCATCATCCATCTGTCCATGCATCATCTATCCAACCATCCATCATCCATCCATCCGTCTATCCATCCATCTGTCCATCCATCCATCATCCATCCATCCATCCATTGTATGTATACTAAGGATTTGCCATTTTTGAACAAGGTTGATAAACAGATGAATAACATACACACCCAGTCATAAAAAGCAGATTCAGGGATGCCCTGGGAGGCTCAGTCGGTTAAGCGTCTGCCTTCCAACTCAGGTCATGATCCCCGGGTCCTGGGATCCAGCCCCATGTTGGGCTCCCTGCTCTCAGTGGGGTGTCTCCTTTTCCCTCTGCCCCTCACCCTGTTTGTGTGCTCTCTATCTCTCTCTCTCCAATAAACAAATACAATATTAAGAAAAAAAAAGCAGATTCAAGTGGGGGGTGCAGAGGTTAGAACTGAGATTATGGCTATGCGATGGATGGGTGGAGGGTTGGAGTCCAAGTCTGACTTGAAGTTGGAAAGAAGATGTCCCACCCACCACCCATTGGTGCTAAAACTAAGGAAGAAGGTTCCTTGGCCTTCCCTACTATACAGGAGTGGATAGGAGGAGAGAACACTGAATCATCAGGCTTGGCTCCCGCCAAAGTCACAGACACGGGGCACCCCCCCCGTATGGCCGCCATCTGGGAGTGGTAAGTTTGACCCTAAGGAAAAAGCATTCAGTTTTTCACCATAAGTATAATATTATCTGTAGGTTTTTATATAGATGCCTTTATACTTGAGAGTTTTTATCATGAGCGGAGGTTAAATTTTGTCAAATGCTTTTTCTGCATCAACTGTTACGGTTATGGGAGGTTTCTTCTTTAGACCGTTCATATCATAGATAGTAGAGATGACCAAAGGTTAGGCCAGTCTCACATTTCCAGGATACAGCACACTTGGTCATCGTGTAATAAATCCTCACCCACTTGAATCATCACTGCCCTATAAATAATGTGGTGTTCTCTGGCTACTTGTAAGGTTTCTCATTTTTTTTTCGATTTTCATATTCTTGATTATGACACGCCTGGGCACGGATTGCGTTCTCAGAACCATTGAACCTATAGGTTTGTACCTTCCTCCTGTGGGGAATGTTGCTGTTTTTGGCAGGACATTGATCTGCTCAGGTTCAAGGGCTCCAGGTTCCAGCTTAGCTTGCGTGGTCTGTGGTTCCAGGGTCAGATCTCTTTCTGCACGAAGGACACCCTGTGCCTCGTGGGCTGTGGGTGGTGCGGTCGGTCCTCAATGTCACTGGCATGCTCCTTGGAGTCAGAGCTTTGTCTGCACAGAACCAAGACAAGTCCAAGCATTTGTACACAACTTTGCAGGCTTCTTGTCAAGGCCTGTCCTCCTTGTGACCTCCCCATTACTTTCCAGTTTTCGTGGTCTTTACTTGCCTCCCCCTGTGCACGCTTCCTGTGACTGCAGCCATGCCTGGGCTGAAAGAGGATGGGAGCAAAGGAGAAATATAGTCAGTGCCCCCGCTGGTTTGGTGATCTGTCTAGACCTGGTTTTCTGTTCTTCTGATGGGCGCTCCATGGTGGGAAAGACAGGCTGGGCTGCGCTGACTCAATCTTAACCTGGAGTCAGTCTCAACACGATTGTAGTTTAGAAGTGTGGAGCACTAGTGTTGATGGTGGTGAGTATGACGGTGACAGAAGAACAAGTGACTTGACTTTGCTTGATTTTAACATTTTCCCCCTCTTGTTTCTAGTGCTTGAACGCATTGTAAGTCATTGACTTAGTTAATTATAACACAGGGGCTGTCTATGTTAATAGAT
Organism: Potos flavus; assembly: GCA_028534135.1. Taxonomy (NCBI): domain Eukaryota; kingdom Metazoa; phylum Chordata; class Mammalia; order Carnivora; family Procyonidae; genus Potos; species Potos flavus. Next base: position 1,864,242 of record CM052883.1, read on the forward strand.
ATGTGCTAGCTCTTCCCAAACACTTTTTGGTTATAACTAACCATGCTTTCAATAACATCCACTGGCTTGGCTCATTTTGGACCATCATCTTCATATGACACCTCTCGTGTCCTAGGGCCCAGATGCTGGGTCTGTCCTCCAGAATCTATATTTGATCCAAGATCTGTATTTCGTTGTCTCATGGGACTGGACAGATGTGAGTTCAGATTCTGACCCTGCCATTTACAAACTCATGACCTTGGGCAAGGTATATAACCTCTCAGAGATCTGCATAATCTAGGTCATTTTTATTTTGCAGTTCTTCCAAACCAGAATCATAGACTGGGAGGAATTGATAGGAAAAGGAAAAACCTGTTTTGCTACACCCATCCACCCATCCACCCATCCTTCCTTCCATCTGTCCATCCATCCATCCATCCATCCTTCTGCCCATCCTCCCATCCATCCATCCATCCATCCTTCCATCTATCTACCCATCCTTCCTTCCATCTGTCCATCCACCCATCCTTCCTTCCATCTGTCCATCCATCCATCCACCCATCCTTCCACCTCTCCATCATTCATACACTGTGTGCTTACTGTTTCCCAGCTACCAGGTTAGGAACAGGATAAATAGACCTGAATAATATCAACCCCTTAAGAAATTTTCTGTTAGAGAATCATTCTGGAAGAAACCTGTAAAGTATGTAAAATGAGGTTATAGATCTAAAATGTAAAATGAGGTTATAGATCTAAAAACTATAGTCATGGGCGTGGGATGAGGGTCAGATGACAAATAGGCATCATGAGAGTTGCCTACTTGAGAATGTGCCTTGAAGATGAAGTGAAAGATGAGAGTAAATGAGAAATGCGTCTAGGGACGTGCAGTTGGGGGATCTTCACTCTTCCGGTGGCCGAGTGAGCCCGGGCACAGTGTCACGGCGCACCCTCCTGCCTCCAGGAGTGTAGGCTGCAGACCATCTCCTCCCTCTCTCCGCGTCTTCCTCTCACACCTTTGTCTGAATCATTTTGAGGACACTTCTACGTTGAGTATCATTTCCACTTGGATGACAGTCTTCCCTAAACTTAATCCCCATGATGCGAAAAGCACTTAGTTTCATTAGCTCTAAGATGATCACTCTAGCAGAATGAAAGGTGCTTCCTGGAGATACTTTCAGCTATTTAGGATTTTGTGAACATCCTACCGTTTAGTGGTAGGACCCAGCCAGCCTCTTCAACCCTTGTTGTTCTAGATCTGAGATGTTTTTGGGTCGTGGTATAAGAAGTGCCTCTTCCTTCCCACCATGTGAGTTGTCTCTCTGAGTCCACTCTGTCCGCCGTGGGTTTCACAGATGGAAATGACACATTCCTTGGAGGTAACCAAGCATTTATTAAGCACCCCTACTCTCCAGGACCTCTCCTGACCTCCCTGGAGGAGACAAAACAGTAGAACCCATCTCCCCTTGCAAGTTCAGATCACCAGAAGGTAAGCTCTGGATGCAGTAAATAGTCAATAAAATTAGGGCCCTCAAGGAGGACAAGTGAACTTTCAGACTTCGAGCCCCTCCTCTCTTGCTTGCAACGCTGGCTCACGCCAGAGATCGGAGACCGTCTCTTAAAGACATCGAGGGAAAGGCATTTGGCGAGCCTACCGGGTAACTTCCAGAGTACAAATTTTCCAGTTTATGTTCCACCTTCTAGAGGCTGCCGGAAAGGCCTTCCCCCTCCTGCCCCGGCCAAGGCCTCTCCCAGCTCCCTGGCTAGGGTAACAGACGGGCCGTTGCTGCCTTCAAAGCTTTGCATTTATCACCCGCCATCGAACCAACTCTTCTCGGAACAGGTTTGAAATGACCTGGACTCCAGGACCGTTTCCTCCTGGGTCCATCGCTCAGCTGTCTCCGGTTGTCCTTACACCTTGGCACAGGTGGACACCTGCCCCGAGAGGCGGGACGGGGAGGGGGCGCCGCTGCGGCCCGCAGACCCGCCCCCCCCCCCCCCCGCCCCCACACTCCCGGCTCATTCAGGCTCAAGGGCACCGGCTACGCAGGAATTTCCCATTTATTTGTAATTTATTAGTTAAGAACTTTACATTTCCTCTCCAGGGGGGTGGCTCCCAGGGAGCAGCCTGACCCGCAGCAGCGCCTGTGCCTGCGGACTGGGGGCGAGGTCACCTTGACAGAGCCCTCCCAGAGCGGGCGTGCCGCACCCCTGCGGGAGGGCTAGGCCGGCCCTCTGTCCCCTCCCCCGGCGGCGAGCTGCGTGCGGGGACAGGCTGGTGCTGGCGGTTCTGACTCAAGCCCACGCTCCGTGTGGGGGCCGTGTCCTCTCATTACCGCCCTGTGTGTACCCCTGAGCTCCCGCGTCCCCTTTGCTGGCCCGAAGTAGCTGCGCGCTCCCCGCACCTCGCCTCCCCGCTGCC
>CM052883.1:1867139-1884944 GCA_028534135.1 Potos flavus
CCCCCCTTGCTCTGAGATGTGTGCTCCGAGTGCGGGTGCCGTTCCTGGATTCCGTATGAGTTTGTGGGACATGCGGGCATCTCTGAAAACAATCCCAGAGAGAAGGCATCTGAGAGGCCTGGGGACCGGGACGTGTTGTTGCTGACACTTCCCTGCCTTCACGAGCCGCGTGGCCTGGACCAGATGCTTGAGCTCCCGGCACTCAGGACGGAGTCTCTTCCGGCGGGCGACGGCATCAGACTCCGATTCCCGAGATCCTTTCGGGGTCAGAGATTCAGGGGCTCTGCAGCGAGGCAGAGAGAGCTCCCAAGGAGCCAGAAGAAAACATACGGAGCTGAAGACAGGCCAGGAGGACGGCGATTGGTGTCAGAAACAGGGAAGGAGGAGAGAGCAGAGCTGCCGCCAGTCCTCCCGGCCGAGGCCAGGGCGCGTGGGACCTGCAGGCACTGGGCCGAGTACCCCGCGGGAAGCAGACTTTATTTGAAATCTGGCGCCTTATCTTAGAACAGGAATGATCTATTCAATGGCATAATGTATCTAGGTTTTAAAAAGGTAAAATAAAGTTTCCCCTACGATGTTTCGGAAAGCTGCCTGTGCTGATCTTTATGTGCTGATCGAGTACCCTACGGCCCGGCACCGACCACTACGGTTTGGGTTTTGTAGTTTCCCGCTGCAGAGAAACACAACTTGAAGGGAAATGATGTGTTCCCGTCCCCCTTCCTTTGGGGCATTCGGATGGCTGGCTTTGGAAACACTGTTATAAATTGTTAATCAGGTCAAATACCGCAGCAGCTGTTACCAGGTGAATGCTTTGTGGATTTTTGTCTGTGAGTCGATGTGTAATGAGATTCTCAGAAGATGTATAATCACAAGGAAATCTGTTGATTCTCAATCTCAGCATTGCCAGTGGCCTCGGGGAACCTTATTAAATTGGCTCGTATTTTTTTTTTTAATGCCACCAGAAGCGACGACTCATTTTGCACACAGAACTTGGAAGTGTCTTTTACTAGACGACAATATCAGAAACCAGGGTTCTCTGCGTCTCCTTTGATTTTCTTCGCAAACCCCCGTCACGTGGGCGCCCACGTGTTATCTGGGCCACGGCACCAGCTCTCCCCTTCGCTGGAAGGCCGCCAGGGACTCCTCCTGGGAAAGGCACCCTTCTGTCCCATCGTGCAGAGACAGAAGTGACAAGGGGCCAGGTCCTCTTTGTCACAGGCCACAGGTCAGAGACGAGGGAGCTTCTTGTCTATTGAGCACGCTGCAGGAAAAATCAATTAGTGCCTGTAATAAAAAGCCACTTCCTTTTGTTTCCTTTTTTATAAAGCAAATTAAGTGTTCCAGGCATCGTAAATTTAAATTTAGAAGAGGGAACGAAGACCAAGCTAAAATTAATAAAAATATACGGTAGTTGTATAATACAATCAGATAAAAGGAAAAGGTCAAGCATAAAACAATGAAAAATGGAGGCAGACCAAAGTATGGGAGCGCAGACAGAGGGACCAGCAGAGGCAAGGAAGCACCCGAGTGGGCGAGCACATCGGTACCTCCTCCTACCAGAGGCTCGGAGTCCACGACGGCGTGGCACCCCAGCTTCTGTCTCCTGGGACGCTGGCGACAGGGACTTTTAAGACCAGGCTGCCTTTTCACGATTTGAGAGATCAAGTCCCTGCTGGCACCTGCTCCTCGTCTTGTCTTGGAAGGCGGGTTCGGTTCGTCAGCGGGGTTCCCACCGCTGCCTTAGGGGGTCGGGGAAGACGGAGCAGAAAAGCTACAGAGCTAGGAGTCAGTAAGTGCCGGGGGCATCCGGGGAGGGTAATCAATGCCCCAGGAGCGCATTCTACAGCAAAAAGACTCACATCGTTACGGAAGTACAGATGGGAAGAGAGAAAAACATAGGCGCACGTGGACGCTCACATTGGGGGGCGTGCTTGGGAAACGGTGAACCTTACTGCAGCATCAGGCTGGCCGGCTGTCCTAGAGCATGCTCCCCTGATCCTGCCGCCTCCGTGCCACGCCGTGCTGGGGGTCCCCAGTGCTGCAGGCCCCCCTGCTCCCGGGGTACTGGGTCAAGGCAAGCCTTCGGACCTTTCTGCAGCTCGCCCCCAGGCGGCATTGAGTGTTTCATGTCAGAGAGCCCCAGACCTCGTACTTAGTCATGTTGCTTCTTCTGCTGTCTTGGATGTTCTTTGCAAACACCAAGCAATGTCTCCTTTGTAGGCTCACATTCTTCCCTTTACGGTCCTTTAGGCAAATGGCTTTTTCCATGCACACCCCAGCACGACGCCACCCTGCAATCCTACAGCAGTGTGTCTCACCTCTAGACAGCGACATGCACCAGCCCCTTCTCTCGAGGGGCAGATTCCTGCGGCCAAGGAGCACGGCTTGTGGAGTCAGGAAGCACGGGCTTGAATCTGGGCTCCGACATTCGTTAGCGGGTGGCCTTGGGTGGATCGCATGGGCTCAGGCTTTCCATCCACGAAGCAGGATTGCGCTGCCTGCTTTTGAGACGACCGGGCACCTGGCTTGGCAACCTTCTTCCCCACCTCCACCTCCTGCCCCACGTCGTTCCTCTGCTCGCCCCGTTTATGTGCATTTCGGGGGGTCTAGCTGCAGCTATTGTAACCAGGGGCACAGCTTCGGGAGGGGCCCCCCGTAGGAGGGTCCCCAGAACAAGGCAGTACTGGGGACATGTGTTGGCTGGCAATGCCCCAGAGAAGGAGGCCTCCCATCCACTCACTTAGGATCTCTCTTTGACGGACTCCGAATGGGTCCGCCAGAACCGAATGGGGAAAGAGACCCCAGGAGGGTAGTGTGGCTCTTCCTCGGACGTGTGGATGGGATGTGGCACGGTTAGGAAGGAGGCATCTGGCCCAGGGCTGATGCGGCTGGTGAAATTATGCTGTGTCCTGATGTCCTTGGGTTACAACCTGCCCGAGACCCAGGCTCTTCAAAGGCATCGGTGTGTTGAATCCTTATCACACTGTGTGTGTACACACACACACACACACACACACAGTGTTAGTTTCCATCCAAGTTAACATATATACTTGTGTAACAAATTACAGAAGGAGAAAGTTCTGAAAATCTGGTCTGGAGCCCTGTGACACAGGACGTGTGAAAAAGATAACATACTTTAGGATATGCGCAATTAAACCACAAAGTATTATCATAAAAATGCGATTAGTCGCTGACCCTACTTAGGAAAAGAAAACAGAAAATCCTCAGATCCGTCCGCAGGGCAGATTTCTCTGCAAGCCCAGGGATGGATTCCCCGGCGTTCTGGTCCACGTGGCGGGAGAAGGGGACGGTCAGAGCTCCGCAGGTGTGAGCACCGCCAGGAGGGCAGGGAGAACGGGATTGATGCAAGCGGCTGACGTGTCCCGAGACCCCATCCGGAGGGGACGTGCTGTAGTGGGCACGATTCTAATCCTTCTGAGGCTTCAACTCAGCCTCTGCCATGGAAAGCTTCTCCGCTCTCAGTGGAGAAGAGACTGTCTCGTTTTTAAAGCCTGCGTGTCCTTGAGCCCTCGGTCAGAGAGTGCGGTCAGCCCCCTACCCCGTCTCAGCCCCGGGAGTTCTTGCTCCGCATGTGAGCCCACCGCATCTCTGCTGCCTGCTTCGTGGACAAAGCGTGTCAAGTTCTAGGTTATGCTTTTTAAGATGAATTACTGTCTAGTTCTTAGAGTTGGCCCTCCCTACCGTTCAGACGTGTTCCTGTCCCCTTCGTAGCCGGGGAGGCAGGGCCACTGCCCGCTGGAGGCTCCCCTCCTCACCGGGAAGGGTCTGCCGATGGGTTTCACGGAGGAGCAGGGTTGAATGGGAAAGCCTAGGAGGTGGGGAGGGTCCCCGGGGAAGCTCCGCTCCCCGCGACCCGGCCACCTTCTGGGTATTGGGGCATTTAGGGCTTGAAACCCGGACCCCGGGCACTTTCCAAAGGTTTGCTTGAACCTCTGGGGCTTAGAGAGAGCCAGTCCTTTTGGAATTGTTTCCTACCATGTTTGGAAATAATAACAGCTCTGTTAAAGTGCGCAAAAGGCCAGGAGCCACAGAACAAAGAGTGGTTGACGGTCTCTGAACGAAATCGCCCCGTCAGACTCAGGTGAATCCTACCTGAGTCCACGGGAGGATGAGACCCTGATCACGTGGCTTTTCTGCATGGACGGTTGGGACGGGCCTGGCTTTTTCTGCACCATTTATTCTTCCCCACAATAATTTCGGGTTGGACTTGGCTTTTGGAACTGAGTTGTCAAAGATGAGGACAAAGGCGGATGCCGTCGTAATTGGCACATGTGTTAGAGGTGGGACAGAGGCTGCGTGGGGTTTCTCTGGTGTCTCCAGCAGCTCGTGGGGACCCCGTTAGTGTTCCCTTTGTGTTTTTCTCATCTCCGAACAAGGATCTCTCAAAGTTTACTTTCCACTAAAGACTGTGAAATCCATAATATCTTCAGACAATATTTTTATCAGAGTATTCTCAGGATCCTAGAATTTTTGTACTTATCTTTACATAATCTGAGATTTATAATCCAATATAACGAGAAGCCTCAGATACCTTCAATTTGTTGATTTTCACAAAAATATTTTTAATAGTGGATTTCTAAAACACAGATAAATCTGTACAATCAACAAAAACAATACATTTTATTTGAAATATCCGTTAGAGATTTCTTTCTCCTTTATGTCACTCTGGACAGTGTCCTCATCTTGGGGACAATCTGCTGGCTTTTTTCTTCTCCGTTGTTTTCACTACTTTTATGGGCTTATCCTGTTTTTGGAAGCAGGGAAGGCAAAGAAATGGTAGATTTTACTGGGCTAAGACGGACCCTCAGAAGGTTAACGTCCTGGAAGATGAGGGGAAGGTGACTTAGGTTTGGTGTCCCATGCTTAGAATGAGCACAAAAGATAGACTGTTGATTTGAGCAGGAAGACCCCATCTGAGATTTCTAAAACTTACTCCCAGGCCATGAACACCTCACGATGTTGTGAGGGCGGTAAATGGGGAGTCTGTGTGTTTGTAAATATGACTTTAATGGAAAGAGGCATCCACCATTGGTCACATGAATGATTTTTAAACTAGTAATCCAAGGAACAACTACTGTGCTTTACGATTTCTTAGTTTAGTTGGCAAATATCCTATAAAATGCAGGAACGCTTTAGGGTTGGAGAAGGATTGTTAGCTGTCTTTATAGGATGAAATGAAGCAAATAACTGGCAATTTGGGGTTGAGGAAAGGTTTGGAGAGAGGAGGTAACCCTTTAGAGTAGCAAAATCACTCTTGTAAACATGCTTTACCTTTTGGAAATACATGAAATCAGGTACTTAACTTGAGAAATAGAAATCATGTTTCCATTCTTTTAAAAGCCCACTGATGTAACTTGCTTGCAACTTGCTTGCTTCTGCGAATGTTCTTCCCCTGACTTATTTGTAGACCTCAGCTCTCGAATAGCTTCGTGTCACCTGGGAGGTGCATTTCTCCGTCTTCGTCTGTCTTTTGATATTTCTACTATACGTGTTATGGTTTCTTCTTGATAAACATCATTATTTAGAAATAAAGTCAAAACCAATTTTGTGTTATTTTTCTTTTTCCAACAAAAATATTAAGTGTTCATCGAAAAGTCAAGTGACGTTATTGATCGTCCCTGAGTAGCCTGACCGGGAATTCCTCCTCATGTGTCATTAGTCTCTGAGCAGCTGATGTTTGGCTACGCTGAGCAGGATGTACTAACAATCTGGAATCCTGAAAAATTTATCAAAATAAAATTGTTAAAAATTTAAGGAAAACTGGGAGGTTTTAGAGTCCCTTAGTATTGAGATTTGATGGCTGCAATGTAACCACGGTATTTGCTCTCAGGCTGGTTTTTTCTGCCAATAAGTGTTCAGAAATGGAGGAACTGGGCTACTTTCTCTCCTCACCAATCCAGTTGAAATGAGAGAAGAAAATACTTCCTCAAATGAAGAAAACCACAGCAGTGCGCTAGGAAAGAAGACAGGAGATCTTCAGTAGGCAAGAAATGGTGAGGGATTCCCGCAAGAGGGAAAGCATCTGGGATCAGGGACGGCGACCTGCTGCTCATGGCCATGCAGGGAGGAGGCCCAGGGCTTCCCAGGAGAAGTTTCAAGGTAGGGATTGAATACTGACTAACAGAGGTGATTAGTTTAGAAATGCTTAGCACAGCTGGTCCGCTGGCGCTGGCCCACTGCCGTCTGGAGAAAGCAGACCCCAAGCCTGGAAAGGCCTGGAGACGGAGAGTGGCCCTTGCAGTTAGCCCCATCCCTGTGGAAGACAGAGAAGAGAGGAGATTAAATAAAAAGACAAGCAGCTCCTTCCAAGACAAAAATACAGGGAACCATCATAACCCAGAGTCCCCTGGGGCTTAGGACGGCCACTGAGGATTCCTGGGGAGCTGCCTCCCCACTATCCATCAGCAGGGCTCAACCGCTGGGATTCCCAGTGAGCAGCCTGGCGCTTGGAGGGTCCGAAACAACACAGCCACACAAGCCACACACGCCGGCTGCCTGCCCCAGACCGCACAAGGCTTCCGCCACACAGGCAAACACTGAAGGATCACAGCTAGCCGAAGAATTCGAGAGCTTGACAAAAAGCAATCACGACCATCGAGCAAAACAGCCAATTGTCGAGGAAGCAGAGACACTTCATGGAACAGAAAAGAATGTAAACCTTCCTAATTAATGTTTAGTGAGCAATGAGAGGAGAACTCCTCCCTAAAACATGAATAGGTCGCTTTGAAAGAGGAGCTATCGGAGAACAAAAAAGAGGTCTTATTAAATGCAGTTGTTGAAATGAAAGATGTCTGGCCGGGCTAAACAGAGTGGATTCGGCCGATGAGCCAACTGAGATCTGGAAAAGAATGTTAAGATTTCAGCTCATCAAACAAGAGTAGGGAAAGTAAGAGCTATGTTTCGAGAGGTGGGAAATAGATTCAGGCCTTTCCGAGAGGAGAGTGAAGCTCAGGGAAGGAGAGGGTAGGTCAAAGAGAGAAAAGGGAAAAGATGTCCTTGCGCTGGAAGAGATTTCAGTTTTCAGCTGGGAACAGCTAAGGAGAATAATTTACGCACAACGAGCCATCCTGGATGCGTGAAGAGCGGGGGTGGAGGAGCGGGGGTGAAGAGACAAGCCCGAACTCTTGCGGAGTGAGCCAAGCACACACACTGCCGTCTTGGACACGACGAGGATGACGCCGGCACCAGGGGTCTTACTTTTAGGGGACATTGGAAAACGGTAGGACAGTGGCTTCTCAGTTTCCTTATTCATCTAACAAATATTCAGTGTTTTCTATGTGCCAAGTGTCTGCATAGACAGCTCAGACCGACCATGCGCAGATGGACAGTAAAATACATCGACTATTAGATGCCATTAAAGGCTTAAGAGAGAGAAAACAAAGCAGGGAGTTTGCCTGGAGAGAGGGACGGCGGTGCAGGCAAGTGGCCGGGCAAAGCCTCCCTCGGAAGCTACTTTCGAGTACAGATCGCAGAGATGTAAGGAAGAACGCGTGTGGCTTCCGGAGGACGAACGTTCCTGGCAGAGACGTCAGTAAGCACGGAAGCGATGAAGCAGCAGCTTGTCTCTCCAGCTCTGCAGCAAATGATTTTGAACTGAGAATTCCATGCTGAGCTAATACCCAGAAAAAAAATAAGAACACTATTTTACACATGCCAACGCTGGGGGAGTTTTCCATCCTCACGTGTGTCCGTAAAAACTTACCCAGACGCACTTGAGCGACATAAAACAGTGCCGGAAAGAACATGGCCTGGAATATAGGAACAGTGATGGCTTAAGTTGGCGCAGGAGGAGGCGAAAGATGAACTCGGAAACAAAAACAAAATTCAGCCAAACAGGGAAGAACATACACTAATTTAATGTTAGTCCCCCAAATGTTGGATGGGTGGGTCATTCCCCGGCAATGATATGTGATATATGATGTGATTCATGATGTGTGATGTGAGGGATGATATATGTATGATGTGTGTATGATGTGATGCATGATGTAAGCATGTGATTTATGATGCATGTATGGTGCAATGCATGGCATGTGAGTGGTGTGTATGATGCACACGCGTGGTGAATGATGTATGTATGATGTATGGTGGGATGTGTGGTGTATGCACGATGTATGATGTAATTCATGATATATGCATGATGTATGATGTGATGGATGATATATGTATGATGTATGATATGATGGATGATGCATGCATGATGGAATGCATGATGCATGCGTGATATATGTATTATGCATACATGATACATGTACAATGTGATGTATGGTTTATACACGATGTAGGTGTGATGGATGATATATGTATGATGCATGATGAGATGCATGGTGCATGTATGATGTGATGTATGATGTATGCACGTGATGTAGGATACACATATGGTGCAATCCACAGTCTATTATGATGTATAGTGTGATACATGATGTTTGTATGAATATGCATGTGATGTATGATGCTGTTGCATGATGTATGATGTGCTGTATGATGACATGCACCGTTTATTTCTGCAGTGGCAATATTTCTATAATCCTAATATTATAAATGCTGTTTATAGTATTTTAGTTTTAAGACAGCCCTTTAGACAAAGTGTGGATGATTTATTAAGGGTTACAGAGTAGAATGTAATTGTTATGCAGTAATATAAACCTAATTTAACATCAAAAGTGTGATTCAATTGACATTGCCTAAGGCGATGTAGTTAAATGTGTAGTTCAAAAATTATACTAGAGAGCACTGGAGAAATGGAAGATAAAAGTGTGTACTTTTAAAACCATATGAATGCGTTATTTTTATGATTAAATAAAAATGAATTAATATTTGAATGCTCTTTAGTGGGGAAGTATAATTTAAAAAAACAGGCATTTCTAGTGGTAAAAAAGCCGATTTTTAAAAGATGAAATAAAATGCACTCAAAACCACTTTAACTTTGCAGTGTTTTGTGGAACAGAGTTGCTGATAAATCTCAAAAGAGGTAAACGAAAATAGAAAAAATAAAATATTATCATTGGAAATTTTTTTCTTATTGGAAAAATGTCATTAAGAAGGCAGGACTAATCTATTACATCATCAGATAGTCATAATTTCTAAAATTCTTGGGAATTCCATCGTAAGATGCTTCTAAGTAATTTCTACAAAAACATGCCAATTCGAAATGAACTAAATGTGATGCTAAGAACAAAATATCCCAAGACCTCAGAATGAAATTAGCATTTTATCAGATTAGCCCCTCCGCTGAAATGAGGGTAGTAAGATAACTAAGAGCTCTGATGAAAGACTGTCTGTTTGTGGGTGATGTGCACAGAGAACGTCAAAACTGGTCTTCATTAGTGAGACATTCTTGGGTTTGTCAATGTGGAAGAGACCGCTGTGGCTGATTTACATCAGGTTATAAACACCTGTCTGTTGCACATCCCAGTTGATATCCGTGCCATGGGTCCGGGACCAAGGGTGGAGCCAGGGACACAGATGGAAATTCTGATGGGGTTGCAGCACGATTGACGAGGAAGAGCCAAGGCTCCACGCGCACAATGTCACGTTCAGGTAGTGCCTGGAGCAAAACAGGACTTAGCGATTAAAATGCTAAGTGCCTAGTGACATTTAATTGTTGGGCGGCTGTGGAAATGCATGCTGGCTTGCAAAAGCAGAGAGATGACTGCTGAAGTTTCAAAATATCAAAAGGATATTTTTGCAACATCCCCCACCTCAACCCCAAGTCCTCAGGTGTTCTGATGGCAGAAATTCTATGGCAATGCCACTGAAGACACTACTGTTATGCCTATACAGCATTTACGATGGCTTTTTCCAAAGTTCCCACTGAAAAACACTCTCTGCTCACTCTCATAATTATTTCTGTCAACATAAAAACACCATAGCAATACAAAGGGAGTCCTGATAGCATATTCCCATTGATTTATCTTGGGAACTTTTATTTTGCGGAACTTTGTAAATATGGCAAGTTATTGCATGATAATACCGTAAGGGACTTCCACCTGTGAACTCTTGCACAGGTGTCCTTGACTGTTATCTGGGACGCAGCGAGTGCTTTGCTTCTCTGTGTGTCCATTTTTTATGTTTTATGTCTTTTCAAGGAAATGAAAGACTGGATTTGAAAGACATCTCTCAGATAGAACAAGCAGATTTTGAAAACTTATTAAAGTGTTTATTTTAGGAGAAAGAAGAATCTGGGTTGAGAGCAAGGCTCTCATATTTGGTATCTTGGGTGTATGATGATGATATTTCTAGCCAGGCTTTAGAATATAAGAGTTAGAATGAATTTCCGAGTAAGGAGTAGAGAGAAAGTTCCATTTGGGCATAAAAGTTGAGAGCTTGAAGGCTATAAGGGCACATATATGGCTGAAGGACCCATGCAGATTCAGTGTGGAGATGCAGGGAGTAAAAGAATTAAGGTCAAGACAGCTGTGCCGTCACTGCTCATGTCAACAGTAGCTGAATCGTGGTGGATGCAATCATCTGGGGAAATAAATGCCCAAGGGTCGGTGGGACTACACGCCATCTTCCGGAAACCATGAGGTCAGGCATTGGCAAAAGAGCCAAAAGAGAAAGGAGAAGAAATACATTATGAAAGAGATCGAAGAAGGGCTTGTGCCATGTAAGTAGGACGCTAAGTTTCGAGAAGTGGGAATGTGCTTGGGCGATGCCGAGAAGCCCAGGCAGTGTGGGACACCGCAGAGGGAGCACACACGCGAACACGGGCTTGCCCACTCTGTAACATGGCGGCCATCGGACTCCTCCCTGGCTCCTGTCGACGCTAAGGTTCTCTGGATAAACACTACTGCTAATCTGTCCTGTTCAGTATAGAGCAATCACGGGATTAGATGTATGCTTTTTCCTCCCAAAGTATAGATCATAGGCAACTTACTATTGCCTTATGGGAGAAAACCCAAGCTAATTTCAGACTGGGCGGGGCGGAATTAGTAGAAATGTTGCAGTGGCTGTGGTAGGCAGACTAAAGACCCCTCGAGATGTCCTCACTGTGATCCTTGAACCCTGTGAGTGTACCACCTTGCGTGGAAGAGGGACTTTGCTGGTATGATTAAGGTTAAGGACCTTGAGATGGGAAGGTCATTCTGGATTATCCAGGTGGGCCCAAGGTAATTGCAGGATCCCTTAAGATCTGAGAAATTTCTCCACTGGCAGAGAACCAGGCAGGATGAGAGGGGCCTGGCTTGCCAACACGTAGCTGCTCTGAAGATGTAGGTTAGGGGCTGTGAGCCAAAGAAGGGGGTAGCCTTGAGAACCCGGAAAAGGCAAGCAAGTGGATTCCCCCCCTTAGAGTCTTCAGAAGGACCATGGTTCTGCTCCCGCCATGACTTGAGCCCAGGGAGACCCATTTTGAATGTCTGATCTCCAGAATAGTAACATAATAAATTCGTTATCATTTAATAAATTACCAAGACGATGGTAATTCGTTACAACACAATAGTAAATTACTAAGTGGCTTTTTAAACACACAGTGTGGTGACATTTGTATTCTTAGTTCATGTTTGAATACATACGTGAAGGAACTATGTTTTTAAGCATAGAAGGACCTGCTTAATCATACACAACTACTTATATACAATAAAAAAAAAATCTGGTCTCAGAAAAAAAAGAAATCACTGCTAAATAGGAGGAATTCTTATTCCTTTTTTAAACAGACCTAGCACTTTGCTCCCAAGGAGAGAAAAACAAAACCCGCCCTGATTTTGGGCCACCTGTGTCACACCACGATCATGTGACGCTGAGAGTATTCCGGTTCCTGAGCTAAAAATAAGTTGATGACACTGTGTTCCACTAACGAGTCCGTGATCTTATCAGAGGACTCCGGGCTTTGATCTGCAGTTCGTCCGCTTAAACTCTTCATAATTAGTGTTCCTTGGGAACCCTGCACTGCCTTTCTCCGTGCTTATTTTTCCCCATTGAACAATCAGGAAGCACTGTTTATTGTTACACATATGGTTGTTGTTTCTCAAAAAGAAACATGTTTTTTTCTCTAAAGTCTTAAATGTAGTCATTCTTGCTCCTGTCTTATATAAAACACTAACAATTCCCATCACTGTCAGAAAGAACGAGACCAGATTGTTTTCTTCACTAGGGTCAGAGCAGTACTCTCTTTTCCAGACAGCTCCAACTTGCAAATGGGTTATGTCCCATAGTTCACGTCCAAGTCTGTTGGTGGGAATTTGGAACGGATTTCCCCAGACAAACAAGGTAATATCAGATGATCTGGTCCCTGGGCTGCTTTTTGTGGTGTATTTGAACGGTCCCAATCGAAGTGCTGGGATCTGGGAACAGAGGCTATTCCCTGCAGAAGAGAGAACAGGTGATTTCAGACTTCCAGACTCCAGAACTGTGGTATATAAATCTCTCTTGTTTATAAGGCACCCGGGCTGTGGTGTTTTGTGATAGCAGGCCGAAGGGACTCAGACACCAGCATCCCAAGGACTTGTGTTGTATGGGATGGGTGTGGTCTCCGCAGTCTCTTGGTTAGCAAGCCTGCGTGTTTATTAGGGGACAGCCTGCTCCGAACGCCGGCCAGCTGCGCTGTCTCCGGCGGAGCGTCCCCAGACTTCTGACCATGTGCCCGCCTCATCGTAGACTGCTAGGTTTACGCTACGGGGCTCTGTCAGCTTGGCCACGGCCGACCGGGCCGAGGATGGACACTTGGCCCGGAGGGGTCCTGGGCGGACTCTGGCTTGTAAGCACGAGAGAGCAGCCCCGCAAAGAGGACTCGCGCTTGGGCCGAGCCTGCGCACTGCTCTTCCTAGGACAGCCCAAATGCGCAGCGTCTACCCCTGAATTAGTGTTGAGTGTCCCTTTCACACCCAGAAGTGTTCCAGCTCGGACGGGACTCACCCTAACTACACCGCGGGGCGTTTGGCGGCATCGTGAGGTTCGTCAGGTTTGAAGGGCGGCGCGGGGAGGGACGCTGGGGCACGTGTGGGAAAGCTGCAGAGCCAAGTCTAGTGGGGACCCTCGGACATCCTCTTCTAAGGGATGGCCTCACGCCAGACGAGTCTGCTCCTCGATTCAACCCATCGCACTTGGTAGACACGGCCCAAATCGGGGGACCCTGCGAGGACAGGCTCGGTGGGTCTGATGGCCAAGCAAGTAGCTGACCCATGTGACTGGTGGCCTGGGGGCAGAAGCCATGTATTTTCAGGCAGCGTGGAAGAGGCGTCCTCCCCCCAGACTCGTGGCATCAGGAAAGGCTTTCCAGGAGGCAGCATACACCCCGAGCCCAGGAGGGAGAGGTGGGAGCAAAGCACGTGGTGTGGGGGCAAGTGCCAGGCCGGGGAGGGGGAGCACGGCAAATGCGAAGGGCATGCGTGATGACCTAGTCCGAGGGGCACCCACCAGGGGCACCCAGAGTGGGGTCCCTGGGCCAGCAGCCCCAGCATCGCAGGCCGGTGGAAGAAGTGCCCCTTCTCATCCTTGCCCTGGACTTCTGAGTCGGAGACTCCGGAGCCGGGGCCCGTGACCGGTGTTGGGCGGGGCTCCCCGGAACTCAGATGCCCGCTCCAGGGAGGGCACCCCTGCTGCCGCCTCCCACGGCCCGTGCTGTTCCCACTGGAGCCACCGCGTTGGGGATCCCGAGGACCTCTGCGGTAGGTGCCTTCCTAGCAAACCTCTCTGCGCGCGGGTCTCTGCTCCCTGGGACGTGCGACCCCCGGGCACTCCCGGCGTGCTTTCCGCCTCCGGAACCTCCAGGGCGCAACACTCAGTGGATTCGGATTCGAGAACCTCCGATTTTCCTACCGTCTCTGAGACATCCTCTGGTCTACGCTCGGCTGGGTGACAGTGAAAACTCATCTTTGCCGGCTTATAGCCTCAGCAGAAGGAGGGGGAGGGAACCGTGGTCCCATCGGTCTGTACTACCGTCTTTCCCACGATGCCGACTCTTCGGCACTCAGACCGTGCACCGGCTGGAGATGATCCACGGGCTAGAGCGAGCCTGCGTCCGGGGTGAAGGCACAGATGCTGGGACCAGACTGCCTGCCTTCCCATCCCAACGTCAGCGCTCCCTCGCCGTGCAGCTACGGGCAGGCCACTCAAGCTCCTCCTGCTTCAGTTCCCTTCTCTGTCAAATGGAGATGCTCTTTCCTACCATGTGGGATTCTCGTGCATAATAACGGGGTCCATAAACATGAAGCCCCTCGACGCACGGTCGTCAAGGATTATTGCCTATCGTGTCGAGCTCTGTGCTGTCTCTCCGTATCGCAGGGCAATTGCCTCTTCCCCAAGCAGATTGTTAGGGACGCAGCCTCACGGCGCTGCCTCTGTGAGGCTCGGTCACTCGTGGGCTTAAGAACATGGAGACTTTCCGCCTTTTCCCGCCTTCTCGAGGGAAGACCTCCCGGATCACGAGGTCGATCCACCGAGATGGGTCAGCAGCTCCGAGGAGGGTTAGCTGCTGAGCTCATCTGCTCTAGCAGAGCACGGCCGTCAGGGACGTGGCCCCCCAGGCAGTTGGTGCTTATTTATTACGGCCGCGCCCCATGACTTGGCTGCCCCTTTGATCAGTTTTTGATGAAAAGTCAAGTCACTTTAGGAAAAGCTGCGTGAAGGATCACAGGTTCTCCCCAGCAGGACCTCCCACAACTTCTCCATAGAAGTTGGTGGGTGGAATATGCAAAGTTTCCCAACTTCTCTAATCCATGTTGTTCCATGGGGCTGCCCCTCAGGAACATGGCGGGAGCAGGGAGCTGGGTGGGGAGGGGCTGTCACCGCCCCGTGAGGAACTGTTTGTGGTCCTGAGCCGTCGCTGTGGGCTAGCACGGGGCTGGCTCCTAGAAATCCAGGATAAGCTTCCGTAGATGCTTCCAAGGAATCCGAACACAGGAGGGGAAAGACAGAGCTGGAAGAGACTGGAAGGATGAGGGAATGAGAAATAGCCTACTGGGGAAGCAGAGCCCTGAGAGGCTGGCAGAAAGAAAGCACAGGAACCCTTTCACAGCTATTTTAGAACTTGTTACTGAGAAGGCCATCGCCATGCGCCACGACCGAAACTTTGAAGGACAAAAGGGGAGTCAGAAACTAATGCACGAGGTGGTTTAGACAGAACAGGTGCTAGGTGGACAGCTTGCCCACGCTGTCTGTGTCCCTGAGTTAGGGCAAAGTGCTCATGGCTTTCGTTAGGATTTTTTTTTTAACGGTATGAAAAATTTGCAATTTAATGTAGGTTGAAGCATCTTTCCTTGTTGTAAAAAGTAAATAACGTTTTTCATGCCGTGGGGAATTGTGAGAGAATGTGTCCCACCTCACCTCTCCTGGGCTTCAGACCAGGGGACGCACGTGGGGACACCGCACAACTGCTCGTGGGGTCTGTGCATATTCCCTTGGCGTGGGGCCCAGGATCAAGTCCATTCTTTCTCATCTACGGCTTCCCAAGCAAACGAATCTCAAATATTACAGCATCGACGCCCTATTTCACATCGTGAGTTCTTCTAGGGTAACTCTGCCAAAGGGAAGAACATATTTTCATTTTTCCAAATCACGGGAGAAAAAATTAAGTCCAAAAATCCTTTTTAAGCCTATAATTAAAGCTAGCTTATGAGATATCTGCAGCTTTTAAAATAAATGTTGCTCTTACTGTTCTTCTGCTTATGACTGTGGTTCTCAGCCTGGGGGCGGGAGTAGGGTGGCTAAGTGGGCCATTTCGAGTCCCCTTTCCGGAGCCTGCGTTTCTCCTTGGGGGTCGGATGGCGGGCATTTGAATGAGCTCCACACGGAATATTGTCTGGGCTCCTCAATCTTCAGTAACACTTTGCGAACCAGATACCTCCAAAATTATATTTTATATTTTTAAGTGTCTGAAATACTGAATACTAGATTTCTTATAAAGGACAAATTAGGTCATTGGTGGAGATTTTTCTCATTACTTTTTTTAAGATTTTATTTATTTATTTGAGAGAGACAGAGAGAAAGAATGAGAGAGAGAAGTTCGTCCCCAAATGGGACTTCTGAGACTGTCATGGCGCCTAAAAACCCCAGACAAACATCTCGGCCAACTGGAGAAGTGAACAGTGGGATCTGTTTTAATCTGCCTTTCTTTGATGATGTGAAAGGTTAAGCCTTTTTAATATGTTAACCGCCTTTTTGTATTTCTTGCCATGAAACTTAAGACCAGTTCCCTTAAAACTTGTGTTAGGGACACTTGCTTAGTTCACCTCCTTCCAGTGCGTTGGTGGTGCGTGGGGCGCCGGGCAAGGACAGGAGAGGGCACCCGTGCGGAGTGGAAGGCTCCACTCCCCACCGCGCCTGCGGTCATCTCCGGGGCGCCAGGAACCTCTTCACGTATGTAGTGGCTCCTACGACATACGTCCTATGTTCTTGTGAGGTTTTACTGAGGAACAGAAGCGATCACAGACTGGGAAGTCTTGTGAACTTGTGAAGCGTGCATCCGTGATAGGAGATGCAGTCAGAAAACATGAACCACTTCTTCCTGCTGAGAAGAATGATTGTGTCAAATCGGTAGGGTCCTTACACAACCTTTTCCATTCCCGCAGACTCCAAATCCAAATTCCGGTTCCTGAGCCAGGTCACCACGCTGATTCTAGACTCCAGCTAATCCGAAGGAAGGGTCTGAAGACTTCACTCGGCATTCTAGAGTTTTCTCAGGGTGAAGCTCAAGGCTGTCCCACGCCAGTGATGAGTCTCCCTAGATGGATTTTTCTCTTTGGTTTCTCTTGGTGTGCAGGCCTCACCATTTAAGTAAATGCTACTAACTGCATGAAAACATAACTTTGTTTCCTGATGTTTCTTAAGAGGATAGTTCTAGATTTATTTTATTAAGTGCCACCCCTTTTAGTTACTTCTGGGGAATACAAGATTGCTGTGACGGTTAAATGTATGTGTCCCTTGGCTAGGTTATAGAACCGAGTTATCTACTCAAATAGCACTCCAGGTATTTCTGTGAAGGCATATTGTAGCTGTGCTTGCTATCTACCATCAGTTTACTTTCAGCAAAAGAGAGGACACGCCATAATGTGGGTGGGCCTCATCCAATCAGTTGAAGGCCTT
The DNA here is from genome assembly GCA_028534135.1 of Potos flavus. Lineage (NCBI taxonomy): Eukaryota > Metazoa > Chordata > Mammalia > Carnivora > Procyonidae > Potos > Potos flavus. Next base: position 1,884,180 of record CM052883.1, read on the forward strand.
AAGAGCAAAAACAGGTTTCCCCAGAAGAAGAAATTCTTTTTTTTTTATTTTCCTTTTTTTAAAACGTGGAACGTTTCATGAATTTGCGTGTCATCTGCACTCCGGGGTCTATTGTTCTAATTTTAGGATGTGCTGCCAAAGCAAGTGCCAGAGGGAGAAATTCAGCCACAAGACGGCAACGTTAATCCCTGCCCGAGGCTCCAGCCTGCTGGCCTGTCCTATGAATTTCAGATTTGCCAGCTCCTACAACCCAGTCTGAAAATTCCTTAAGATCTATAAATCTATCTATTATCTATCTATCTATATCTATCTACCTATCTCTCTATCTCTCTATTATCTATTATCTATCTATCTATCTATCTATCTATCTATCTATCTATCTATCATCTATCATCTATCATCTCCTACTGTTTTTCTAGAGAACCGAGCTGACACAATGGTGGGCGAGGGTCAGCAGCCCCACGGCCCTGAAGTCCGTTACAAGCACAAAGCTTGGGGATGTCTTCCGATATTGACACTAAAGCATGTCTCCTATTTCCTGCTCAAATCTTTGCTATCAACCAGCCAATTCCCTTGCTCAGAGAAACGGCTCTATCTTCATGGTTACTCACTATTTTATAAGCTCAGAGAATAAAATGCTGCTAGGATCTTAACCACTCCTGGATCTAAATTCAAGCCCACCATTGCAAGAGAAAAACGGCCTGGATCTGCAGAAGGGGCAAGTCTCATGGTTCATAGGTTGAACACATCCGTTCTGTGGCCAGT
>CM052883.1:1885444-1917249 GCA_028534135.1 Potos flavus
TGTGTTTAAATTCTACGTGTAAGTGAAATCTTCAAATAAGGAAAACGCTTAATGAAACTGGAGTTTGCTTGTGAGTTCACTTCTCTGCGGGTAACGAATGCTCCTGGAAAGTTCTCCGCTGGGAGGGCTGGGGAGGGGGTGGGGAGGGTGGTTAGAAGACGGGACACGAAGCTGGAATCCCAGCGCCGGGCCGGTGTGCACCCACGCGGTGACTGGCTGCTTGGAGGTGAGGCCCCCAGATGATGTGTGACTGACTTCTAAAACGTCCCGAATGGCTACATCCGTAACTGCATTTGCTAAAGGCTTAGCAACTCTAAAGGAAACGCCCCTCAGGTTTCACAGTGATTAGCACGGAGGGCAGGGGATAGAAAGAGAGATTTATTTTTAGTTTTCGTAAACGCACAAAACGAAAAAGTATGGGATCGCTGTGCTCAGACATAAACTCGATTAAAAAAATCCCTGCTAAAAATATAAGAATTAATGAGATAGCCCCATTTTTGTGTTTTGGCGAAGAAGTCCCAAGGTATTTCCCTCAGGGAGGAGGTGGGATTCACTCTTGCAACACTGGGGAATAGAAAGGGGAGCCCTCAAAGTTTGCTCCCCCTCTCCCGGTGGCCTGGGGCCAACACGGAGGGCCAGGGAAGAGAGGAGAAGCCTCAGTTTTACTATGCAAATACACGTTTTCCTCTATGTCTCACACATGGAGTTTTTAGGATTTGGCGGACATTTACGGCTCATCTATGATGTTTCTGTAGCCCACTTCCCCCTCTGTGGCTAACGGGACTTGGGACTCGCTCATCCTGTAAGAAGGTGTGGTGCATGAATAATGAATCTTGGAACACTGAAAAAAGAAAATAAAAGTTAAAAAAAAAAAAAAAAGAATGCAAACTGCATAAGTGCAAACGCGTGGGCTATTCCTGAACGTTTGTAAGCCGGTGGAGCGCGTGGGGCAAGAGGCTGGTCCGGTACTGAAGCTGGGGCCCTCCAGCGACCAACGGTGCCAAGCACAGTGTTTGCAAGTCTTACGGTGGCCGCTGTCCTCCCTGCGAGGCCGAGGAATGAGAAGGCCACTTGTCCTTTAAGGGAGAGACGGCTCATTGGAGGAGCAATGTTCGTGGACATGTCCCGAGGCTGTGGGGGGGGGTCCCAGCCTCCGCCAGCAGCCCGGTGCCCTCTCCTGTGGGCAGCCCTGGCTCCTGTCCTCACGGACGGGGAGGCGTCTATGCGGCAGGAGCGCAGGGAGAGTGGGGCAGGCGAGTGGCCCCGGCTGCAGGGTCCTGGGGCTGCTGACCCACACTAGCTCCCCCCGTGGTCTGACCCGTGAGCTCTGCTCCTGCTGAGCGTGCTCCCTTTCTTCCTGAGACAGCTGCGAAGGACACAAATCCCAGGGCGCATTACTGAGGGGGTCCCAGGGAACGTCACTGGCTGGTTTGGGAGGCAGAAGACGAGGACAGGAGAACGAGAGCTTTCTCAGGCCAGGAGGGGCTTAAAATCGCACGTCTCGACCCTAAGAGACTCTCAGCTCTAGGGAACAAACTGAGGGTCGCTGGAGAGGAGGGGGCAGGGGACCGGGGTCGCTGGGGGTCGGGAATGAAGGAGGGCACGGGATGTGCTGAGCTCTGGGTGTTGTATGCAACGGATGAATCACTACATTCTACCCCTGAAACCAGTAATGCACTCTATGTTCACTAAATTGAATTTCAATGAAAAGTTACCAAAAAAAAAAAAAAAAAATCACACCTCTCCCCTCGGACTTGTGCGTGTCCCGCAGATGCTGCTCCCCCGCTGTGCGGGACGCGGTGGCCAGCCCCTGAGCGTGGCCAGCCTGCAACTTGGGGGTCCCGACGGAGCCCCCCTCTGCACCGATTTCCAGGAGACATGGGCAGAGCCACCGCCTCCCCGGCCGCAGCTCCCGCCCCTCGTTCTCACGAGAGCAGGACGGAGCGAGGACGCCGCGGACGTCCTGCAGACACTGGCTTTCTGGCTTCTGTAAACAGCGACCTTCGGGAATATTCCGACTGCCGCGCTGCTCCCTCCGTCGGCCCCACTGAGACTCAGCCGTGTCTCCGTGGTGGTTTTTAACAGGCAGAGAGCACGGGAGCTGGACACGCATCTGTATGCAGTTATGGGCGTGAAGAACTACCGTTTGGGTCAACTTGGAGTGCTTTCGACATCTAAGTTCTTAGGCGACTCGAGGGCGGGACCGGATTTCGAGTCTTGGCTTTTCTTTCCTCTCAACCTTCTCGATGCAGCTGCAACCGCACGGGGTCTGCGGCTCCCTGAGCGAGACTTCATTCTATTTGGGGAAGCTCACAGCTCTTTTGTAGAACAGAAGGTGGGCCAGCTTATTTTTTCACTGCGCTGGAGAATTTAGATGGCACTTGACTCACCCAGTGACTCAAGAAAGCAGCGTATTTCTGGGGTTGATCCTGGAGGTGTTATTTCCCTAATTTTAAATCGAGCACAATGTCCTTGCCCACGGAGAGCCCCCGCTCACCCTGAGTCATCGGGACCCCCGTGTCTAGGGAGGAGCAGGTGCGCGTCTGCGCCAAGACCATAGTGGACGCTTGAGGCCAGGAACTGTGCGTGTGCGTGTGCACGCGTGTGTGTGTGCACGCACTCATACACACGTGTGCTGGGGTTTGGGTTGAGAGAGAAGCGCTATGTCCATTTTTACGAGGTGAGCTCTTTGGGTTTTCTGTTCCAGCGGAACCGTCCTTCCTGACCCCGGGGCATCCTCATACGAGACAAGTACATTTCAGGGAAGAAATCTGATTTTCTCACGTCACTTCAGTAAACTCTCCCCTCCATTATTTTTAAACCCATTACTATTCCCTGCAAGCGAAACTACGGACCTTTCTGTCTGTCTGTCTGGAGGGTTAGCCTGCTTCAGCAGAGTGTCTGCACACGTGAAGGTCAGTGGGATTGACAAGGTCACCTGTCAATTTTATTTACGTATTATTTAGAAAAATCTTTCTAAGCCAAACCTTGAAAAAGCCTCAAAATAGATATTTCAGGTGTCCTCCCATAACATTTCTCATCTAATACCGTCCAGACCACTGTGACCAGGACATCGTGATTTCCACTCGGGGCCCTGAGTGTCCGTGGGCCCGGAGCTTGTTTGTGGCTTAGTGAGGCCAGCACACACGGTGCGTGTGGTTAGAGGCCCTCACTCCCCACGGGCTCTGGAATTGTTTTTTTCTTAAAGAGGTTATTTACTTTTTTTTTGAGGGGGGAGGGACGGAGGCAGAGAGAGAGAGAGAGAGAGAGAATCTTAAGTGGGCTTCATGCCCAGTGCAGAGCCTGATGCAGGGCTCGATCTCACGACCCTGAGATCATGACCTGAGCCGAGACCAAGAGTCAGATGCTTACCTGACTGAGCGACCCGGACACCTGGGCCGTGGAATCTTCTGTGTGTGGCTCAGTGGACGGAAGTAGCAGCATCTTGGCTTGGCATGACCTGAATTCGCAGCTCTACTTGGATCAACGTTAACCGTCTAACGCTCAGCCTCGTAGAACGACGCTCCGTCTCGGGCTGTCCGCAGAGCCGCGGGCTTCCCGCGCCGTCTTTCTTCCTGCGCTCGCGGAGACACCTGCTCCGGGGGCCGGGCCCCGGGCGCTCGTCGGGGACTGCTCTGTGAACTCGGAGCTCTTGCCTCTGGTGAACCTCCTCTCCCGTTGGTTGCCTGGGTCCCCCTGAGTGGACACTCTAGAGTAATCTGCACGTTTATCCTCCAAACCAGCACACTTCTGAGAGCGCTGGGCCCAACAGATGCCCAGAAAACAGCACGACCTGGCATGCGAGGGTGCCCTGTCTTCAGAGCACTGTGTTTGGAGTTTAATGACTGAAACAGTTAATTGCCCAACGAATGTCCCTTGGATAGACCCAGAATTTTCTCGTAGAACTGAGGGAGGTAAATAAAGCCATTTATCTGAAGGCTCTGTCTGCTCAAGATCTTTTGAACTTTACAAAACATGGTAAAAATGACGTAAAATGAAACTTGATGAGAGAAGGGTTCGAAGGGAATTCTGCCACTTTTTATGCAACATTTGATTTAAATTCAATTCCTAGAAACCTCAGATGAATGTGGTTCATGTATCAAAGCACCGAGTTTAATTTATTGTGACCTTAAATACACAGCTAGCTTACACGTGAATATATATATATCTCAAAAAAAAAATCTGCTCCCTTAAAAGCAGTCAAGGGACACCACATATCACATTTCTTGGCATGTTGTGAATATTAATATCCCCAAAGCGCCAGTGTCAAATTATTTGACTTGAACTCACAAAACCGGAGCATCTCGCTATTATTAAAGAGGGTTCTAACATCTTTTAATCTTGAACACCAGCAAGGTTTCAGACGCCAGCTGTTGATTGTTCCTTTCCTTTTTTTTTTTTGAGTTCTAAACAAGCTCTTTTTCTTGACACAACATGCACTTAGAAACCTCATTTCTCTTTATCTGTGTATAAAGAATAAAAATAAAGAATAAAGAAAGTGAATAATCATCAAGAGAACGTTTTGCCTTTAGAATTTCCTGGGGGAAGGGAGAGCAATACGCTGGCTTTGTATTTGCATTTTATTTTGTTTAGCATCAAAATGCATTTGCAACGACGAATGGTAGACAAGACACTGGAGATGTATTGTCCGGAAGTCCTGGTCGCTAACGATGGGGAGAATGTAGTTAGTACTGAAAATACCGAACACGGGTGACGTGGGCAGAGGGCACCTTTCTCCAGCTACGCGGCTGTCGGGACGCCCTCTGATGCGTCCCCTGTGAGGCTGGGGTCTGGCAAAGCTCCCGGCAGGCTGATGCTGCCTTCGAGGGGTGCACCGTCCCGCTCTCCCCACTGCCAGGATTTGTCGGAAGATGTTTTAAGTGTCCAGGGGAGAGGCTGACCCTTATTCCGGCCCTGACGGTTTTCTCTTAAAGTGGCTAGCTACCATGTTGCCACGGTTCCATTTGGGGTTAATATCCGGGGCTTGGTTGTTGAAATTTTCTACCTCACTGTGTTTACTTTCTGTCTTTTTTTTTGGGGGGGGAAGGGTATGAAATGAGTAGGTTTCTACCACAAGGAGGACTTTTCCCTTTTCTCTGTGACAACACCGAGAGCCAACATACGTCTTTCTAAAAAGATATAAACCGTACATGAAGTAATTAAAATTCTTCCCTCTTCTCATTACATTTTCACTTTTGTGGAAGACTGGGATCAATAAATGTGAGATCTCATTTTGGGAGCTTTACCTCTTAAACTCGGAATTTGCATCATCTTCTCTGTGCAATTTTTAGTTTCGAGGCAGACTTGCCCAAGGGATGCACTTTTGCAATAGAATTTAATGGTCAGCAATGAATGAGCACTAGAGGAACAGCAGGTTTATGGCTGTTTTTTTGTTTTTTTGTTTTTTTTTTGGCCAAGGGAAAAAAATTAATGTCCTCCATCAAACTTCTCCTTTCTCCCTCCATCCTCCCGTCCACCCACCCTGCCTTCTCTGGGGATCTCAGCTGCGTGATTGGTTTGGTTTCCACACAAAGGAAGATTTATTACTTTAATGTCTTTGTGATTTAGTTGTATGTAATCTTACTCGGGACGCCGGGGAGCGCATTTGCCCCTTCCTGTGTGTGCCGTAATCCCCTTTGAAGCCAAAAGAAATGCCTATGTGTAGGGGAGACAAAACAGCCCTCACCATCTTCTTGAATCTTATCTTTCTGAGTTAATCGTTTAGCATCAGTGGTGAAATAAGATCAAACATTCAAGATGAGAGACGCTGGAGGCCAAGAACATAGAAAACACACAGTCAAAGCAAATTCACATCTTCTACATTCTTCTCCATGAACTCTGTGGCTTCCGTGTCCAAATATGTTTACCAAGTGGAAACATGCCTCCATAAAAGGGCAATTCCTAGTTTTCATAGCTTCCTGCCTTACTTAGATGTCAGATTGAATAACGGAGTTGTGACCTTGGACTCTGATTTATTTGAGATTTAAAAAAAATACACAGAGAAGGGAAGTAGTGGAGGCTGGGGCCATTCAGCCACCTTTCTGAAAGTGGTTCGCCTGGAGGGTCTTGCACCTTACCCCTTGTGCTGCGGAGTGAGATGTGATCTTGGAGCGGCGACCGCAGCTCTAGCTTCCGTGGAAGGATTTTCGAAGTTATTGATGATCTGCCAAATATAGCAATAATTTTATGTAAATGTAAACGAGTTAGTTGGTTTTATCTTCCATTATTCCACTTAAGCGAAGCATGGCGCGAGTGGTTAACCATTCCCTGTACCTCATACTTTATCCAAGCCAACCACACTCATTGTTGGGTGGAGGCCTCCCGTCACACCCCAGCTTTGCGGCTTATGAATCTGAAGCTCAACTTTTCACGATTAAGTCTCCTAACAATGAGTCCCAGACCGTTAAATTCTTCTGATGCCAAGTCCTCTCCGTTCTTCACTGGTGCAGAAGCTTCAAGTGGAGGCCTCTCAGCACCATTGTCTTTCCAAAGACTAGGTTTTTGAAGGAAATTATACAAAATGATATGAATCTCTTGGGACTTTCCTCCCATAGAGTGCATATCAGTTAGGACGTTAGGTTTATAAGTAACAGAGAAGCCAAATCAAACCGGTTAAGTACTGGAAATGATTCTTGTTTTGATCTCAGGAAGCTGGAAGTGCAGGGGGCGTGAGGTTCAGTGATGGTTGATTGAGACGCCAGAGGACGCCATTGAGATGGGGGTCAAGCTCTGCTTTCTGGGGTCGCCCTTCATCTGGAATGTGGTTCCTTTGTTTTCTGGGAATGGTACAGGACAACCTACAGACAGAGGGCATTTTCATCCTATAGCTCCAGGGCACACTCCTGATAGTGCCCCCAAGTGACTGCCCATCAGATGAGCAGACGGTGTGGCCAGGGAAGGAAAGGCGCTGCCCTGACTGCCTTCGAATGTGGGGGGAAACTCAGCCTTCCCAGAGGCCATGGGCTGAGTGGAGCAGGGGCGCCCGATGGGTGAAAATCGGTGCAGCACCCTTAAGGAGAAACACAAGCGTGGGAAGTGGGCATGGGAGGGTAAACTGGGAATGCCCGTCCAGTGCTCAACCCTACACGCATCAGAGCCTGGTTTTCCTAGTTTTAGCATCGAATCTTCAACACTAGAGTTTCAATCTTCTCCATTTGGAAGAAAGGATGGAAAGGAGGAAGTGGATCTGACTTTTGCTTACTCATGCTGCACCTGTTGGTGGACAGCGGCCGATGGTTTTCGTGCATGCTCAGAAGCACTGGGAGCGTTCCATCTAAGCAGCGATTTTGAAGTTTTGTGTGGAGCATAAAAACTCATGCACATACTCTCTCTTCTCCTTTTCCTTAAGCACTTTGGGAACAGGGATCTTTTCTTATTTTTGTTAGTATCTCTCATAGTATTTAGCATAATACCTTGCATATACCATGTGCTAATGATGCTTATTGTACTAATAATACATTAGGACCTATTCTATGATCATCTGATGTTAGGAAAGGGTCTTGGATCGTGTTTTCCAATTTTTGACCAACACTATTAAAGGAAAGGTAATGTTGCCTCTTTAAGAATTTCCTTAATTCTAATTTGGTAAATCTGTGGTTGTATGCTGACTATATGGCCTGAACTAGTGTAGGTGGTAGAGATAGTTAAGATGCTAGAAAAGTAGTCAAGATCCAATTCTTGCTGTTAAAGTGGTTCACGGGGTTGTGATGGCCACAGATAAGAAAAGAAACATACAAAACAACACAGAAAGTGCCACCATAGACCTTTGTTCTTGGTTGTGGGGTGGTGGGGAGGGAGAAGAGGGAGCCCCTTAAGTTCTGACATCCAAACTCAGTAGATATTTGATCTGATTTTACCTGCTTCTCATCCAGAATAGTTTGCTTAAGATACCACTTGTTTTACCCTCCTCTTCCTCCTGGAAAGTCCAGAAGGAAAAGAGTTGCAGAAGCCAGAAGTTACACGTAGCTGCAGACCCCGGGTGTCCCATGGAAACGAAGCTGGAATAAGTACAAATTCCAGCAGCATTCTGCTGGGGGAGGGCGGTTGAAGGCATATTTGCACACTTTATCAACGTAACACGCACACCTGTAACGACACCTTGACACCACCTCTCTAGTCGGGCTCCTGGGGAGTTTGGACATGGGCTGGGGTGCTGAGAGGGGTGGGGTCTCAGGGACTCATCTGTAAGTTCCTGTTTACCCTCATTCAGTGTGGAAATGTCCTGAGGATTTGCCGTTCTCAAATACCTCTGAGGATTCGGCTCCTCCTCCAGAAGCCAGACCTCTGGGAGCGAGGAACGTGCTGGGTGCTTTAGATGATGCGTGGCAGTGGTGGGGGGCGGGGGTGGGGCGGGTGCCTGCGTGACTCAGTTGATTAAGTAGCCGACTCTTGATCTCCGCTCAGACCACGGTCTCAGGGTCATGAGGTCGAGCCCCGTGTCTGACTCCACACTCCGCTGGGAGTCTGCTTGCGAGTCTCTCTCCCTCTGCCCCGTCCTCGCTCGCACACACTCTCTCTTGCAAATAAATAAATGAATAAATAAATGAATAAGTAAATAAATCTTTTTAAAGACAGGTGACACGCAGCCAATTCTTCTAAGCTAGTCGGTGCCTCTAATGTCCCAGCCATCTCTTATGAGTCTCCCCCGATGTCGACGTCCTGGTGCTCAATGTGACTGTATTCGGAGATAGGTCTTTACGGAGGTAATTAAATGAGGTCATAAGGAGGCAACCCTGATCCCATAGGCCTGGGCCCTTGGGAGAAGAGGAAGAAACACTGGAGCTCTCTCTCGTGCACACACACAGAGGAAAGGTCACATGAGGATGTAGGAGAAGGTGGCCGTCGGGAGCCAGGAAGCGTTCTCAGCAGAGACGAATCCCACCAGCACCTTGGTCTCAGACTTCCAGCCTCCGGAACCGCGAGCAGGTAAGTTCCTGCTGTTCGAGCCACTGTGGGTGGTGTGCTGTCACGGCAGCCCTAGCTGACGGATGCACCCCAGGAGCAGACCACCGTTCCGCTCGCCGGTGTGGAAGGGAACGGCGGGAGAGCTTAGCTTCCCATCCTGGGCGTTTTCTGGCAGCTTGGGGTGCCCTGTGGGAGAGAACCCCTTCCGGAGCTTTAGACGTTGTACTCTTTACTGATAACAATTATTTTTATTATGTTTTAAAGAGTGATCATCAGGCTAATATACATTAAAGACCGTTAGGCTGCCATGTGTGGGTGCCGCTGTTTGTTGAAGTGCATTTCCTCACGGCCGTGTGTGCCCATTACGACAGTCATGGTCAACAATGGTCGATTAAGTGACTCACATTTGACCCATGGATCGGGGTTTCTGGATTCACAGATGAGTCAGAAACTCCAGAATGGGCAGGGCTGACTGTCCTTGGGTAAGGAAGATCGCGAAGGACACGTGCCCCTCTCCCACCCCCCAGGAGGGGGATGTGTCTGGCTCAGCTCCTGGCGCAATGACTTTCGAGAACATTTTGCCCTTTGCCTGCTCTTGCCTTGACCTTTGCGCCCACAGCCTGCATGCCTGCTACTTGCTGGGAGCTCAGGAAGTTCTGGGCGATGTGTTTGTCCAACAGCCGTGTTTCCTGCCCACCCTGGCTGGCATGCTCCTGGTCCAAAGGGGTTGGAAGCTTTGGAGAAAGCGGAGGTTTACTTCCCCTTCCTTCCTGGAGAGCACACCTTCCGTATCAGGAAGTACTAGCGCTGTTGTGAGCCGATGGACAGCGGGTTGGACTCATTCAGATTACTGCCGAGCCCGTTTTTTCTGCTTAGATAATTTTATAAAACTCGGTCTAATAGATAGACGTTAAAAAAAATTCTTCTAGCTTCTTTGAGAGGGAGGATGTCCTGAGCTCAAGCACCACTTTCTGGTGTCTTCATAAACTCAGTATCTATACCACTGTATGTGGTTACAGCCACGATGGGAAGCTGACCCGCATCCCACATCCCCTGATGATCTTTTCCTGTGACAGTAATTTCAGGGTTTTAGGACTCTGGTCGCCTTATTCACCTGACATGTTCTGACTGTAAGAGTCCAACAAATAGTATTAAACAGGAACGCCAAGGAGAGTGCCCAAGCTGGCCAGCGGTAGGTCACATGACCAACAATTTGCGAGTGAACAATTTGAGAGTGAAAACCCTGTTCTCCAGGGGGCAGCCGGAGACTTCTTGGGGGTGACGATGAGGGCTCTGTGTCCAGAGTGTGTGGGGGATAAACCAATGCGTGCACGTGATGAAATTGTGTAGAAATGAGAACGCACACACGCGCAAGTAAAGCTGAGGAAATCTGAGTAACATCAATACCCTCCTTGCGGTTCTGTACTATCGTTTTGGAAACGTGATCCCTGGGGCCATTGGGTGGAGGGTACCCCAGGGCTCTCTCCATGTCATTTCTTACAACAGCGCATGAATTTGTAGTTAATACAGCTAAAAAGCAAGTGAGCCTCACCTCACTTTTCAATCTCTAAATCGACTTTCCAAATCTCTCAATGTTAGCAAAGTGATGGGGGACAATAGTATCTGATAAAACAAAAATATGAAAATGGTGCTCTTGATGATTTTAACTGTGGATACTGTTTTCCAGAACGTTCCACCGATAAGCACAGAAACTGATTCACACACTCCGGTAAGGCCCCGAGATGGAAGCCCACAGAAGCCCTGGGACAGACAGACAAGGAGGTTTGAACACTTAGAACTATGCCGCTGAGACCTTTTCATTTGTTCTCTGCGTACAAACATATGCTATTTATAGCAAATTCGGAAAATAGAATAAGGCACCAGGAAGGAAAAAAATGTATAACCTTGAGACTCAGAGATAACCTGCGTTGACATGTTGTTAGAGTTCTACTGGTCTTTTGGTTCTTTCAGATATGCATTTACACAGAACAAGTGTTTCCCCATTTTCTAGGAAACTCTCACAAACAACATTTCCAAGGCTCTCAGAGCGTGGTCGAGCAAATGCCATGTATATACCCCTGCCCAGGTTCCCAACGGCCTGACAGAAAGCTTTTCTGTAAAAGGTAAAAGTCAGGTAAAAGTCAGTCGATACTTATCTCATTTTTAACGTCCAGCAAGGTCCTTTTCCTGCATGTTGTCCAGTCATTTGTATTTTCTCTTTCGTGAATCACTTGCTTATGCTCTTTCCTGGGACAGGGGCCAAATCATCTAACACCAGCGTTACTTGCCAAGAAGATAAAGCCATGAAGGGCTTCCTCTGAGGACAGCTTCTCCTTTCTAGCAGCTTAGACATGAAAGGCGTTTGGGGCACTCCTCCATTTCTCCATTCTTAATGTATCCTTCTATAATAATATGTCCATTTTGAGATGAGAATGCAGTGCAAAGGAGGGTGAAGTATGATATGAAGGCCAAACTAGCCAAGCAAGGGGGCCAGAAGGTGGATAAGGTTATCCACACCCAGATTGGAAGCTCCCCCGCCCACCGAGCAGGCTCAACTCAGGGAAAGATGTTGGAAGGAAGAGAACCACCTTCCTGACGCCAAGCCTCAACATCCTGTCTCCCTCTGGGGTCCTCATGCTCCGTTCTCTCGCTTCCCCCTTTGGGAATATGTTCCCTGAAATTGCGCTATCGTAACACGTGGAGTTTTAAAGCACTATTCTTTTTGGGAGATTTTGAGTGTTGAGAGATTCAAATCCTTAGGATAAGTTCTGGAAGCACCATGTTTGAACTTCGGGGCTGCAGCTAGGAAAGGAGGCAGGATTTTGAGTTGGTCCTGCTGCCTTCGAGTCAACAATTAAGTCCTGCCACTTTTAATAGTGATTGTTTAAAAAGAATGATAGGAACCCAGTCAGAAATGATCCCTTGAGAACAAGAATGTGATTCTACACATTGATGGCTTAAAGTGTACACGTTAGCTCGGCTGTTGGCCCCATCAAATACCAGGAAGAACGTCTCTTTCACCAGGTTTATCTATGCCCAAATCATGTGTCTGTTTCTTGGACCAAAAATAAATTACACAAATGTCTATTTTTTTCCATATAAATAGGATGTTTGGAAAACTGTGGTTTTAACTCTGGATTCATAAAATTTCATGGTTCCTTCACTATTGCATTTAAGCTCGGCATCGAAAGTGACTCAGATATTTTCCCCCGGTGTCTCCAGAAAGTACGACGGATGAACTTCTCTCACTGGTTGGAAAGAATAGCAGGAAATATGCTCTATACCACCTCTAAAAAGATGCTGTTTCTATGTACTTTGATTTTGCCCATGGAGTAAGTTGATGGGAAGAACCCTGTCTTTTGCCTCCTGGCTTCTTCCAAGTGTCCTTCAAGCCTGAGCCGAGGGGTCACTTTCTGCACAGAGCCTGTGCTGACCACTGGACGCCAAGGTCACGGCTTCTCCGGGTGCCACCCAGCACCTGACTCTTTCCATCGTGTTCTCTTACCCACCTGGTGAGGCGGCTGCCATGGCTTCCAGCTCCTCGGTGAGCAGACCGAGCTGGTAGACATCCCACGGCTAGTTTGCGCGGAGCCCCCACGCAGCGTGGGGATTTCTGCTATCGTGTTGTCAGCTGGATTTGCCCAGTTAGAGGTGCTTTGGCCGAGCTGTTCTTGATTATACCCTGCCAAAGCTTCTGTGTGTGCCAAGATTCTGCTTTCTCCGAGAGAAGACCGAGGCCCTCGTGGCCCTGGGCTCTCGGGCCGGGCGGGCGGGATGCAGACCCCCTTCCCCACTGTTTCTGAGAACAACTTGGAGCACAATTAGCCCCGTCAAGCCCTTCCTGGCTCTGCCATATATGGTTGCCAGCTTTCCAGGGCAGTTCCATAATCCCCAGGGTCTAGCTGCAGGGGCCGCGATGAACAGAGGTGTTTACATGTCTGCAAATGTACCAGGCTATAAATAGAAGCTCTTTTCCCAGCATCTTGTGACACTGGGTTTGTTCTTTTCGTTTTCATTTTCTTCCCCATTTTTCAGCTTTAATAAAGAAGAAAAGGAGCAAAGGTGGGTGGGGACATAACCTCCCACCAAACAGTTTCAGATTGACAGAGAGAGCATTCACTTCCCTTCTCAGAAAATGTGTGGCCGAGCTCCTGGCCCACAAAACAAGGAACCAACGAAACCCAAGCTCTTCTGAGGAACAGAGTGAGGAAGGAGTCCAGGCGGGCCAGGAGGCGGGTCCCCTGCACCCCGAGGGGTGCCTCAGAGAGTTCGCGGCTGTTTCCGGAACGAGCACGTGACATACCTTCTCGGATCCCTTGGTCAGCTTGACTCCTTGGAGTCTTAGGGTCCGGATTGCAGATGCTGTCTTTGTGCCGAGTGGGAACCAGGAGCTGACACTGTTGTGGGGTTTTGCTCCGTCCCTTCGCATCCGTTTTCCCACGTAGGGCACTGAGGCCAATTTCTGACCGGGAGCAGAATTTGTTCCCGATGGGGGGAGCTATGCAGGACCCCAAGGAGCCCGAGTCCTCACTGACATGGGCAGAGCACTCCCGTTACGGATAACTCTTCCTTATGTTTCCTATATCCGTGGGGCAGGTGTTGGGGTAAAAACTCTTTGCGCATTATGTCCTTTTTCCCGACAACAAGCCAAGGAAGGAAGAACTAGTATTTATCTAGTTTGAATGTGAAGAAATTACGGCAAAAAGTCCTGAGTAACTTACCTAGGGCAACATGCTGGTCAAGGACAAGGCCAGGTTTCGAACGTAGATCATCCGTGGGCCTTGCTTACCTGCCACACAGAGTTGCATTGCATTTCCAGTCCCGGGGGGCTGACCTTCTCCAAAGGGACACTGGGAAAAGCCAGGAATAAGAAAGCCCACGGTGAGATGTCTGGACAATGTGCAGGGGCTGCGTCTTCAGCGATTCCCCACACGTGGAGCAAAATGAGCATCATTACTTAGAACGAATCCAAGAGGCCGAGAATATGGAATGGAGAAGTCGGTACTGATTACGGGGTCGTTTGCAGACATACCTACACAGCCTTCTGTTCACAGAACCCTTCCCTCTATCCCGCTCACCAGTGGGAGGGCTGCAGAGGGGTGAGGAGAACATAAGTGAATAAAAGAGAGATGGTATGAATTCGGTTCCCGAAGTGACCCATGTTGTTAGGGTTAGGGACCTTGGTGGCTCACGGTCCTGGGGACCTCGGGTCTGTGCCTGCTCCACACGAGGCAGGAAAGGCAGGGGCTTCTGTTTCCTACACACCGAACCCGGGCAAGGGGCTGCCTCCCTGGCCTTCCCCAGGCCATCGTTCTTCAGGCTCCTTCAATCCCCCCACCTGTTTATAGCCAAATCTGTGCACGATGCTTCCTTAGAGGGTCTGCCTTTCTTAGGTTGCTGGGTGGGAGCGGCATGCGGATCTCAAGCATTCTGGAATCTTCTACCACTGCTCCTTCCTTCCGCCCTGGGGCTGGGGCCAGCATTGCTCGGATCCCAGCTCCCCTCACACAGCACATACTTCCAAATCCCACGCCTGAGTGAAGGGCGAAGGTCTTCTGGGTGAGTCCCAATGGACCTTAGAGCACGGTCATTATCGACACCCCTTAGACCAGGGAGGCCCTAGGGGAGGGAAAAACACCTTAAATTTATACCCGTAACAGAGAAAAACAAATGTAAATTAGTTTCTCCCTCAATTTCCTTGCCACAAATGTTTACACTACACTCAAGTATTACAGCAACTCCAAATATATCAGATTAAGATACAGCCTTAAAGCACAACTTGGCTCCAATTATAAATGTCTCTGCGTGTGCTTCTGCTCCGTCTCGTTTCTTCTTGTGCTGAGCACACAGTGGTCTTCCAGCCCACAGTCCTGCCTCCTGGAATCATCTTTCGTTCTGTGCCTGAGGAGTTTGAACATCAGGCAGAAATCTTCCCCTTCCTTCCACTTAAAGGATTTCAGTGTCTCCTCCTTGTCCATAGGGTGAGATCCAGACTCCTTTGCCTGACCTTTGGACCCTGACTCTGCATCTCAAGGGCCCCATGGCCCTGATCTACATCTGACTGTCTAGCTATGGCGCCCACCTGTAACCCCCAACCATAATTTACAAAACCCCTTTATGTCTTTCCCCTTGTACTCAGCGAATGAATGCTTGCTCGCCCTCTATGCCCATCAAGCATCTGCTCTCCCAGGAAGTTCCCTTACTTCCCCAGAGGGATTCCGTTGAGTCTCTTTTGTGGCCATGTTGGAATTTTGTCTAATTCTCATGGCATTTGTTACGCTACACTGCAATCACGTGCGTACATCTCAGCTTCCAGTTACTGAGAACTCCTGAGGGCAGAAGCCATTTGTTCATTCATATTTATTTCCCTGATGCCTGGCACAAGCCTGGAAACATCTCACTTCTCAATGAATTGTGTGTTGAGTGAACCGTGCGTCCCTGAACGGGAGGGCTGGAGGTAGGGACCATTCTGCCCAGAGCTGGACAAACAAAAAGAAGGAGAGGGAAGAGATCATCCTCTTTGTTCCAAGACTCCTTTTTAAAAGAAAGTCGCCCTTTAATGTCTTTAATGAATACAGTCACCTGGGAAGAACCATTTTTTCACCTCGGGCTGTGTCCTAGTGGGAGACTGAAGTGGCAGTCAGAAAAGAAGTCTGTGTTGGGGAAGCAGAAAATATGAGTTGGTAGACACTGAGCAGGAGGCTTAGAGATATTAGCCCCCTCCATTCCGGTTCCATAAAGATTACTTCTCACCATCATCATCACCATTTATAGGGTTAATGGTCTGAGTTGTTTCAACACCAAAATAGGTACCACATTCATTAAATTCCCTGAAGACAGGAATGAAAATGTGATGCAAGGTAAATCTGCAAATGAAGTGCTCAGAGGAAAGGCTCTCGTCTACGGTGTGCAAAGCATTTTAGACACATGCAAAGAGAGTGACATGTTGCATCATCTGGGGAGAAACTGAGAGGTGAGTGTGCTAATTTGACTGGACCAGAAGCTTGGGGTTACATCTTGTGAGATGGTATAGGATCTAAAACATCAAGCCTGGGCTAAAATTCTACCCTGATTCAACGGCTACTGAAGGTCACACAACCAAAGTGCTCCTTGCGAAGAATTGGTAACAACCTGTAGGCCACCCTGGGATCAAGGACATTTTGGGGACAGAGCACAATGATGGAGTCAGCACTGTCTCAATCAGGAAGCGAGGGGGATACAGTGAGAAGGGCACCGGGCATGGAATCCATGAGCTTCTCTGCAGCGACAACTGTCTTCTGCTCCAGCAGTGGTGCTTCCCACAAGGGCCTCCATCTCCTCCAGACTCTGGTTTCTTCTCTGTGTTGAGCTACAGCCTTAGCAGTCGCATGAACCTTCCCAACCCAGAAGTCCATATTCCAGATACGTGTGATTCCAGAGGATGTTGAAGACAAGGTTGAAGGAAGAACCAATGGCGATTTGGAGATATCGAGCCTGGAATGAATGAGGGGATGGAGATGGTCTCTGATGGAAGCGGGGAGTTTTGCAAAGGACCAATGTGTCATTATTCTAAAGCAGTGCAGTGTTAGGAAATGTACTTTTGTGGAAATACACAGTTCTGGAATGACAAACACTAAGCTGGCTTCCCTTTCGAGGTCCTCTTGGAGGTGGATCCTTAAGTGAATTTGGAAGGAAGGGAGGATTGGTTGGTGAGCTGGTGAGGAAATGAAGCAAACCAGACAGCCTACGTCTTTGCATTCGAAGCTCACTTTCTTGTGTTTTTACTTGCTCTTGTGTTGCCGGGGGCTGCTTTCGGCGATGACGGTGCTGTGCTGTAGAAATAAAGGAAAGAAGATAGTGAGGAAGGTGGTTGCTGCTGGGGTGGGGCAGGGGGGCGCATTGCAGTAATTCACGTGCGAGATGGCAAGAGCCTGGTTGAAAGGGGAGGGAGAGAGAAGCAGATCCAAGAAGCACAGATTGTTGCCTCTGGGTCAGAAGCTGCCGGCTCACACGCGAGCACTCAGTATGGGGTTGATGCTGGGCTCAGAGTAGGTGTTCAGTCCAAGCTGTTGATGTCGAGAAGTCATAGAACTTTCGGCCCCTTCCGTTGTACACCAGTGCAAAGGCTGACGCTGAGAGAGTGCTTAGCGGCTGGTGTGAAGAGTGCCCTGTAAATAATGGAGTGGAACCACCCAGGGAACCGCCACCCATGGCGCTCACTGTAATGGCAATCCGCCAGTGTTCCCAGGTCTTGCTGGGCCCCATGCATAGTTGATGCAATACCTGAGCACTTGGGTTTCTTCCGATTGGGATATTTGCCCAAATCGCCTTACTTAGGCGCTGTTGAAAAAAGTAAGAGAAATCATGTAATTTGACTCTCTGAGTTGAGTTATGCAGCATGCATTTTGTCTCCATCTGTGTAATAGAAAGGATCCTTTATGCTTTCCCTAACATTCACTGCAAAACATCTTTGACGATACTAGACTGAAGTTCTGGGGAATGATCTCACCTTCTAATCTGCAAGGATCCAAAAGAACTTTTGCTGACATTGGCTAATTACGCCACCCTTCACACGAGTAGGCAAAGAGGAAAGCCACACAACTCTTAATGTACCTGGAGGAGGAATGGTGCCAGTCATGCTAGATGACGGAAACACTTCAGGAGAGGAGGGTGAGGGGAGCAGAGGCATCTGGAACCTCAGGAATGAGATACTGAGAAAGTGTGGTGATTCTGCTTTTTATCTCTAAATCCATGAGGATTTAGAGAATTCCCCACTTCCCTGAAGAGGGATCATAAATATTGCACAGCTACCTTGGCCCAGAAGCACCTGGAGAGCCTTCCTTCCCTCTGTAGCAAGCATCTCGCATTTCCAGCTAAGGTGGCTGGATTCACTTGGGACAAGTTGCGGACCTCAGCTGCTTGCCACCCTGTTTTAGCCTGGTGTGCTCTCAACTAGGATAGAAATTTCCAGCAGCCACATGCACCTACTGAATACTTGGCAATGGTCTCCATGTTTTCTCCTGATAATTCTTAACCATAGAAAGCCTCAGGTTCATCTTACCTTAAAAAGTAATAGAAGAGAGAATACAAGTGCTAAATTCACAGAAGAAGAAATACAAGTTCAAGAAGATACTCGGAACCAAAACACCTTTGAATTCATCAGCACACAAAGAAATGGAAATGAAGGCAACAAGGAAGCGCATCTACTCCTGTGGAATTGTGTTGGGGAAGAGGATATACAGTGGTGGTGGGGGCTGATGGGCACTATCGTACACAGCTGGTCAGTTAATATGGATGAAAACTTTCTGGGAAGCAAATTGATGCTAAGAGTCTAAAGTCTATAAAATTGCACACCCTGACGTCTTGCTATTCCATTTGGAAGACTTTATATTTAGCAACTCTAAATGGATAGTATTAGGGATAATACCATGGATAGTATTATGTTCTGTTTTGAATAATAGAAAGTCAAATAAAGCAGTGGCTCTCTTCACATAGAAGCTTATTTTTGTTGTTTAGCATGAAATTTGGAGGCAAGGGCCAGCACTAGACTGGTGGCCCCATAATGTCATCAAAACCCAGTTTTCTTCCTGTTTCCCATCACTCCCTCCTAACCAGGTCCCGTTTCATGGTCCCAATATGGCTGTCCACCTCCACTCATTGCATCTGCTTCCCAGGCAAGAAAATAGGAGCAGATAAAGCAAAAGCATAAAACCATGCAAATGATGGGAGCCACATGTGATCCCCATCAAAGGGCTGCCCCAGAAGTATCACTTAGCATCTTCCATTCACACTGTATGGACCAGACTTTGTCATATGGGAGATGAAATAATAAGCCAGGGATATTCCTACATTGAACAAAGTCAAAATCATATTAGCAAGGAAGAAGAGAAAATAGATGTTGGGTAGGCAAGTTAGTATCTTTAACAATAATTCCTAAAGATTGTACATGTATTTTACATGTACAGCATATATAATGTACATAACATTTATGAGATAAGTAGATAGATAAATGATACGTAGATGATGGATAGATAGATAGGTAGAAGTGGGAAGCAACAAAAAGGCTCCAAAATTAAGAGTGTGGCTCAGAGATGTGGTAATGACCCATCCAATTGAGCACCAGGCAATCAAGAAGGAACTGGCTGGAGAGGGATATTCCAAACTTGGCAAAACTTCACAAAGTATTGCTAAGGGAAAACTAGACCTCTTACAGTGTGTATGGAAAGACACCATTAGGGATGGAAATTTTGATATGTGCCTGCGAGCCCAGAGAAAAAACTAGAAAGATGTACCAGTGTTAATGGTGATTATAATGGTGGGGCATGGAATATTCTGAGTATCAGATGATTACAAAAATATCTTCATGTTTTTATGAGTTTTCCAAGCTTTCAGCATTGAACAGATACTACTTTTGTCATCTAAAAATAAAAAAAAAAAGGACCGAGTTTAACTTTTCCTGATGGAGACCCAAGGAAATGAGTCGTTTCATGGAATTGGGCCAAAGTAACAGAAAGCTGGTCTCTGGATTTGGACAGTTTATATTCAAGAAGTTTGGGACGTATTTGTGGAAAGCAATCACATGGCTTCCTTCCAGATGTTCTCAAACCCCCACATTTGCTTTCAGGACAGGTCAGCAGATGGAAATGAACGTGCTCAGGTTTGTTTCTCATTTTGTTTTACTTTCGTATCTCGTTGAAGGCTTAATTTTATTAATCTCAAAAACAGTTAAAATAAAAAGAAATGTAGAATGCTACTATGCATTAATATTAAATTATATTGTTCCTCATGAAAGGAAGGTTTCTTTTTTTTTAAACTTTTTATTTGAGATCTTTTCCTTTGCAACTTAAAAACTTGAAAAATTGAAACTTCAAAGAAGTTATATTTTCTGGGGGGATGTGGGGGTAGGCTGGGCATTTTCTTTACTAAAACGAGTGAGCGCTTTCTCCCTGTGCAGAGAGCACAGCATGGAGTGTGCTGTCCGGGGATCTATATTCATGTGACGTACACATCTATATTTATATGATGCGCCTCCTAATAAGGGCATCCTACAGCTCCACGACCAGCAGGAGTTCTTCTGTCTGAATTGTTTAAAGTGCTACTAACGTCGTGTTGAAAGGGGACACCTCACACAGGTCTAATAGGTACTGCTGAGTCCTTGAGCATTCCCTGATGAATGCAGCCCTCCCAGTGAGCAAAGAGCCCGGAGACCAAAACGAGAGGTCCCTTCTCTGTCCTGACTGCCTGGGCCGCTTACCCAGGACATAGAACAGCAGAATAAAAACCTCACGCTAGGGACCCACGTTTCCCGCCCTGTGTTTTCGGTGGGTTAGGAAGCAAAGTAAAAAAGGTGAAATGTTTCTAGGAAAATGTCTGTAAACTATGTTGGGCTGATTTTCACAGTCACTTCATTTTCAGTTGCAGCATATATCTCCCCATCTCATTCCCCATCGTCCTCGTGGGACGCAAAAGGGAAAGTGACCGTATGGGAAGATGAAAGGTTTGGTTGAGGCCCAAAATGAGACAACCTTTGTATCCAGGCTGCCTTTTATGAGCTGAGAGAGGCATGAAACAGAGGCAGAAAAATCTCATTTTAGGGGAGGAAAGGGATAGAACGCTGGCTTTGGAGTTCAAGTTTCATTCATCCAGTGGATAACTGTGAGCACTTCCAGAATTTGGGGATACAAGGGAGATAGATAAAGCCCTCCTCCCCCAGCTTGTGGCACTAAGGTGTGGCAGGGAGAAGCAGAAAGAAAATGAGGGGATTCCACATTCCAACCAGAGTGACAGAGCAGGGAAAGTGCTGGGCAGACCGAGGAGTGCAGGGAGTGAGTGCTGGCTCTGGCAGGATTGGGCAGCCCCTGCGTCTGGCAGATGTGACATTTAGGCAGAGAAATTTACAACAGGATGTGGCCAGGTATGGAAAGATCTGGGGAGGAGCACCCCAGGCTGAGGGGAGAGCAAGGCAAAGGGTCTGTGGGGAGCAGGAGACCAACACACTGGAAGGACTGAAAGACGATGAGATAATTTTGGTGGTCCTTTTGGCAGCAAGAGCAGATGAGATTCAGAGAAAATCATAAAAGGGCCCCTAAAATGTCAGCACAGAGAAAAGGATATGGGGATGGAAGATGGTGAATATTCTTATCACAGTCCTGCTTAGGGAAGATCCCATTCAGTGTGTCCTTGGTAGTGTCCAGAATAAAAGTGCATTGAAATACTCTACACAATAGCTATTATAACAATAAGTATAATTTACAAGCTAGTTATTAAAACAGCTTACACAGAACTTTTGTGCATATTATCTTCCTAAATTAATTCAAACCCTCCATCATTCATTCATCTAGTAATCCAAAAAATATTATTTTACTTTGGATCAGATTTGCTGGGATCGTGGAACGAGTTCCCATTTCAGTCGGTTGCCTGACCACACACTAGAGCCGCTTCTGCCCAGGCCGTTGTTTCACAGATGTGTGCTTATCTCAGCTGGCTGGGCCTCTCAACATTTACTCCTGTCACTTGGAGTCTTCAAAGCCTATCCTGCTGACAGTGGATGATCTTTGGTTGTGAATAAAAGCTGCCTTTTAATTTTTCTCAAGCCTTCTAGATTTATCTCATAGGTTTGTTGTGAAGATAAATGACATCATAGGTGGGGTCGCCTGTGCTTTATTTTTATCCTCTTTAATCTTCCATGAGATTAGAGCACTGAGTGAATGAAAACAGTGTACTATTTCCAAAGAGTTTCATATCGTCATTTGGAGAACCGAGATCGTTATTGTCCTGATTGTAAACAATGCAGATTCGGCTTGTTCTTCACGTAATCTCTTGAGCAGTGAACGTTGCTAAATGCAGGCTTCAGATGGGCCCCGTGATGGTGTCCTTTGCAGGCCGCACGCAGGTGGCTGTGGCTCTATCAGAAATCAAGAAATGCAGTACTCCTTCAGGCGTTATTTGTGTAAATGTGATTGTCATCTTCGTTCGGCTCTCCTACACATCAAAGTAGAAAAGAAGCAATCCTGTTACTTGAATACAATAATGAAAATGAGGCGTAGGTTTTATTTGAATCCTTTTAGAAAGGAGGGTATAAGTACTCTTACTTAGTGCCACACCCTACAGAGTTATTTATGGGATAGAAAAACCCCAAAAAGACACTTGGGGAAAAAATGAGACAAGTTCTGTCAGGGGAAGGAGAATTGTGACGAGACTGGCTTTCTTCCCCTTTAAAATTCCCTACTTTACACAGATGGAATGCTTTATGTTGTAAATAAAGCTACATTTAATCCCTTAAAAATGTGTCCCTGAGCCATTATTATGGGGTCATATTTGTCATGGATTCTACTGAGATGTGTTCATTTTGCACCAAAAATATGAAACAGAGGATTTCATGGGCTTCAAATATTGGAATTCATTATCTGCATTAGGAAAGAAGAAGGCTGAGCCAAAGGTTTCAGGTCGTGACTAAAAACTCTGGAAGAAGAAGAGAGGACATAGGATACCTTGTTCTTGACTCGCCCCATCACTTCGACCACAGAAAGGGTTTCTAAGATTTCTTGTGCCGCCATCATTTAGTGGCTCGTCTTGGGGGCCCATTGTTCTCTTTCACCAACTCCTCCTTACTTCTTATGGGCCACAGGAGACCAGAGGCTTGGGACAGACCAGCTACAGAGTGAGCCCTGCTGGTGGCGTGGGAGTGAATTCACCCACAGTGACAGTCAGAGCCTCTGGATGTGCTTGTTGGAGACGCCTGAAAACACCTTGTCCCTCGGCGGAGCTGCACGCCCAGAGGGCAGGAGGTGACGGTTTAGCTTGCGGTTTCCTAGGAAAGTCTGATCCCAGCCCACTGCTAAGGATGACAGTTTTTTAACCCCATTGGCTGTTGGAAGACATACCTTCTTCGCCATCCCGATAAACCTGTTGTTTACATTAAAATTCAGTGCTCCCATGACATTTTGATATATTTTGATTCTTCTTATGCCTTTGTTGGTTCTGACTACCTCTTTATTGTCAGTGTCAGGGGGATGTCGTGGCCACATCATGTTCCTGAGTGTCCCGTTTTAACTGATTGAAGATTGACCAAAACCACCTTTATCAGAGGTAAATACCCTCCCTCCAAATCACTTTCATCCCTCATAGTTTTTTAAACAGGCATTGTAACATGTTTAAGTGGTTTTATTCCTATGACCAAGTTTTGTGACACTACCGGTGTCTTGTCTTTAAATCAATGAAACATTACCAGACATCTCATGAAGATTACCCTCCAAATTATAGCCTTAATAGTAAAAGATTTTCCAGCTGCAATTTGTTTCGCTACCTCCTTCCATGTATTGATATTTTACTATTTTGGAAAAAAAAATCTGCTCCTTCAAATGACTTGTTTCCTGAACACGAGGAGTAAAATCGGGACAGTCTGTCCTCACGGTGTTTTTTGGACCAAAGCAATAAGATGAAGACAAGCTTTTGAAGAGAACAAAGCGCTTTAGTTAACTGCATTACCATTGATTGAAGCAAGCATACCAGTGAGGAGAAAGAGTACAACCGTTTAAACCTTGGAACTGTTTGCACACAGATCGACATCGAGTGTGTAAAACAGCCTCTGTTGTGAGTAGAGAGAGAGGAAGCACCTATTTCATTTTCTCAGAAGCTTGGACCAGACTCTTCTCTTTGATGGTCCTATTTGGGTTCCCAGTGAGTTGGTTTCGCAGTGCCTCCTGCCTCCTACTTTGTTAAGCAGTTTGGTTGTTGCTGTTGTTGAAAATGTTCTTGGGTGATTTGAAAGCACGTGCCTTCCATTTGTTTGGGAGCTGAGCGCACTTCCGTTCACTTATCGGCAAGCTACTCTGAGGCTCCTAAAAACGCTTCCGTGAGGGTTGTGGGGTGTACGCAGTGACACCGTTTTCGCAACCCCTTATAGGCAGGTGCCCCCCATATTAGGGGTGTAGCTCGAGTCCTCATCCTTGAGACGTGACATCTTCGGCCTCCGAGCAAAAGCTGAAGGAGCATGTTGTTGCTATTCTTTTGATGGATGAACACAATAAATCAAGGTAGTCCCAGCATTCTTAAGGGACAGCAGTAAAAGGGTTAGGAAAAAATTGAAATAAATGAGTGCTTTTCAAAGCAGGAGGTTAATAGCTCTGAAAATCCCAGAAATCATGTCAGGAAAAAGTTTCCAAATCTCTCCGTGTACTTGGCCCTCTTCTAATTGGCACATTCTACGGCAGGCTAGGGCTGGTCCTTTGGGGGCAGCTTCTGCCTTTCATGCCCACAACTCAAGTGGGTAGAGGCCCCTTCCAGCACATGGAGATGAACAGAACTGAATTCCTGTAAGCATTATGGAATTTACTTCTTGACGGGCTTCCCATTGTTCCCTAAGTGCTGAGGATCAGTGACTAAGACCAGGAAGGTTCCGTCCACTAAGAGGAGAACATGGTGGTTTTGGATTCCATGATGTAGCTCTCTGAGGGCTGAAAGCCTCTTTCCGATATTCCTGCTTCCTGAGAAAGATTGCCCTGTGTACCTCTCTTAATTATATGACTTTCATGGCTCAACCTCAGCTGTGTCCTCGTATTATAAAAACTGCAAAATTTATCTTTAAAATGTCCCAAGTTCATAAGATGATGTAGCTTCAAGTTTTTAAAATCAAAAAAGAACCTATCCACTTTCTCTTTAGTAATTCAGAAGCTGATTTTCACAGCTCTGACTCTGTACTGACTGATAAAATGATAGTGCGTTTGAATTCATATCATCCATATTTGAAATGTCTTTATTCTCTTCTTTCTTCATTAGGGCGATATGTCCATAGAATAATGACCTATTCACACAGTCACCAGAATGTTAGGAGAGTCGAGACCTCTAATTGGAAGCAAGGCATGTTCTCTTGAACTTAGGACAATCATAGCCACATAGAACTTACGTTGGTGACAGAAGCAGAAGATGAGCAATGGGCAAAGGCGTCCGGATTAAGAAGGAGCTCTATCTACACGTCATCTCAAGCCTGATCACTCTGAGCAACTTCCCAATTCCAGAAGTCCTCAGAGGCCACTCCGGGACGGGGCTGGCATATAAATAATAAAGTGGAGATAAAAGACAGTAACTTAACAATGGAGATGACTGGCAAGCAGCTTTTTGCTCTATGGCTCCTAAGGAGAGGCGGAAACACAGACTCTCACGAGGCCGTGGAGAAATTCCCAATTAGACCATGCTGATGGATGGGTTATATTCGGTGGCATATACACCTTCTTGGGATTTCTAGAGCTTTATTTCCTTATCTGAGGCCCAGGTCTGGCTACTTCTTCCTTTATCAGCGATTATACATGACTAAACCCAGCACTGGATTTTCTACCAACAAAGATTCCTACCAGTCGTTTACGAAGTTGAACGTAGTCAATCCTGAGCGATAACGGGGTTTTATTACGGATCATTAACTGAGTGTGCCAGAGACCCTGGTACGATGCCTCCTCTAAGAATGGAGGAATGAAACATATTTTAAAAATTCAAAATATTACCTGTGTTTCAGGCATAAAGAAAAGCTACAAATCAGTCTGAAAGCCCATGAGCAATGAGCCCTGGACTAGAAATATGCTTTGAAAACAGACAGTTTAGAACAAAATGTTACAGTATAATATAACCCCGGTAATTTTTCATTGAAACTTTCCGCCCACTGCTTCTGAAAGGAAAAAGTACTCTTGCATCCTGTGTCCCCTGTTATGCATTTACTCTTTCCTGAACCGTATTAGCTATCGAGCAGGATGTTCTGGGACTTCTCACCAGGCCTTTATCGTTCCGTTTTTACTCGAAGGAGTGGCATTCCTTGTTAGTTACAAAGTGGAAAATGCAGGTATCGTAACTCACCGTACTCGCTCACAGGAAATAGAACTCACAAGAAATTAAACTATTTTTTTCGTGTATCTGAAAAGGTATTTTAATGATTAGCTAAAATCATCCAATTCTCAGTGCCTCTACCACATCTGCCTGGGATGATTTCTTAACTAATTGTTCGTATAATCGAATAATTTAAATGAATGCGATACAAGTCGATGTTGTCTGTTTTGAGTTCTTGGACTTTTCATTAGAAGTTCAGGATATGTCATTGAAAAGATCCTTCGCAACCAGGCCATATTCACCTTATTTGGTCTCCTGTTGGGAAAGACCCACATTCCTGAGCCTCTGACTTCTTATAATGCTTGTTGAATAAAATAAGAAGATACTGGGAACCGTACTGGGAACCACATAAGATGTGACCTCCTAAGAATAAACAGGGAGTCACCATGGTCTCCCTAGACACTGTCTCTGTGGCCATAGCTCTCTAGGACAATAAGTTCGTCACATCGTGTCTCATAAAGTTGAATAACTCCTTCTGTGGATGATGCGAGGCCCCTCTCCCTCACCCTACTACTCATTCTCATCTAATAGATGACTAATAGAAGGAAAAAAAGAACAACAGAAAAGTAGCTGTGAATTTGCTTCATTTTTTTATAGGGGTCAAAATTCAGGATAGAACATTTGAGGGCGCTTGGGTTGTTTAGTCGGTTAAGTGTCACACTCTTGGTTTCGGCTCATGTGATGATCTCGGGGTCCTGGGATTGAGCCCCGCATCAGGCTCCGTGCTCAGTGGGGAGTGTGCATGAGATTCTCACCCTCTCCCTCTGCTCTTCCCCCCCAAATAAAAAAATATTTGGATGATTTAAATATTTGGATTACTATCATTAATTTACTCTTTTTCTCTGAGGACTACAGGCAGGCTTACTGGCAATACCCATAAACAGAACCATTCTATGGAATGCAATCCTGAGACATAGCAGATTAGCTCTTACTTACGCATACATCCAGTTATGTTTAGAGTGAAACACCGTAGAATTATCTTCACATCGAC
Source organism: Potos flavus (assembly GCA_028534135.1). Taxonomy (NCBI): domain Eukaryota; kingdom Metazoa; phylum Chordata; class Mammalia; order Carnivora; family Procyonidae; genus Potos; species Potos flavus. The sequence continues at coordinate 1,912,191 of CM052883.1, forward strand.
ATCAAGGCTCTGCCTCTTAGGGACTGTCATGGAGCAAACTACTTTGCTTTTCTGAACCTTAGTTAATTAATTCATCTGTATGACAGACACAACATCTACTTTGTAAGGTAAACCCTGGAGTACCTGGAAGGTAGCAGGTGATCAATAAATTGGATTTGATATAATACAGGTCAAAACAAACGGACCAAACACCCATGGACGTGTTTCCTCCAAATTTTTTTTTTAAAAGATTTATTTATTTCAGAGAGAGACAGAGAGAAAGTGGGTGCAGGGGAGGGGTGGAGAGAATCCATAAGCAGACTTCCCACCGAGAGTAGAGCCTGATGTGGGACTCGATCTCCTGACCCACGAGCCCATGACCTGAGCTGAAACCAAGAGTTGAGCACTCAAATGACTGAGCCACCCAAGCACCCCTCCTCCAAAAATGTTATTGTCATCTATTTTCCACATTTCTTTGCTTATTTCTAGATTTGCTGATGTACTGCCTTTCTCATCACTATTATATTCAAGAGTAAATTTGAGAAAAAGTACAAATAAAATGAATAGATCTTGCAAAAGTCATCATAACCATCGACCCAATCAAAGGCCCTATTCCCACTGCACTTATTTCTTCTCCCAAAACTTTTGTCTAAACCTTGGGAAACGAGTCAGCGAGCAAGCCAACAACTCTCTAATTTTCAAGTACTTCTCATTTTATAAATTTAACACGGTGGCAATCTCGTGAACACCATTCTCTTCATTATGCGACCTCGTTGTGACAGGTGCAGTTCATGTGTAATCAGAGCCTTTGTGGGTTTAATAATGACTATTTGGTCCATGTGTGTTAAATTCTAAAATTCAAGAGGCATATTAGTTATTCATCACTTCCAAGTAAAATGGCCGCTTGAGTAAGAAGACGTCGAAGACTGCTTGGCGCTAAGGCCCCTTTTGGAGTGGATACCGTGGAGCTCTCCTGTTTCGATCTGTGCTTCCTCAATCCACGGCTCTCAGGGACTCACTGGTCTAAGCGAGACCTGGTGGGTGGGAGTCTTCAGGGAGTTGAGAAGAGGCGGGATGGGGGTATCTACTCCATCTTGTGAGGTCTTGGGTGGAAGGAGGTGAAATCCAGAGGCAGAACGCTCAGGGCTCGGGGGCCCATGCGTAGGCATGCTTTGGGGAGGGCTTGAGGCTGAGCTCCTCTGACCGTGTCAGAGACACAGAGAAATAGATGTGCTCAAAAACGAGGAAGGCCTGCCCTCCCCTTGGCTGGACCAGACATAATACTTCATACCCAGTCTTTCTGGCAGGGAGAACGCCTCCTTCAGGGGCTGCCGGCACGGAGCTGTTGAGTCATTCCGTGTGCCGGGGAGCGCGTCCAGGATAGTTACAATAGACCCCATTCTGGCTGGGATTGGCAGTGCGATTCGTATTTGAGGATCTCTTCGTTACTCCCCTGTACGACCTCATTTACCTCAGACACTTCGACTCTCTTTTAACTACAGCTTGGTACAATTTTCCTGGTCATAAAAACTTCCTTGTGTTTTAAAACTGTGCAAGTGGTGAGTGGGGAAAAGGTAGAGCGTAGCAGAGAGAGCCCCCACTTAAACCCGATTTCTTCCCGGCATTTAACTGATGGCTGCTGAAAATAATGTCTACCGTGCGTGCTAGGTGACAGTCTGTTTTGTACTCATCCCTGGGTTTTAAGATGTTTTCTCTGTGTGAGTGTGTAGCGTGTGACATTTATCGGTGTTACCGAGTTGCCCAGTGGGCCAGCTTGTAATACCCAAGTCCAAATCTCAAAGGATGTTCCCAAGTTCTAGTTAAGATCCGGTGCTTTATTGCATCCATAGATCAACTCCTAGGTCAAGTGAACCTGTTGCTGTTGTGCATAAAGCTGAACGGTTGGCTGATTTATTAGGGCGATACAGAGAACCACGCAAACGATTAAGCCAAAAATTCTGCTCTGCGGCATGGCTGGATTGTAACCCCGGGGAAGTGGTCCCAATCCCTGGACCAGGCCCCTGGGTCCTGCATCCCCCCGTTTGTTCTGTCTACAGACTGTTCCCCCTAGAGGTGCCTCCCCAGACCCCGTCGGCCACAGCCTCCCTGCAGCCCGGCTCTGTCCAGGAGCGACCGCTCACCCTCCGGTGCTGACCCCATAGCTGCTCGCCCCGGATGCCGCCCCTGCCTCTAGCGAGAGCCTCTAGCCCCAGCCCGGCCTGGATTCCTAGTGTGGCCATGAGACTCTGCCAAGAGATGTGCCGTGTGTCCACCGGTGACCGCATGCCACGTGCGTCCTAACCAGGATTGCGTTTGTTTCCCGGCACAGTCCCAAGTACCCTGTTTCCCTGGAACCAGCGCCTTTTCACACACAATCCTCCCGGTAGCCAGGAGAAGTGGCGATTATTATCCTTGATATTCAGATGACGCTCCGAGGGGTTTGGGAAGTTGCTCCAAGCCTCCCGGCTAAGAGCGGGGGAGCGGGGACGTCAGCCCGGCGCGAGGGGCAGCCTCTTCTGTCCCTGGTCCTGGCGGCTGGCTCGGGGACAGGGCGTTTGCTGTTCCTCCATCACCACACTCACTCCTAGGAATGGGCTCCCGCTTCCCTTTAGCACAGGCAGCGTCTGTGCGTTTCCTGACAAGCCGCCCCTTTTTCCACAACTGCGTGGGTCTCTAATGTCCCCTCCTCTTGGTCTGGGGTGGAGAGTGGGGGGCCCAAGGACTTCTGGTTTCAGCATTTATTGCTTGTGACTTGGGGACGTTGCTTACCTGCTCTGTGCCTTGCTTTCCCCGTGTGTGGAGAGGTGCCCCTAAGAAATACGGGCCTCGGGGGCTGTTGGGAAGATGCACTGCGCTGAGAGAGGCCGGCGGAAGTGCGGCGGCCGGCAGGCAGCCCTCAGTCAGTGTCGCCAAGCATCACGGTGCCTCCTGATGTCTGTGCTGGCCTCCCTCTTAGAAAACCCCACGTTCGCTTCTGCGGTGGCAGCTGTGGGAGCGTCGTGCCTGCAGGATGACCCTGGGGACCGTGCTTCTCTGAGCCCCTAGAGGTGGACTTGGGTCCCGGCCCTCCTAACGCCGGACGCGCAGCTGAGCTGGCCTGCCTCGACTCAGGCGGCAGGCTTCCTCTACGAGAGGCTGGCTGATGGCACAGGACGGGAGAGTGCCGTGAGTGAAGGAAGGGGGTCTAAACCAAGCTGGCCGGCAGGACAAGCCGGCCCCACTCCGACAGGGCATGAGCCACAGCGGCTGGGACCTCCAACCCCCTCCCGGGGGATCCACCCCCAAGGCTGAGAGGCATGGCTGCTGAGGCTGAGAGAGTGAGAAGCCATAGATTTTTGTCATCTATATGGAGAGAGAGGGAGAGGGAGACAGAGACCGAGAGAGATTTTGAGGCACTGGCTCATGGGATTGTGGGGGCTGGCAAGTGTAAGATCTGCAGGGGGAGCTCCCAACCTGCAAAGTCAATGAGGCTATCTGTGGCCAGAAGTCCCTCTTCCTTGCTCATGAAAGCTCCGTCTTCTTTTTTTTTTTTTTTAAGTTTTCAACTGATTAGGTGAGGCCCACCCACATTATGGAGGAGAATCTACTTTCCTTGAAGTGTAGCGATTTATACACTAATCTCACGTAAAAAATACATTCACATCCATCTTTGGCCAAATATCTGGACACCATGGGCTAGCTAAATTGACCTGTCGAATGGCCTTGGGAATGGACTGGAGGTCACACACTTTTTCGTTCTTCACCTGGGACCTCTGTACCCCCACATTCCTGAGATGAGTTGTTTCAGGCCACAATCACTTTGTCTAGTCTTAAGTTGTCACGGCAATTAAGAAAGAATCCCCTTTGGGATGACTATGGGGCTTTTGAAATGGACAGATAGCATACTCATGAAAATGGTAGGCTTATCTTTGTAGAATGTTCTCCAGACACAGGATGGGTTCTTCTGTGACTCTTACTGATGGGAGAATCTCACACACACACACACACACACACACACACACACACACACGCACTGCCTGTGTGTTCAAACAAACAGAACGTTCTCTCTGTCCCAGATGGGCAATGAGTGGCATTCCTGAGTTACATCCCCGGAGCCCCGCTTCTTGGCGGCACATATATAAAGGACGGACCCTTTCTTGTTATTGATTCTCTGACTGACGAAACTCAGAAGACCGCGTTCTGTAGGGCACCGACATTCTGCGTTTTGCTGCTAATGACCTAATGAATTACTATGATAGCAGAGAACACCTTGGTGGTTATGATATGCTTCTGAGATTTTATGGATGCTGGAGGGAACAAAAATACGGTGCTTTAATACTCCAATTTGTACACACAGGTACAGACTGTAATTGTTTGGGAAACTGCGCGGTCGTACTTTCACAGGAACGATGTACATGGACGAACATTATTTTTTATGTCAGCGAGGTAGTCAAGCGGCACAGCAGGCTGTGGAGGGAACCGGACAGCCCGGACCTCCTTGTTATCGTTTCCGGGCACACAGTTCTTACCCACGTGGGACTTGCAGCTATTTTGAAAGCATGTGGACGTGGGAGTCGGAGCTTACTGCGAATGCAAACCTCGGCTCTGAAATCAAATGTTCTGTCATGCCCGCGAGAAAGGAGGACGTAAGTGGGTTTAGACTTTGCAGGACGGGACCTGTGACGTGGGTGGGGGGAGGGGGGTTGTTCTTCCGTGAAGCCCGTTTTCCTCCCCGCTGTGCGGCCCTCCAGCCCGGCTCCCCCTGCCCCGCGGGCACACACACCTCCTTCGGGAGGTGGACCTCTGTCTTTGGACGCCACACGGGGCCTCGTGTCTTTAGCTCATGGGCTCCCTGGCTCTTCGCTTGCGAGACCGAAACAAAGCCCTCGTTCTTTCATCCTTCCGGACCACCTTTTCTACTTCTTCTCTAGAATTCACACGGCTTCGCTTCCTCAGTGGCCCCCTCTCCTTTTTAGGTGAGCCCTGGGAACTTGGCGGTGCCCAGCCCTGACTGCTGGTCCCGGACCTGACCGATCTGAGAGGCTGCAGGTCCCTCGCGCCGATGGCAGCTGAGAGGATATTCTCCACTCTCTTCATATCC
>CM052883.1:1917749-2021729 GCA_028534135.1 Potos flavus
GGAGGGGGGCCCCTGGGGTGCGGGAGGGGGGCCCCTGGGGTGCGGGATGCGGCCGATCACATTCATCACTCAGGGGGATTCCTTTCTCCCGTATCTTGGAGCGAGTCAAGCAGAGTGGGGATGAGATGTGTTGGAGGAGCCCGGGGCTAGTTATCCCAAGTGGACTTTTCTCTCAGTGGCTAAGTAAACCCGGCACGGGCCCCCGAGGGGGTTCAGGCACCGGAAAGACGCTGAGACTTGAGGCTCCAGGACGAGCCGGCAAGCCCAAAGCCCACCGTTTGTTTTCACGCAGACGAAGCGCGGATTTGCATCCCCTCTCCGCTCACCCGGAGGGTTCTCGGGGCGCATCCCTCCGCTCTGTGAACGTGCTGGATGTTGTGTCTTGGGCAATAAATGCATTTTGTTCTGGGCACGACGGAACGTTTGCGTGAAGAGGAAGCTCTTTGATGTGCAAGTCTGGTGGGATGAAGTGCGATCGTGCTTCCCACATTTTATTGTAAAAGTTTTCAGGCACATGGCAACGTGGAGTTTCAGTCAACCCTTGCCCTGAATTCTACCACTGACATTAGACTCTGGGTGACTGGTCATCCATCTGCCTCCTCTGTCCTCCCTCCCTCCTCCACCCTCCTCTCCCTGCCCCCTGTCTCCCTCCCTCTCTGCCTCCCTCCCTCATATCTATCATCCACCTATTATCTATCATCTCCATCCAGTAATTCCACGTAGATTGTTTTGTACTTCCCCCAAATACTTCAGCGTCCCTATCATTAACTAGGGTTATATCTATGTCACCGATCTGTATGAAGGCATAGAACATTACAACTATTATTCCAGAAAATTCCCTCATGCTTCTTTCAGGCTAATCCCAGTTTCTCTCACCCCCAGACACAAGTACTAATCTCATTTTCTCTTCAAGTGCCAGAATTTTGCAGACACCTCTCTCTCTCTCTCTCTCTCTCTCTCTCTCTCTCTGTAAGACAGGATGTCAGAGAGCATGTTAAGTATATTCTAAAACGCTGTTCATGAATTGCCATATTTATTGTCTATGTTTTAGGAAACAAGAGAAAAATAAGCTTCAGCAAAGGATAGCAAGAGGCTCCGCCCATAGTAACCGCAGGGATGGGCCCTGTGCCCACGCTGAGCTCCGTGGGGACAAGGGTCCTGAGGCGCTCACCTGGGGTTTCCCCACGCAGCAGAGTCCAAGTTCGCAGTGATCTTTAAAATACACATTTTTAACACAACACAATAAAAAAATAAAATATGCATTTTAAAAATAAGTATACGTTATAAAGTTTTTACTTTCCTGTTTTTTTTTTTTAGATTTTATTTATTTATTTGACAGAGAGAGATCACAAGTAGGCAGAGAGGCAAGCAGAGAGAGAGGGGGAAGCAGGCTCCCCACAGAGCAGAGAGCCCGATGCAGGGCTCGATCTCAGGACCCCGAGATCATGACCTGAGCCGAAGGCAGAGGCTTTAACCCACTGAGCCACCCAGACGCCCCTTTACTTTCCTGTTTGAATCATCCACACAGACATCCACACCATACAACCACGTATTTGCAATTAAAGTGACTTTCTCCCCAAGGACAAGGTTTGAGGACGGGCTTGGAAGGAAAAAGGGTCCCTGGGCTCCGGCAAACGCCAGCCAGCCCACCGTCTTGTTTTCCAAACTGCCCGAAAACGGTATGTTTGGCCAGTTCGCAAGTCAGTTAAAAGAGTTCCTTTTAACGTGAATCAAAACAGCCTGAACTCAATGGCAGGGAGCCCAGGACGGGGACAGAGACGTGGGGACGAGCCGCGCTTGGGTGACAGGTCAGGGAGAATCCAGTTGGCTCACTGGTTGGGTTTGCTGCGGGTACGGTCCCGTGCTCTCCAGCGGGAGAGACACGACAACGCAGCATCTGACTCTGGAGCATAAAAGAGAATCTGAACTCGCGCAGTGTCCTAAGGTCTCGGTTGAACATTAGAGACCCGGGAGAGGTTCCTTCTCCTTAGCTTCTGCCTCCGCCCTCAGTAACAGGTCCCGAGGCCGTGAAACGTGGACGGCAAGGGGACCGCTTCCTCCCTCTCGCCAAACACCACCGGGGCTGGTGTCCGGGCTTATGGTCTCTGCAGGAAACGTACCCACTGGCCTTCAGTCTTCGGGGGTGGGGGGACGACGTCCTTTGTTAAAAAGCAGTTAATCCCTTTTTACTCTGTTTTTGTAGACAAAAGAATCAACAAGGAATTTATTGTAAAGAATTTCCAATGGGATTTTCCCAGATCTGGACAGAGCTTTTCTCTGGTTCCTGTCAAGTGATTCCCCTTCTTTGAGGACCTGGAATGCCCACACAACTTTGAGGGTCCAAGGACCCGCGACCCCTCCTTTGGGACCCTCCCGCACGGCTGTGTTGCTGGCGCCAGAGCCGAAGCCGGGGGCAGAGTCACGCGCTCTCACCCCCGATGTCCGCCCTTGACTTGGCCGGCCCCCCCTTGCAGGACGGCTGTTCTCCCCGCAGATCTGCCTGTCCTCTTCCGTATCCTGCGTTTGTTTGCACTCTCAGATAAGCCCACCTGCCCCGGACTGGAGGAGCGCCTTCTCTCCGCAGAGCCCCCGAAATCTAAAGGAGACCGGACAGTTTCCCTCCCGATTCTTCTTCTCCTGGGAAGCCACCTGTGAAGCAAAGAACTCCCTCCCTCCGGGTACAAATAATGAATCTCAGCCTGTAAGACGGAAAAGCTCCTTTATATCCACGGTGTTCATGACTAATCTTCACCCTGGGTCCCATTCTGACCTCCAGAAGAAGGAAAGTATTTAATTATATAGGCTAGTAGAACTGTCAACATTAAGAACACCGAGAAAAATTGCTTTCAATTACTTTCGTGTGTGCGTTGTTGCTTTCCCGCCCTCGAGGGTAAGTTGCGTATTTGCAGAGGCAGGAGACCCAAGTGAGCAGCTGCACCAGCATCTAATTAATTAATCAACCCAACAAATATCTACTGAACGTCATCTATGTGCCAGGCTCTAATGCGCGCTAAACATGAATAGGAAATCATTCCCGCGTCTCACACGCACAGGAGGGAATGATAAGTAAGGAACGTTCCTTACAAAGTGGTCAAAGTGAGTGGCAAAGCCGACTGAAAATCCACAGGCCGTGGAGTCCCGAAGGAGGAGCTCTCCTTTCGTCTGGGGTGACCTGGAAAGATGGCACACAGACATTCAGGGCCACTGGAGCTGGACCCGGAAGACCGGGCGGAGGGGTGCTGAGTAGTGAAGGTCATTGGAGGACATTCCTGGAGAAGGAAGCAGCCACCCGTGGACCTTCCCCGTTAGCCCAAGGGGAGCAGAGATGGGGGCTCAGCAGCGGAGATGCTGGCACGTTCTTAATTAAGGAGTTACCCGATGTTCTCTGTGGTAACTAGTTGTCCCCTTCTGGGACGCAGAAGATGGCCAAGGCAGGGGGACCCCGAGGACAGGGAGGGCACTGGGGCGGCTCTTGCGATCAGCCATGCAAGCAAAGCCCCAAACCCTAGATTTAAAAATATTTCCATAAAAGCGATACAAATGTAGCGTAGACAGACATTTGACGATTAGAAAAGGGGGAAACCAGCCGCCGTCCTGCCACTGACAGGCAGACACGATCATCGGTACAATGCTGTATTTTGTTGGAGTCTTTTTGTACGCGTCTGTTTGTTTGTCCAACATTATTCTGCTCGTGCTAAATTCTGCTTCCAGAATCCCCTAAAGTTATGTCGTGCGCATGTTTCTACACGAACATACATTCCTCTTAATCCTCATGTTAAAAGAGTCAGTGGTTTTTGTAAATCTGTAATGAACCTTCTCGTGCTTTAAATGCTCTCCTGTATTTAACAGCAGTTCTGTAGGATGGATTCCAAGAGGTGAGATTAACCGATCAAATTATACTTACATTTGAGAAGTTTTGGGAAAATTTGTATGCTGACTGTCCATATAAGGGAAAGTCATGTATTGATTGATAATCAGTAAACAATTATTACTATTTAAAAATGTTTGTTATTTTTAAAAAAGATTGTATTTATTTTAAAGAGAAAGAGAGAGCAGGAGGGAGGGGCAGAGGGAGAGGGGGAAGCAGGCTCCCCGCTGAGCAGGGAGCCCAATGCGGGGCTCGATCCCAGGACCCTGAGATCAGGACCCGAGCCAAAGGCGGGCGCTTAACCGGCTGAGCCACCCAGGTGCCCCGTACTTTTTTGTTTTAATTTGCATTTCTTTGGGAACATTTTCTCATACCCTCTTAGATATTTGTTTATAATATTTGTGTAATACTAAGTATTGATGATTTGTCTAAGAGCACGTTACCCAGACAGAGTACCGGGATCTTCCAGTTCCTACGTCATGCCTCTAACCTACCCATCCACTCATTCTCATTCTTCTCCTTCGTTCATTCGGTGGCTTAAAGAGCTACCATAAGGCCGTCAGCCCTGAGTCTGGCATGAGCTCACTGTGGCCTCTGCTGGGCAAAGAGAATTACTTTCCAGGAAACTACAGCGTAAAGGTGATTATGTGAGCACGTGTGAGTGTGCAGAGGACGGAATGCCTAGTCCGAATTGCTTTTGCAGTTGGCACTCCTGCGCTCTTCCTCTTAAACCCTCCCTTCTGAGTTATAGATTGGAAGAATGCGGATTTATTTTAAAACGATGACTTCAAAAGCTCCGATCTATAAATACAGGAGAAAACAAGGACATATTAATGACTTCGCGTTAAGAACTGGCAAAACTGAAAGCTGGTCACCATGATCACACTGTAAGCGGTATCTTCGGGAGAGAGATCCCGGCGTTCCCTCACCCCCCAACGCTACTTTACTTTTGGTGAGTAGATCCCCACCGTTCTCTCTCCCTTCCCTCCTTAAGCGTGGATTCAGCCTCTGAGGCAGGAAGGCAGCTGGGGAGGGGGTGCAGCCGTGAATCTCACAGTAGGGGAGGTGGGCGAGGCCGCAGGTGCAGCGTCAGGTGCCAACGTGGGTGGAGTTGGGGGGCCGTGAGCACGCTGGTGCGGGGTCGGACCTAACTCTAATTAGGAATGACGAAGCACCGGCCGCTCGCCGGTTGGCGGTGCTCCTGATCCTGTCATTTCTCCGGTTTTTAACGGCAGCACACGATACCTCTGGAGTCGTGCAAGCCCAGGGTAGGCTAATGTTCACAGTGGCAAACAATGATCCAAATTAATTAACTTATTTTCTTTTTGTATAAACATCCATGCCCAAAGCTAATTGCTCATTTAATTAAAGCCTTCAGCCCTGCTCAGGATTGCCTTGCAAGTAATCCACACATATTCACGATGTATCAACTGCTTTCATTGTTGGTGCCTGAAACCAACACAAAACTCTACAATAAACAACAGCTCAAGAGACAGAATTGTAAACAGCAGCACTGCGAACAACACCTGTCAGGAGCTTTCTCCCAAGGGTTGGATTGCCTCTGGAATGTTCTCTACAGGGAGATGTCTTCAGGGCTTCTCAGTGGTTATCATTTTGTCTCCCATTTTATTCTTAAGATGCCACTTTCTGGTTTCTGTTTCTTTCCGAATAAGCATTTTTGGGACTTTCATCTTAAGGTGATCATATCTTCTTTCAGAACTAAACTTGAATGATGTGTAGCAAGGCTTAATAAAGGTATAGATTCCGGTGGTATGTAGACTCTCACGGGGAGTCGTGCGTAAGGGACTCTCCGGCGGGACCGATTTCGGGTGGCTGGGCGTGGGATGGGCTGCGGTGTCGGTTGGGTTGGGGGTGGTGACACCGGGCCGTTATCCGGGGGTCTGTGCTTCATGAGCATGACTGTCACTGCTTTACTTCCTTCCAAAGTATCTGTGTCAAATTGGCAAGCGACTGAAAACACAAAGTGATCTACATTAAAGAAAAGGGAGATGACTGTGTCCCACAGTGCAAGGCTTTATGGGTAAAGCTAACTTCAGACCTGGCTGGATTAGGGGCCGGAATCATGGCACTGAGACACAGGTTCCCGCCTCCCTTGGCTCTGCTGTCCCAGGGTCAGCTTCATTTTCAGACTTCACAAGATGGCAGGCAAATGACTGCCACCAGCTGCACCAACATTCAGCTCCACAGAGAAAAGAGGGTGCCCCTTTCTCCACAGTCCCAGGAAAAACTCATTTGCTCTGCATGGGTTATGGCCGTCTATGAACGTGTTGCTATGACCAAGGGGAAGGCAGTGAGGCTGTTGGGGTGGAACGAGTTATAAGCTCTTTACCCCAGTGGTCTGGGGTTGAGGTCAACTCTACTGGAAATTCCATAGATCTACATAAAAAAGGGGGTTATTAATCAGAAAAAAATTAAAATATTATCAGAAGAAATGTGAGTGGTTACAGAATAGCTAAAGTAATAGATACCTGCGGATGGGGACAAGGATGAGACTATGGGAAAATATTGTATTAAAGTGGTCACTTCAAACTCTTTTTTTTCAGCAGGCTCCATGCCCAGCATGGAGCCCAATGTGGGGCTTGAACTGACGATGCTCCGATCAAGACCAGAGCTGAGATCAAGAGTCAGACGCCTAACTGACCGAGCCACCCAGGCGCCCCTCAAACTCTTTTAAATAGTCTCTCCTGGAGTCTCCTTGTGCTTTAAAATGGCAATAGGGTTTGGAGGCGTGTCTTAGAGAGCTGAACCTTCACCTCCTGTTTCCCACATCTGTGCTGTGTCTGGAACACGTACCTGAGTTCTCTCTCCTACTGGTCAGAAGACTGAGAAGCTCAGAGACTCGGTCTCTGGCTTGCAAAGTAAGGACACTGTGTCCATTCTAGCAGCCTCATAGGGATTGTCCAAGCACCAAACTAGAAAGCACAGTGCTTTGTTAATAGAACATATGTTACGATCCAACCAAACAGAACTGAAGACCTCAAACCACGGTGTTCTTCTAGACTCTTGACAGTCTGCTCTCAAGAATTTGCTATAACATGACTTCTTTCTGTCCATATTCACCAAAGCTTAGTCTTCTGATAAATTTCACAGAAGCAACACCAGTCAGTGTCACGGGATTTCGATCTCATGGGCAGCACCAGAACTGAACCTGAACATCGCCGACTGTGTTACAGAGCTCTGGGTCTGTCTTGAGGCTACAGTTTGGAGGGCCTTTAAAATAGAATCCCATCTTCATACATGGGATTTCCAGGAAAGCCCGTCAAAGAAACTCTCTTGTCTGAGATAAATTTGATAGCTGGTTGGAAAAAGAGAGCGATAGATCAATGAAACTAGATTATAAGTTATAGATTGTAGATAATGGAGGATCTTGGAAGTTGGACTTTTCAACAAGGGTAGGAACTCAGGAATACCTCTTGAAGAACACAGTGATCTGATGAGTGTGGTTCCAGGGAGAAGATCCTGATCCGTATTTTCCGTGTGTGGGTAGTGGGCAGAGGCCTCATCTAGCCAGCCTCATCGCTGTGACGCACTGACTGATGACCAGATCTAGGAGGACAAGCTATCGGGAAGCCAGAGAGGAGGCGATGCGCTCAGAAGGGAAGGAGAAAAGAACTTGTCTGATTAGTCCTTTCTGCCTTGCTGCTCTTTGCCCACATTTTCTTCGTAAAAATGGGCTTTCCTTTTCTGCCATCGTGGATGAGGTGTTGGTGGGCAGGTTGGGGACTGCTCAAGTCTCCTCATCTCACATGGCTTCGGGGCTTCCGCCGGTCCCCAGGCACCATTTCTTGGAAGTTGCCTCTTCAGTTCCTTAAGCGGGACCAGCTAAGACACCTACAAGCATCCATGGCTGGACTCTTCACACCTTCAAATACATCTCATTACCAAGGAATAAAGTAACAGATGCCTGTGGTCTTGTGTTTCACAAATGGACCCACAGCATAACTGTCAGCCTCGGGTGTTTCTAAAATCCAGTGTTGGGAGGCCGGGAAAATCCAGGATTTCTACCTCCACGGAAAAACGGAACAGCAGAGACGAGGGATACTGGAAAGTGGAATTCTTACACCTTTGAATTTGAATTTGGACTGACTGATGGCCTTCGACACAGAGCTGAATGTTACCCGTGGTATTGTCTATTGAGGGAATTACATGGAAATATGCAAAACTGTGTCATATACTGACTATCAATTCTCCAGCCATCCTTGAATACAAAATAGTAGCAATACTTATCTTAATCATTTAAAATGATCTGACACAGTCAATTCATTAGTAAATTCCATACCTAAACACCTAAGGAAAAGTGACACCCTAAGCCACGTGCCCCAGCATTGCCGGCCAAGGGTAAATCTCAATTAGTACTGGTTGCATGAGTGAAGAACAAACTTTGGGTCACCAATTGCTGTTTCGAGGAAGGACTTGGAATTTCTTTTGAAGTGTGCTGATAGATTACTAGAAAGGAGGTGAACTGGGGCTACGTTCCTCAGCTTGTTGTGTGTGAAGACAGGTGTGTGCTGTCCACGGTGTGAATGCCAACAGTGGAGGCCAGTGACACCCATGGGAACGAGCCAAGGGACCACAAGATCATCTCAGGGACCCCCACGACTCGCTCCTCTGCACATCTTCCTGTGGACACACAGGCATGAGAACTTGTTACCCGTGTCCGGCAGCTCAGGGAGACCCTGGGGGAGAACGTGGGCTTCTGGCTCCTGGGGCAGCTCGATTGCTTTTGGCTGTTTGGTTCTGGAGCCTCAGTCCCTCATCTGGGAAGCAGTGGCGTGGGGTTAAATGGGAGAATGACAGAAAACGCATCTGGCATTTGAGGGAATAAATATAAATTCCCTCCCACTCCACTTTCACAATGATAGCTAGATTTCAAAAACAGTGGTGAGGAGAGCCAGGAAACGCAAGCTTCTTTGTTCTCCGTGCTTACTTTCCTTGCCTTTCTTTCTTATGACCGCTTCCCTTTGTTCTTTCTGTTCATTCCTGGCTGTCCACTTCTGTCTAGGTTGCTCATGACTCCTTTGATTTGGCTTTGCTGGAGTGTTGATGGTTGGTGCTTCCGGTGGACGTGGCTGGCGAGTCCTTACTGCCAAGAGATGCACATCTTTTGGGGGCCCTGTCAGACACCTGTGCATCTCAGGTAGCCGAGAAGCCACCAGAAGGGGCTCGCTGGGATCTCCTCATCGGGAAGGGGAAATTCACTGAATTCCCTTAGCAAGCCATCTGCCTTCTGGCTGGTTCTTTACCCTCGCGGAGTTCTTAGCAAAGCTACAGGCTAGGTGATGGACAGCAGGGCTGCAGGGAGGAGGAAGCAGGTGTGAGAACAAGTTCAAGTTTAGTGTTCTTGTCGTAGGTTTTTAGGAGCCTCGGCTGGTCAGGCTTTGAACCTCCAACCATACTGCCTCGGTGAGTGGGGAACCGTCCCCAGTAACTGGAGAGTCGGACCTGGGAGAAGCTTCTAAGTACAGCCTTCACCTTGGGAGCCACGGGGCCAGTGGGGGCCAAGCCAGGGAAAGGGCTGTGGCCCAGCTTCCTCACCTCCTGGGGTGGGAAAGACCCCCCCACACACACACACACACAGCACCAGGGGCCAGGGCAGGGGCTGGAACACTTCTCTGGGTTCCAAGTTCAGTCCTTCAAACTTCACGTGGGCATGGCGGGGAGGGGAGGTGGCTGGCCACGGGAGGAAATCGCTTTGTCCTGGGATTCGACAGTTCCCAGGAGCCTGTGACTTCTGTGGGACTGGGCAGGAAGGCCCCCGCATGAGGACACTAGCGTATTACAGAGAAAATGAGGAAGGAGACGTACAAGGTCAGAGGAATAGGGCAAATCAACAGTTTGTGCAATGGACATTTCTGGGTTGTTTTTTGTTGTTTCATGTTGTCCTTATTTTGTAAGCTAATCACTTGTTTTCTTTTAAGTGAAGCTTTTCTGCCCCCCAAGCAATACGTACTCACCGTCTACAAATTGAGAAATCCAGATCCGCAGAAATGCCCCGCCTGGTTTCGATCCTGACACGTGAAGTATCACCGCCATCACCCGTGTTCCTTGCTCTCCCACTCCTCAACTACCGGAAGGTATTCGTAGACGCCCTCATCAACTTTATTAGCTGCTTTTACACCAAACAATACGCTTCCAGCGCGTTTTCGTGTCTTCACGTGCATTCCTCCCTGGAGGGTTTCATGGCCGCGGAGCCGTCGGGGGTACAAGGATCAATAATGTCATTAGACCACAGCAGCTGATGTTCTCACTTGTCCCCACTGTTCTCCACCACACACAGCATTCGAATGAGCGTACTTGAAACCCTGCGAATGTGAGTCTCTGTTCACTTCTTTAAGTAAAGTCGGGAGAGAAGGGGGACTCGCGGACGTTTGAGGACGCCCGTTGTGGAGGTTTTACCATATATTCCCAACCACTGTCTTGAGCTAGAACGCCCGGTTTAATTGCTTTCTAAAATAATATTTTCTTTGGGAATAAGAATTTTCAGTGACTTTCAATCAGAAAATCGCTTTCATAACTTTAACCGTCTACAGAATAAGATCGTCCACACGGTTCACGGAAATGACAGCAGTGGCAACAAATGCAACTTAAAAAGAAAAAGGCATAAAGAAAAAAGGATTTAAAAAAAAAAGGATGAACAAAACCACGCTGAACTAGGAAGGCAGCGCTTACAGAAAGGGGGAGGGCGGTCCGTATAGATGGGATCTGAGGGCTGCGGAGGGGGGGTTCATACAGATGGGGGTCTGAGGGCCACAGGGGGACTGTCTAGATAGTGGTCCGAGGGCCATACGGATGGTGTCTGAGGGCCGCCAGGAAGGGGGGTGTCCATATAGACGGGAGTGGATCTGAGGGCCACAGAGTGGTTCGGGCAGATGGAGGTCTGAGGGTCGCATGTATGGAGGGGTCCATATAGACTGCATTCTGAGGGTCGTAGGATGATCCGTATAGACTTGGGTCCGAGGACCGTGGGGGGTCCGTATAGACGGGGTCTGAGGGCCGCGGGCTGGGGGTGGGGTTTCGTATAGAGGGGTCTGAGGGTCTCGGGGCGGGGGCGTCCATATACACGGGGGTCTGAAGAACACTGGTGGGAGGAAGGGGGTCCATACAGACCGGGGTAAGAGCGCCGTTGCGGGGGGAGGGTTCCAGACCCACCCTCACCCCAAACTGGATCTTCCCAGCTAGAGCTCCCAGGATTCCCGCCTT
The DNA here is from genome assembly GCA_028534135.1 of Potos flavus. Lineage (NCBI taxonomy): Eukaryota > Metazoa > Chordata > Mammalia > Carnivora > Procyonidae > Potos > Potos flavus. The sequence goes on from CM052883.1 coordinate 1,928,839, forward strand.
CCTGTTGGTTATTATTTGGGGGGCATGTAATTGTGTGATTCGTATGCCCTTCCAAGGAGATCACAAGTTCAGGGGTAATGCAGCACAGCCCTCTCTCCTTTCTGGCTCCCACGCGCCGCGAACGCTCACACCTGGGGGGCACTGACGCGCGTGCGGGGACCCCCCTCCGGCTCTGACTCAGCCCCCTCCCCGGGCGCCAGCCGCCGCACCTGCCGGAGACGCATGCGCACTCAGAGGCCTCGCGGAGCACCCCGCTTCGGGGGGGACCCTCGCGGGCAGGGGGGGCGCGTCTGGCAGGAGGAGCGTCGGTGGTACCCCATAGAAGGAGACCCAGGCCTTTTTGGGCAGAGGCTCCGTTACTCTCAGTTCATCCGAAGTGTTGAGAAAGCGAGAACAGATACCCTTTTCTCGGATGAGTTGTAGGTTAATTTGTCATTTGGCTGGATTTAGAGATGCTCTTTTCTTTTTGGAGCCTATTTGGGGTATTTGGAGAACCGTGATAAATATTTCTTCCCATTTGTCCTGCCTGGTTGTCGATGTGCAAATAGAAAGTTTGTTTCTTTCTAATGGTTATAAATACTTGAGAGAGGGATATGTGGAAAGAATGAACAGTCTAGGCTCTTGCTTGCTTCCCTAAATTAGAATGTGTGCCTCTGTGAACTGAGTGACACAGACGATAAAACTCTGGGGGAAGCATCAGTATTTCTTAAATAACATATTATGGGTGGGCTCGTGTAAGAATGTTATCTATGATAATTTGCTGAGAAAAAATATGGTAGTCTGTGCCGAATGAAGTTGGTTTTAGACAATTGAATGCATAAAATACATTTTAAATCAGCTCTGTTGTAGACACAGCCCTTATTTAAGGAAATTGTCAGAATTTATTTAAAAAATTGTGTGGTTAAATGATTTTTGTGATTTTTTAAAACCATGTTGAAGTTTTGACAAGCTTTTGGCCTATTCCCACGATTCTCCATCTGGGCACTCGTAATGATTTCTTACCTCATTTAGCATTTGCTCTCAGACATCATTCCCTTACACAGAGCGCTGTGGGTTCAGGGGATAAAAAGCACTTTGTTTCTCGCTGTCGGAAGCATTGTGAAAGCAAGTTTCCGATCTCCCTAGGAGTGTAATTAAAGACTTCGGTGACCTGAAAACACTTTCCTCCACCATCTTCACGTATACTTGAGTTTTCTTTATGTGTCCTGTGTGGGACCATGGTATATTCTAGTTAATCAATGGCTTCTTGAACACATTTTATTCAATACTTAATGTGTGCCAGTTACTCTGGGAAGGGCTATCATATGTGATTTTATGTAATCTTTATGACAATCCTCCGAAGTAGGAAAATTCTTATCAGAAGGGGAAACTGAGGCTCAAAAAGTTGAGTGACGAGCTCTGTGATTCCGATGAACTTACATCGACTTCCCACGTCACCTCCACTAAAACCAGGGTAATGCTAACACCTCCTGAGATGGTCGGTGGGACGTGTCGGTGAGGTCAGTGCGCACAAAGACCTACAGATGCTCAGTGAAGAGTGGATTTCCAGTGATTATTCGACTAAAGTAATTCCTGACTTTCCCCCCAAAGAACAGCATGTATAAATCTCAGCTCCTGCTGAACACCTTGAACCCAATAACTGGGAGGGAAATGTCCCCACTGCCAGCCCACGGCCAGCCTGCGAGACATGGACACAGCGACACATTGAGACCCAGCTTGTGGTCCCTGCACAGGACGTGGTGATAGGTACTACCAATGCCGGAAATATAAAGCATAATAACATCTCATCCAATGGACGTCACTTACGGGTGACTTTAGCGGGATGCAGAGTAGTATCAGATGATTTTCGGGTGTAAATCTGGTATCTGCCTCAAGGGCAACCTGATCACCTTTGCATTAAGGATGGTTTTGCATATGTGGCTAATCGCGGGGTTACATTTAGTATCCGGTGGTCTGTTTCTATTGCATGAAGCACAGATTCGTTCTTTCCTCCTGTGCATTGTCCTACCACTTAGTTACACTGTCAAAAATCAGCGATTTGCCAAGCACTTTCTGTTTGCACCCAAAGGTGCTAAATGTGGGTTTGGAGTCACTGAGAACTTTCACTACTTTTTAGCAAGCCATGAAGTGCTTTAACAATGTTAATACTTCAGCTCTGCAATTCTGTAGACTGTGCTAAAAGGGAAAAATAGAAACATTGCCTGAGCATCTTGCCAGAACTCAGTGCTTCCTCCCATCCATTTCATTCCAAGGTTTGTGAGTCTGAAATGCTGCTAGGTAGGCCAAAACAATGCGGACCTCTGAATATTAAATATAAAAATAGCATCCATTGGAAGTCTGAGATGATCACTAGCTCTATAATACTTCAGACCCACAGATAATGGGGAGAGAATAATTTAATCTTGAAATTCCATTGACTGGGGAACTTGGACCCACATTGATTCTAGATTCTTCATGGGTGGTCATCACCAGCCTCCAGTGTTCTCCATGTCCTAAGACCTCATTGTGCTAGCTCAGGCAGTGAGCCTTCAAATCGGGGATTAATCCCAGATCTTCCGCTGGGCTGCAGAATGCTTGAGATGGAATGGAGTTCTAGGGTTTCCCAGCCCCAGAGACCTGCCCCAACCGCACCTGCGCCACGAAATGCACTCTGGAGTGACATTCCATGAACGAGTCTTGATGGTATTAGAGAACGAAATCCTTCTCTCCCAGCCAGCTCACTCATAAAATGTTCAGTAAATAGTTGATAGCATTTGGGAGAGAGACTGGGCATAATTTCTTCAGTGTCAGATCATTCTTTTTTACCTGTTGAAAATCACGGTTCCAGAGGCTGAGAGTCTGAGTCCTGGCGTTGGCATTGTTGGGCTCTGGGGAGGCTCTCTTCCTGCCTCGCCAAAGGCGGTCCTTGTCCCCGTGTCCTCGCAGGGCGGAAAGAGAGAAGCTCTCTCGTGTCCCTTCTTGGAAGGGTACTCACACCACCGCAAGGACCCTCCCCTCATGACCTCACCAGACCAGATTACCTCCCAATGGCCCTCATCTTTGAAAGCCCTCATGCTGGGCTTAGGGCTTGGGCAGATGAATTTGCGGGACACCGTTCAGTCCTTAACAGTGGCTCCGGGGACATCCAACAGCATCTCTGTCCCAGGTAAGCAAAGACTGAAGTCTTGGCTTCTTCATACGGATACTAGTCTCTCTTCAGAGTAGGTTAGTTGCTTGTCCTGTAACCTCAGTTTTCTGAAAGGTTCAAGAGAAGTCATGAGTTTCTGGTTTGCTACACTTTCTCTGCCCGGGAGGGCGAGGGCAACGGTCCTTCCATCCCTCCACAGCTTTGAGTTGAAACTGAATGTCCTCCCCACGTTTATCCTAAACTTTTCTGATTATTTTAGGTTGGGGTAGTCTCATTTTGCCTCACACACGTTCAGATCTCCAATTGTCTACCTCCTTCCTTCAGCAAAGGAAAGTAAATAAAAAATTTCTTTGAATTAAAAAGCAAAATGAAAAGAAAGGAAACCAAACTTGAACAGGCCTGTATAAAGAAAAATAAGCCGCAGTCTCTACAATGTAATATAAATCACATTTCTGCATAAGAGTTCAAAAGAATTCTAATACCGTCATCCTTGTTTGCATTAATGAGGAATATACCCCATCAAGAAGTGAAAGAATGTAGATTATCTAAACTAGCTGTCACACAGGAATTGTTAATAACTCAGTCCATCCTTCCTCGAAGCGAAGTAATTTAATAATTTAGCAAATATTTATCTTGAGATTCTGTACAAAATAATTTTATTATCCTGCACATTACATGCTCATACTGTGTTTTCAGGGTAGGATGACAATTTTATACGGTTTCGTATCACAAAAGATGCTTGAATTAGCCTCCGTTTTCAATTAACTGTCTTCTCACTTGACCCCTTACCATTTTATCCTTTACCTGAAATGGTAAGTCTACGTTTTCAAGGTTTCGCATAATAGCTTATGACATTCTGCATTTACTGGGTTGAGCAAAACTTGTTTCGAAAATATAATTAGAAAAATCAGAAAGAACTTTAAAGATTCAGATGGGCCCCTTGTAAGTTTGCACGGAAGTGTGTTGTTGACATAGGGGTGAGCCCCTGCGGAGCTGGGGCCTTCAGCCTGTGTGCCAGTGACGCGCCAGGCCCCAGAGGCGGGGAGGGGAAGCCTGCTCCCCCAGGCACAGCGGCCCCGGAGGCAGTGGGAGACCCCCCTGACCCCTAGTCTTCTGCGGCTTCCATTCTGAGCCCCAGCGCATTTCATGGTGATCGAGAAACTCCCATTTCCCAGGTCAGCTTTCAGAGGCCTGATGAGTAAGACAGGTTCCCAATGTCTGTTCTTTTTAAAGAAGAACTATTTTCTGCTTCTAAGTCTCCACACATTATTCCCAGAAAAATCCTTCCTGCGAGAATGGTCACTAACCTAAGAACTTTTTATATGCTCCAAGGACCTGAGGTCTGTTCCCTGTTTTAATGACAGTAAGACTGGACATCTTCTGGCTTGTGAATAGTCACTTTCTTAGAGCAAAGGGGTTTACGCTAGGTCAGGATAAAACTACGCTCATTTATTTTAAAGGATTACTTACTTAGGGGTTGGAGGGTCCCCTCCAAATTCAGATGTCGGAGCCCTAAGCCCAGAGGCTCAGAAGGACTTTATTTGGAAATCGGGCTGTTGTAGATGTAATTAGCTAAGATGAGCTCCTACTGGAGTAGGGTGTGCCCCTGACCCAGGAAGACTGGGGTCCTCATGAACAGGGGACATTGGGCCACAGATACACACACAGGGAGATGCCGTGTGAAGACGGAGGCAGAGGGCGGGATGTCTGCAAGGGGAGGAGCGCCAGAGGTCGCAGCAAACCCGACGCCAGGAAAGAAGCCTGGGGCGGATTCTGTCTCACAGCCTCAGGAGGGAGAGCCCTGCGACCGCTCCACCTTGAACTTCCGGCCTCCCGACTGTGAGACAACGGGTTTCTGTTGATTAAGCCGCCCGGTCTGTGGTTCTTCACTGTGGCGGCTCTAGCGCACTAATATACGTGTGTACTTTCTTGGGGTCGCAGTGGGCGAATAAGGATTTTTAGCCAGGAGGTCATTGGAGAGCCCCCTGCAGCTTCCCTGCTTTTGTTATGAGCGGATTCCTGCTGAGATTGATAGGAGGGGCCATAGAAAATGCAAGGAAGCCCCCACTCCCTTATAGGAAGGAGGTTGCAGCTGCCTGGGCACTTGGACCAAGCAGTTCTGTTGTTCAGGTCATAATCAAAGGTCCTGCGGTGACAACAAAGCTTGTGTCCACCTGTTGCTATTGCTAATGTGAGCCTCGGGGACATAAAGGTGTAAATCTGTGCATAAATTAGGTGTACTGTTGAATCACACCGATCAGATAAAATATGGCCACACCCCCATCAAAGCACTAGTTTGCTGGGCCACCATAGCCAAGACCGTAGACCGGAAGGGGCTTAAACAACAGGAATTTATTGCTCAGGGTTTTGGTGGAGGAAGTCTGAGGTCCAGGTAAGGGCAGAGTGGGGTCTTTCTGAGGTCTCCGTCCTGGGCTTGTAGATGGCCGTCTCCTCCCTGGGCCTTCCCGTGGTCGCCCCTCTGTGTGTGTCTGTGTCCTAATCTCTTCTTATTAGGACACAGTCATATTGGATCAGGGCTCACCTTAACTGCCTCTTTGAAGGCCCCACCTCCAAATGCAGTCGCAGTCTGACGTGCTGGGGTAAGGACATCGGCATATGAATTTTAGGGGGACACAGTTCATTCTCACCGTGGCTAACAGGCACCTGCCCCCTTGATCGGCCCGATGTGACACACGCACACACCGCAGACTCACAGAACGCAGCCCCGAGGGCCTCAGAGATGCTGTGCTTCATCAGCTCGGTCACTGACGAGGAGACGGATGTGCGGGCAGGGCTGAGACCTGCCCAAGGTGGCAAGTTAGCCTAGCGCCGGGACGGGCTGGGGATCTTTCCCGTTCCGGGGGTCCCCCATCCCCGGGGACTGTTAGGGAATCACTCGGTGAAGCTTTAAAGCTTTCTGATTCTCCGGAGGGTGGGTTTCTTGCAGGTCTGAGAGCTGGGAGCCCCCGGGGGTTCTGCTCCTCAAGAAGGATTGAGAATCACAGCTTCTAAAACAAGAGTCAGCAAACTTTCTCTACAAGGGACCAAATAGTACATATTTTTGGCTCTGGGAGCTGTATGATTTCCACTGCCAATGCTCAGCTCTGCTGCGTGATTTTGAATTACAACCCTAGTTTTCAGGCGATAACCACCCATAAAGTACGAATTACAAAAACTCGAAGGACATGCAAGAGCTTGGAGAGAACATAGGTGTGCAAGCCGGGGGCCTCCACGCACAGCAGTGGCCAGACTCAGACCCATACACAGGATGGAGATGACCGCAGCGCCAGCTCTTTCTTGCCGAGGGCCACAGGGAAGGATCCCGTCCAGGCCTCTCTCCTTGGCTTATAGCCGCCCACCTTCACGTCACCTCCCTCCGCGTATCAACCTGTGTCCACGTGTCCTGTCCTCCTAAGGATCAGTTTTATCGGATTAGCGCCTAAGGACCTCATTGTAAGCTGACCACCTCTGGAAAGACTCTCTCTCCCCGTATGGTCACATTCTGAGGCCCTGGGGGTTCACATTTCAACGTATGCATTTAAAGAGGGACAATTCAACCCCTAATGGTCAAAAGGAGTAAAAGGCTAACAACCAAACAGAGAGCAGGAATCATCCGGAAAGCCCTCGCGCTGCGCCAGGCACCGGGACGCTCGTCCAGGGCACGCAAAGGTGGCCTCTGGAATCAGTAGTCTCCACCAGGAAGGGCAGTAGCTGCGACCTTGCAGATTCCTGAAACTGCTTCTAGCCTGTCGGGAGTCACGGGCGTGCCATGTGCCTTTGCACCCACAGATCAGCCTGGGGGCCAGTGACGTGAAGGAGGCAGGTGTGGCCCCTCTCGCTGGGGTGGATGTTTATTCCCGGCCAGACCTGGTGTTGGATGAACCCTTACTTACAGTGCCCCTCTGCCTGGGGCAAGCGGGCTGTCTTCCTGGGGGCTGCGGTAGAGACTGGCCTGCCGGAAACCAACACGGGCTCAAGGTTTGCAGAGACAGAGAGTAGGAAGGGTTGCACTGAAGTGAAGATATCATTTGGAGGTTCCACAAAAGCTCCAAGTCGGGTTCTTGTGCCAGAAGAGAGAGACGTGCCAGGAGAGCCGCAGGACAGACCCTGGGGGTCTGCTGGTAATGGAAGGGCTTTGCCGCGGGCAGCGGGAGCCCAGACGGCGAATCAGGGCTCAGAGAAGATGGAACTCTGCTTACTCAGAAGACCAGAGGATCGCAAGGAAGGAGGGCGACCCCGGGGTGGGGACCAGAGCAACAGCATCCCTGGGAATCTTTGGCTCATTCCATGCGTGCTGACCCAGGTACCCGAGGTGGCTGCCCGTGTTTTCTTGGAGGTGGCCCCGCAAGAAAACGGGAGGGCCTGGTAGCAGCAGAAGGACCCCACGCTTTCCAAAGGGTGTCCAGACCCAGCATGTCACAGTCCCACGTCCTCGGCTCGCTCCTCACCCTCCAGAGCCGGGCTCCGTCCTGGGCGTCTTGAAGGGACGGTGGCAACCCTCGGTGTTATCGTGGAGGGCTCGTTGCAGGGGCTGCCGATGTCCCGTCTACAAGGTACTTTTCTGACCCAAGGGGCTCGCCTGTGGAGGAATGCGGTGGGGCGGGGTGTGGAGGCAGAAAGGGTGGAAACTCCCCCTTTAAGCCGAAACACTGGCATCCTGGGAGGAGGCGGTGCATGCTGTATTTATATTTGGAAACCAAAACATGTACATACTGTTTTCATAATGCAAAAATAGAAAGCAAAGGCAATAAAATCTTTGTTTTATGTCATGTGCATTATGCAAGTAAGGTACAATTCATCATACATCCTATACATACTAAGAGTTTTCTCTTTTAAAGACAAGTATGCTTCATTCAGCAGTAATGCTGATTCACTTTAACGAGAAAAGAAGGTGGGGTACACGACCTTGTAATAGTGAACAAAAGGGAAGCATGGGTCTTAAATTTGCAAAACCACTTACGAAGACGGATGTTTTTGGTTTTCACTTCCTGGGTTCTCTTGTGGGCCCTGAGTGAGAAGCATTAATCAATGACTCAGACGGATATATTTAATGACAATGACAAATATGCATAACATTTCACGTGTTACAAGGCATACCTCCTTTACATAAAGCAAGCATATTTAATGCACGAATAGCACAAAGCGTGGGGGCGGGGAATTTGAACCAAGATCTCCAAAAGTCTCAATGTGCTGAAATGTGGGCAATCCTCTAATTGGATAAAATCCAATTGTGATAAGTGTATTTCTAACAAAAATCCCGATTGCATTTCAGGTATGGGGAAATCATGGCTTAACTCAAGCTTATGTAGAACAGAACTTAGGGGTTTTAGCAGGCTAAATACTAAGTATATTAATAATGTGATGCGGTTGCCAAAAAAGCCAATGTAACTTAAGCTGCATTAATAAAGGTATTAACTCTAGACCAAGGGGAGGTGCTCGTCTTCAGTCTTGACTGGACAGGTTGCTTCTGGAGAGGCAAGGCACCACATATAACATGGAGTTGAAAACTGTGGGTTCCAGAGTCCATTTGCCTGCACTCAAATCCCACGTCTGCTATGTCCGAGCTGTGCGAGGTTCTTGAACAAGTTATTTAACCTCTCTGTTCTTCAGTTTCCTATCTGTCATATGGAGGTTATAATACCTACCTTTTGAGATTGCTTCGAGGTTCAAGGGTCCTGTCTTAGTCTGCTCTGGCTACCATGACAAAAAACCACAACCCGGGTGCTTTTCACAACAGAAATTAAAGTTCTAGAGGCCGGAAGTCCCAGATTAAGCTGCTGGCCAATCTGGTTCTGGTAAGATCTCTCTTCCTGGTGTGCAAATGGTCACCTTCGCACTATGTCCTTACATGGCAGAGAGGGAGCCCTGCGGTCTCTTCTCCAAGGACACTAATCCTATTGAATCGGGGCCCCACCCTTATGACCTCATCTAATCTTGATTATCTCCTGACTGGCCCTGTCTCCAACATCTCCCATAGAGTCACGCTGGGGGGATAAGGCTTCGACATATGGATTTCAAGGGAACACAGTTCAGTCCCCTTTAGAATAGAGTCTCACACACAGTCAGTGCTCATTAAATGATTGGTATTACTACCTAGATTTTGGTATTTGAGTCTGGACACTACTTCAGTGGGGGTGTAAAAACCACATTAGCAACAGTTCTATATGAGGAGTATTTAGAGGATGTGAACTCCTTAGACTATGAAGACAAAACTTCAGGGAGATATGCTAGCTGTCTTCACATCTCCGCGGGCTGCGAGACTGACGGCCGTGAGGTTCGTTCCGGCTGACCGTGAGTGTCAGAGCAGGCACACGAGGGGATTCCAGGAAGACGTGCAGGCGCGATGCGGGGAACACTTCGGATTAGCTGTCTGTAGCGGAGCGTAAATGGATGCTTTATTTTTCTAGAGGACAATTTAGTGATAGGGATCAGAAGTCCTAAAAATGTGTACGCTCTTTTCACCCACAAATTTTATTTGGATAGCTTTTTCAGAAGGAAATAGTCAAACCTTATGTACACAAAGTTATTACATTGTTACTTGCGAGAGCAAAATAGTAGAGGCGACCCAACTTTCCCCAAGTAGGGGACTGAATAAATAAACGAGGGCACACCAAGAGGAGAGAACATCATGCAAGAATTTCAAATATGTTCCTAGATCAGTTTTGGAAATTGGGGAAAGTATTTAAAATGATCGTTTATTTTCTTTTTTCTTTCTTTTTTTTTTTTTAAGATTTTATTTATTTATTTGACAGAGAGAGAGATCACAAGTAGGCAGAGAGGCAGGCAGAGAGAGAGGGGGAAGAAGGCTCCCTGCTGAGCAGAGAGCCCGATGTGGGGCTCGATCCCAGGACCCTGAGATCATGACCTGAGCCGAAGGCAGAGGCTTAACCCACTAAGCCACCCAGAAGCCCCCAAAATGATCGTATATTTTCAAAGGTATTCATAACAAGGTTATAAGTGAGAAAAACAGGACAGAGAAGAGCACATTGAGAGCAATCTAATGTTCAGAAAGTTAAAACAGAGGAGATGGTACATGAGTCTATCAGAAGGAACGGGCATGTTGGGAAGGCGGGCAGACACGTCTTCAATGTGCTGACAGTGGTGTAGACAGAGCAATGGCATATGGGTACTTTGTCCTTTTCTTTTCTATTTATTCTGGGTTTTCTGTAATGAACAGGGACTACTTATGAAAAAGTAGGTATATACCTTAAAAATAAAACAAAGTAGGTGCTTGTGGACCCAAAGCCCTAAGACATTCAAAATAGTCCCACAATGACCAGATCTCAGAGGAATATGATCCTGGCTTTGCAGTGAGAAGCGGCAGGTGCAGCGACTGGGCTGTGAGCCAGGTGAGCCCACCAGACCACTCGCTGAGGGTGTCCCCTCCAGCTATTGCCGGCTCCCCATCTTCTGAGTAGCCTTGCCTTTAACATTACTGCTTGTGGGCAGAGTACCTTGGGTCAATGGTCTGTCTTCTGTGGGCAGAGTACCTTGGGTCAATGGTCTATCTTCTGTACTCTCCAATAGAGTAGCTACTAGCCATGTGAATTTAAATTAAACTCAAAATGAAATAAAGTGAGAAATTCAGTTTCTCAGCTGCACTGGCCATGTTTCCAGCCCTCGAAAGCCACATGCATCTGGTGCTACCACATTGGACACTGCAGAATCATAGAACGTCTCCGCCACGGCCGAGGCTGTGTTGTGCACCGCTGCCTTCCGCGCACACTAGAGGTGGTGAGGTGTAGTTGAAAGAATACGACTTGGTTGGCAGACTGGCCAGCAGACTAGACTTGTTGATCCCCGAGGACAGGGACCCTGCCCATCTGTTCCTGGCTCCCTTTGGCGCTCAGTGAGAGTAGACTTTGTATCAACACTTGTTTATAAGCGAAAGAAAAACGTATGTGAAGATCTGGCACAGAGTAGGTACTCCATTAACGTGGCCGCCATTTGTGGGTGTATCTGGAGGAGAAGGGAGCCCCCAGCATCCTTCTTTCCCCAGCGTAGATCAGGTATCGATCACCAAGCTGTCTAGGGCACGCCCTAGTAAATATCTCCTGGATAATGTTACGCACTAGACACAGACATTCATGACGTTGCTAAATGCTCGCTGCCGTGAGCAATCTGTCAAGAACCCATCTATCACGGAGCATGAGAAGTATTCTAATAGGGACGCCAAATTGTCTAATCCCTTTCTGCCTTACGTGAACGATCGGTTCGGTCTGCGTGGGAAGGCGAGGTGGCTGTGCGTGTCTGCGAGGTGAATGATCACCACCGACGGCCTGACACATCTTCAGAATCCTAACTCTAGCAGATCTGCGTGCCGGCAGAAGGCGCACGTGATGCACTAAAATAAGGCGCCTGGATGTCCCGGGTTCTGCGGGGAGACGTGTAGGTTTCCTGGCACCGCAGCCGCGGACTGATTTAATTACTCCATCTTTTGCGGCTCCTCTTTGCATTTGGCCCATGTCTTGTTTTAGGTTTGAATGTCTCATTTGAATTCTGCTGGGGCTACTTGTTCCGTACAGATATATTCCTGCTTCGTCGTGTGTATCTGTCACCCCTTCCCACATCCATTTTAATTGTCCCATTTCTGCCATGCTTTTTTGGCACCGGGGGGTCTTTGTAACAGGGCCCGGAGAATATTCTATTTCTCCTGATTAAATCTGTTAGATTTTTTTTTCCCAGGCCTTATTTGGGTTCTTTTAATTTCCTCCTGTTTATTACTTTTCCTTGTCAGTGACATTACTATTCCTTGAGTTGCTATGGCGTGTGTGCATTTAATTACTTGCAAATGAACATACAGGAGGATAAAGGAGATAATTTACAAAAGCAATGCTGACTTTCCAGAAACATTGTCAGTCTTAGACCTTAGTTCCTGCCATGCTCAGACAGTATTTCCATTTGGTTGCATTTTTCGAGCAGCTTTGGGAGATAGTGTTGGGGTTGGAGGAAGAGCTCGTGAAAACGGCGAGGTGAAGGGAGCTGGCTGAATCATCCTTTCTCTCCCCGCCTTGCTCCGGCTGCCAGGGCGGCTCTGCCCGGCCATCTGGAGAAGTGCTCTCCTGGCCTCGTCTCCCCCGCAAAACTGAGCTGAATCCATTTCCCTGAGCTGCCACGCTCCCCTTTCAACTCAGCAACATACCGTAGCGGGGACAACCTAACGTGTATTTTCTTCCGGAGGAGGGGACAGGTGTCTTATTGCCGCTACATCGTTCATTTCTGTAGATGGTGCACAACAGGTACAATTCCCGGGAAATTTAGAGCGTGTGCTTCTTTGGATGTTGTCTGTGGGCAGTGCCCCTCGGGGAGCTAGAAGGGAAGGCATCCCTCCTGCCCGCTCACCATGGGTACCGTGATTCTAAGACAAGGAAAACGAGAGCGGGACATCAAGCAGAAACCAGTCTGCTGGACACCCGAGATCACCACGGTGTGGAGACCCCTCGATGGCCACTGAGTGTCATATTGCCACGGGACCCACACGTCTGAAGTCCGGCCAGGGCCTTCCGAGACAGGTAGATGTTCTGCCATCGAGTCTGATGGCCCCAGAGTCTTGGTTCTCTCCTAGCGCCAAGTGTCCTCCATATTCTTTCCTGTCCCTTTACCATCCGTGACCCGCCTTTATAACCGATCCCTTATAAATGCCTTGATCTCTGAGACTTTCCTGCCTCTCCTCCTCGGCCTCCCCAGCCCAGCACATTCTAGCCTCGGGTGACTCCCACGGTTGTGTCCTCACGCTCGAGTAAATGATTGGAGACGATGACACCACTGGCCTTCTCTATTTCTTTAAAAAGCTTTTCCCACTGTCCCTGAAGCCTATTGTGTTCTCCTCTATGTTGAACCCCTCACGCCCTCCTTCCTGTCCTTGCTCGGGCTGATGCCCTGAGCTGGCTGGTGACACTCGACCAAGACCTCAGAAGCCATCAGGTGAGAGAGAACACTCTTCAACCCCACAATGTAAGTCCACTTACCCTGACCCACTGTCTCTTTCTTTCCACTTCTTTTCCTATCTTTACACGTGCTCTGGCCTCCCCCCACGTCACCTGGTCCAGCAAAGGCTAGAGTTTGGGGTTTGTCCCCTCTGTCCTGTCTTATGTCTCCTTCTCTGAGCGGTCTTTCCCACCACTGGTCCCCATGCTCTGCGGGCTTCTGTCTTTAAGTAAATACATCCATGACTCTGCTTCTCCCCTCTTTGGACCCGCTCACCTGTCCCCGTCCCTCCCCTAGCCACATTTTTCAGAGGCCCCGTCCTCCTATGCAGTCTGCATTTTGCCTCAACCTGAACACCAGTGGGGGTCGCTCAAACCCGGGCTTGCTCTCGTCGGCATCGGCAAGGGTCTCCGTGGTGCCCAATCCAGACTGTCCTCTTTGTCCTCACCTCTCAGAGTCAACACAAGCCGATCACACACCCCTGGGACACACGTTCTCCTGGGACAGAAGCTCCCGGAGCAAGGAGCTTGTCTGCCTTCTTGACCATTGCCATCGCCAGCCATGGGAAAGTGCCCCACTCAGGTGGGCGCGACGCATTGGCTGAAGAACAGGAGATCGTCTGGGTGGCTTGGCCACGTGAGGCTGCACTCTTGGGGTTCCCTCCTGATCCCCAGGGCTCTCCCTCCTGTGTCCTCACCTGGCACCCCTTCCCCTCTGCCACTTCTCAGCGTGCGCGCCCTGCTGGCCTCCACCTCGCAGCATCTCGAAGGTGGGCTTGCTCCTTCTGGTGGCTTCCAACCCTGCACGCCCAGGTGGGTAGGTCCGGCCCTGAGTCTCCGAGAAGCCGCGCCTCCGTGTCCAGCCTGGAGTGCTCGTCCGGGGTCCCGGTCTCACGTGAACCTGCGCTTACTCGAAACAACACACCCCTCCCTTTTTCCTGTACCTCTCCGTTTGTATTGATGGCTATCCACCTGCCTCTCGGGAAAGAATCCTGTGGTTCTTCTGCTTCCTCTTCCGCATCCCTGTCTCCCGTCTCGTCAGCAAGCCCCTCCCGGTCTCCCCGAGGTGGTGTGGCATCTCTAAGTATCGCTGTCCCACCCCCGCCCGAGACACCCTCCTTTGTAGCCCCTGCCACCGCAGGAGATTCTGACCGTGTCCTGCAGACTGCCCCCACCCTCCCCTCCCTTCCGCCCACAGCCTCCCCTCAGACCCGCGAAGCTCTCCGGGTCCTCTCCCTCCCCTGCCCAGGACCCTGCGTGGCTTCCCAAGCTTCCCTGGCCCCCGTGCGCCGGCTGATCCCACCTTCTCAGGAGCCCACAGCTCACTCTCCGCCCAGGACCCGCCTTCCTGCAGCCCCACTGGCTCCTTCCCGCTCGCTCGGATCGCCACCTGCCGGGTGCTGTGTTTCCTCTAGACCTCCCGCCTCCCTCCTCCCGCGCCCACTGCATGCTCCTTGGGTTCCCAGGTTTAATCCGGATTCTCGGGAGGCATCCTTGTTTGTGGCCGTCCTGTTTCCTCCGAGCACATCCCACAATTTCGTGAGACTAAGATTTACTTACCTGCTTGTTGACTGTCTTGCTCACGAAACTACAAATTCCACGAAGACAAAGACCACATTTGAAACGTGCGGACTTCCATAATCTCGGGCACCACGCGGTGTGGAAAACGTGCCCCCAGATGTTTGTCCCGTAATGAACGATGTCAGGATTCAGTCACTGTGACCTTGTGGTCATGCTGATGGATTAATCTCCATTATGAGGTCAAATTTTTCTATTTTCATTTTTTGGTCCCCCACTCTGCTCTCCCTCTGTAATTCCCAGAATATTAATGCAAAAAGACAGAAGAGAAACATTCTATGTCGGTGTCGGTCTAACAGTTTCTGATAGAAAGCATGTTTTATTATTTTCAATCTCAAACATTTGTCTGATCCAGAAATGTGCCCTTGCAATTATTTTTGTTGTCATATGATTAATCACCCACACGCAACATTTATTGATATTCATTCATAATATTAATGTTTATTCATCAGTCATGAGGCCACTCGAAAACCTGGTTATGGATCGGAACTGCCAGATGCTCCGATTTCCTCAAGGCCATTAAGCTGTCTGGGGCGGGACGCTGCCTGTTTGCCCAGGCTGTATTTAACGAGACTGTCCCATGGATGTCTTGGTATTCAAGGGACTACCTCTAACTTTAATAGCGTTACATTTCTTTTTCATTTCTAATAGAAGTAAGAATGAAAGGATACTTCTTACTGGCCTTGACAGGGGCACCCTCCAAGGCTGACATGGTTGGTGACACTCTAGAGAGACCAGTGTCAATGGGGCCACCCTCCTCGTCAACCTACACATGACTTCACACTGCTTGGACCCCTATCATTGCTTAAATATTCCATTTTATGCCCATGACCGCCGTGGCTGGGGGGGCCTTCGCTGAGGTCAGAAGGCACTCCATGATGGTGGACGAGGCAGAGGAACCGGGGGGTTCATGGGACTTGAGTCTGGGGTCTGCATCCCCCACTCGCTAGACGTGTGGGAAGTTATGTATTACCTTCTTTGAAGTCTCTGCTCCTCATCTGCAAAGTGGGGATTAAAATGCCACCCTCCTCCAAAGGCCAGTGGTAGGATTCAATGACCCTGCTCAGGTAGAGTGTCAGATGCTCAGTTCTTACTAGCGTAAATTCCCTCTAAGGATCATGGTGATACCACACTCTCATAGACCGATTGTGCTTACAATTTTATATTAATTAATCTATTTTTGGAAGATTTATTTATTCTAGAGAGTGAGAGAGAATGTGCACACATGTGTGAGCAGTGGGAGGAGCAGAGGGAGAGAGAGAATCTCAAGCAGACTCCCCACTGAGCACGGAGCCCAACGCGGGTCTTGATCCCTGGACCCTGAGATGGTGACCAGAACCGAAACCGAGGTTGGAGGCTCAACCGACTGAGCTACCCAGGTGCCCCCAGGCTTAGCAGTGTCATACTCCAAATCCTCCAACGAAATACGATCTTATAGCTGAAGCTATTTACTTAAGAATTGCCTAATTCCTGTTTAAACACACCGATTTCTAAATGTCCCTTTCTGTAGGGCAGTGGCTCCCAACCAGGGGTGACTTCACCCCTCCCTTCCAAGGGACATGTCCAAGGATGTCTGGACACATTCCTATTTCGGATTGCCACACCGGATGGAAGGCTGCTCTGCGTCTCGTAGGCTGAGTCTGGGGAGTGGTTAAGTATCCTGATGTGCTCGGGGCTGACCCAAGACAACAATTTATCCGACCCCATGTTTCGGTTCCAGTTGAGAAACCGTGTTGCAAGGCCTTATGTGTTCACGGAGCCTTCTCTGTTCATTCTTTCCCCTTGACATAACTAAAAACTTACGTGATTATCTTGGAAATTTATCATTTTGCAATCTGAAAAAAGAAGGGATTGCATTTTGAGTATCTAAATTGCACAAGCAGATCTAGGTTTCCAAACTATTTATTTTGCAGTTTGAATATATATTGATTTTAAAATCGTGTACCAGGGAAAGCCATTCCTTTTGATTACTTTATTGAGGACCACAAATAGGAACTTTAAGCCCAGGCACCGTGTAGATTAATGGTATAGTAATACGTTCAGTTATTTTGGATATCTGCAATTAATTTTCTAAGTATCCAAAACGATTTCAAGTCAAAGGTTATAAAAAGGGGGTCTCACACATGGCAGAAACAAGAAGGAAAAAACATGTGTTTCAGAGCAAGTCAAGCAGAAATGGCCATCTTCTGATTTTTCTCCCCCCGTGCATGTGATTTTTCAAGTCTACAGCCTTTTCTCTTAGCTTCTTGGATGCCTTGGTCCCAGTGTGTAAATATGGGGCTTGACCCAGATGACCCCCAGGCCCCGTCAGCACTGAGACCCTGGAGATGACACAGTACATTTGCAATCTTCCTGATTCCTGATCTTCCTGATTCCTACCCCTGCCCCCCAAGTGTTTTCCCCTCTTGACTGGCTACGTCTTTCCCCTTGATCTCTGCGAGACTCTGCTGTCTTCAATACGTCCCACGAGTCAGATGTTTTAATGTGCTTTCGTTTCAAAACTGGAAGCTCTCCTCTCTGATCAAATAAAGAATGACATGCGTGGGACATGCATTTCCTTAGCTGGTTGACACCATTGCTGAATGGCTTTTAGAATTTTATAGTCCTGTGATTTGAGATGTCAGACATGTCAGCAAGGCCAGCATAAAGCCCTCGGAGGTATGTTTTGATGGTTTCTCAAATATTCCGGGAAGCTGGATGAAATGGCTATCCGGGCACAGGCCTCAGCAGCACCGTGAGAAGGAGGTACCTGGATGCTTTGTGGCAACCTGCATTAGCTCTTGAGGTGGGAGGGTATGTGGGAGAGTATCTAGAAAAGAGTGTAAGGAAATTTTAAAATGCACCTCATGTCCGAAATCCTTCCTCCTGAGGAGCGCCATGGCTCCAGACCTCCGTGTGGCTTCGCGCTTTGCTCCCGACCAGCTCTTCCCGCCGCTTCCTCGCTGCGCGCGATGAGCCGGATCCCAACAGCGGAAAAGGAAGCGAAATCACAAGTGCAACGTGTTCCTTTGTTTACGTGTGTGACGCGTTTTGTGCTCCAAGGTGCAATGAGTGCAGCAAATCCCAACGTCTCCTCCACGCTCTCAGAAGACCCAGGAATGCCAGCGTGACCTTGCTTCCTTCAACGACAGCACTTTGTGGCCCCTGGTCGTTAAGTCATGCAGACACAAAAGTTCACGTTCTGCTTCTGGACATTTCCTTTCCCCTCTACAGCCCTCTGTGAGGAGCTGGGTGGCCGGCGGCCACTGCTGGTCCCGGAGTCTCCCTGCAGCTCCCCTCCCCAGGACCGCCTCCTACGGGTAGCTTTCCCTGCCCGGGGGGCGCCCCCCTCTGAGTTTTGGATATCGTGATAAAGGAGAACTTCTCCTGCAGCTGGCAGGAATCCTGTGCATGCCCGGGCCAACGCGATGGCCCCAAGCTCCATCATAGGTCCCGGGAATAGCCCACTTAGCACGCAGTGTGGACCAAGAGCACATCAGACTGACAGAATCCGTGTGACAAACCTGCTGTGTGTGACATCCTGGTGCCTCCCTTCTTTCTGATCGAAGACGCCCCGGAGCCCCATTACAGAATCGATTTGCAGCCAGACACCTCTTCATATTTTTGTCTAAATCCATATGGCACGTCTCTGTTGTTAGTATTTTAAGCTGCAGTCAGTGATACTGCTTTCAATATCCTTTTATGGAAGGTATTATTTATAGCAAAAGTTGTTTGGTTTTAAGGAAAAACAACTGAAATGAGAATATTAAAACAAACAAACGAAGTAGCCCCGGTTGCAGGTCGGGGCGTCTCACGGGGCGGAAGCGCCTCCGGGGTCCAGGGGGCTTGGTCGGTGCAGAAAGACCGGCTGGCAGAGGCAGGTCACCGGCGAGCCCGCCGGGCGGGGCTCCGGAAGGAGCGCCCCGGGCCAGGCGGCGGCATAAACTAAGCAGAAAGCACCGCAAGGCGCTTCAGGCCGCCAGTGCGCGCGCGTCCGCGCAGAGATGAGGGAGTCAGAGGGACGTCCCCTGGCCGCAGACGCGACAGCCGCTCCCCTCATCCCCAGACAGCTGGGTCTGCCGTGCCAATCTGTTCCACTGTAACCCAGGACGAAAAACCGGCTGTTGGGGCCGCGTCTCACCAGCTCCGCACTGGCTCCTGGTGAAGGAGATACGGTCAGCTTCCCCGGTTTCAGACGACGCCTTTCTCTTGCTCCCCCGTGGTTTGGACAATTGCAGCAAAGGCGGTTTTGATTTTCTGTGCCGAATGATCCAGATGAGGGCCTCTGCTCTCCTGGCCACGGGGCCTGGCCGTCCAGGATCTGAGGCGGGGCTGGAGGTGACCAGGCAGAAACCACACCATTTCCGAAAACGTCAGCGCAAAGGTGGCCGTCAGGGTACTTCACTCCAAAACGGACATTTCTTTAAAGTCGGGGAGAGAAAGCCAGCCTCGTTTCCGTCAATAGTTCAGGTCTTATCTCGTAATTATTGTCTTTTCTCCTCCTCGGTCCCCGAATGAGCGCGACCCAGTGGGGCTGGTGGGTGTGGGCAGCGCTCCAGCCCCTGAGCCTCCCGCAGCCTTCGTTTGGCCGGTCGTGGGGACGGCGCTCCGGCTTTCCCTCCATGGATATCCTCCAGCTGCTTTGAACCATGAGCTGTGGGTCATGAATGTAAAGGATGGAGATTTTCCGTCTCTTGGGGCCAGCGTGGAGGGGCAGAGGGTGGTGGAGGCTGGGAAGATGGCCGGTGACCTGTCACACCACCCTGTAAGGTGCGGCCGCTGGGATGGCGTGCACCACGGCAAGGGGGCTCGAGCCGTTTCGCACCTGGGAAAGGGTTTTCTACTTTCCAGGCACCCACGCTTCTCACAGCTTGACTTAGTCCCTCGTCGTCAAACCCACGTGCACAGGCGTCCTTGACTCCTAAGGCATGACAGCTGACCGCATGAGTTCTCACGCAGGAAGTGTCGTATTCTGAACTTCTGCTTTGGAGACCTGGGTAGGAGACTGCATGTGGATACAAAAAGATACAGGCTGTTCCCCTCTGTGGGACGGTTGGCATGAGGGAATCTTTGGAAGTATTGGAGGCACAGATGATAAATGAGACTGAGTATAACGTATCGATATATGGCCTTTCTCTGCATTGATCAGGGTTCACTAGCCATCTCGGACGTTAAAAAAGCACTTTGTTGCTTGTACATGGATGTGACTCTAAGACAAGAAACAATGTGTATATGCTTGGGAGTCTGCACATCAGGCTGAGCTGGAACCCTCCTCCCCCGCTGGTAAGCACGGCGCCCACCCTCACGGTGCCCACCCTTGTCACTGCTTGCCCCGGGGAGGGGTGGACGGCGGTGCAGAACGTGCAGAATGAGAGCCTCTTGGGCCGGGCTGCTGGGCGGGGCAGCACCAGGGACCCGGAAAGTGCTGACGCCATTGCTGCAGGGACCTCTGCTCAAGCAGGTGTCCCTTCCCTGCGCGACCCCGCACTCTGGACCCCGAGTGGATTTGGGGAAGGGTCTGCGGGAGGGAGATGAGCAGCTGGGGCCCCCGTTAGGCCATCAGAGGTGCTCTTGTGGGCATTTATTCATCATAACGGAGTTTGAGTGTTCAAGTGTTGAATTAATTTTCTACCCAGAAAAGCCGGGCTGAGGACGGAGAAGAGGCAGGCAGGGGGAACTGAGAGATGGATCTGGAAAGCTAGGTGGCACTCGCATTCGGGGCCATTTGGAGCCAGGGGGTGGAGAGAATGCGAGGTGTTTGTGGCATTCTCAGGGCTCTTTACTGTTCATTGTGCAGGAGGAAATGCGGATTCACGTTCCTCTTGGTGCCAGGAAGGCTGCACAGTATGAGGTGGAATCCTCCAGCCTGTTCCCTCCTTCACAACTCCCCAGAAAGGTGTCACACCATGTGAGGCTATTTGTAGGAAAACTCCAGAAAGCGTCAGAGGACTTGTGCTTCCATAGTTGGGTACACACTGGTGCATCGCTTTCCTTCGGAATGTGATCATTCTCATTGCCCCCCACGGTGCATGAGAATAGCTGTCTCTCTCAGCACACTGCAGCGTCGAGGTTTTAAATCTTTGCTAATCTTCTAGTAAAAAAAAATCTGCTTTCTCAATGTAAATTTAGTTTACATTTTCCTTTTTATGCATGGGATTGAGTGTATTTTTTTATCATTTTATGAACAAGCATTCTTTTCTATAAACTCTGTTCATATCTCTTTTCCATTTCCGTTTGGTGCTCTTGATCTTATCAATTTGTGGGAACTTTTTATATGTTTATGAAATTAGCCCTTTGTGATATAAATCACAAGTATTTATTTCAGAAGTGTTGCTTGTCTTTTAATTGCATATGCAGTTTTTCCTGGAGGAAGTATGTATGTGTTTCCCATACACACTGAAAAATTGTAGTTAGTTCGATTAACTACTTGTTTCCTTAATGTTTGAGTCATGGTTAGATAAACCTTCCCACTCAAAAGTTATAGAGAAAATTCTTTCATTATTGTATTCTAGTTATCTTTTGATTGGTATTTTTGCATTTAACTCTTCTATCAATCTGGAATGTATCTTTGTTTATAGTGGTGATGGTTAACATTAACTGTTAGTTAACTTTAAGTAAAAGAGATTACACTCAACATGTGGGTGGGCCTCATCTAATCAGTTGAAGGCCTTAAGAGCAAAAACTGAATCTTGCTAGAGAAAAAGGAATTCCACCTCAAAACTGCAGCATGGAAACATTGCCTGACATTCACACACACACACACACACACACACACACACACACAGACCCTGGCACAGCCTAACAGGGTCTCTGCTCAGAGCCTCACAACTCACAAGGCTGAAATCAAAGTATTGGTCAGGGTGCAATCTCACGAGAGACTCGGGGGCCTCTTCCAAGCTCACCAGTTGTTGGCAGAATTCAGTTCCTCCCAGCTACGGGCCCGAGGCCCTGGGCTCCTAGAGATCACTCACATTTCTTGTCCTGGGGGGCTCTCAGCAGGGAGAGGGAGCCTAACAGACACAGAGGGTCACAGGAGTGACGTCCCATCGCCTTGGCCACCCTCCAAGGTTAGCATCACATTACCCGTTCTGCCCGCACTCAGGGGAGGGTATGAACAGAAGGCACCTCCTTAAAATCCTTTACGATCGCGTGAAGGGAAAGCCGTGCTTCCTTCCTCTCTCTTGTAACGAGGCTGCCCAGCGAAATCATAAAATTCCCCCTCCACTTCTGCCCACACAGAATGATTAACACAGAAATGATCATATAACCGAAAGCTTTTCATTTCGTTCCATGTTGGTGTCACCGTCATTTAATTTTGCATCTCGTTGCACCTCTGTCTCACTTTTACTGTGAGCTTACGGCCCACAGAAAGTAGGTTTTGTTTAACCGATTGACATACGACCCGTGACACAGGACACGCGAGTGGTCAATCACCGATAATCACATCGATTCATTTCTTGAGAGAGATGTACAGCAAGTTTCAGAGATGGAGCATTAACTTTGAAAATCACTGAAATTTCTTCTTCTCTATTCAAAAACCATGCCTCGTCAGAATTAGACTCAATGGTTGAAAGAAGAAAATGGGATTTGCATCTTAGCTGTGTCTGCAGAAAAGGAAGGAAGGAGGACCGAGGATAGCAAGAGAAGGGAGATAAGCAAGAGGAGGAGGGGGCATAGCGAGCTGAGATGGGGGGTCAGCGGTGGGCACGTGGCCTGGGACACCCCGCACGCTTCCGCATCTACATGAAAGCCAACGGAGTGAGGGAGCACGTGACGACCACTGGAAGAGGTTAGAGCTAGGAGGAGCAGTGGGAGTGTCGCCCGCATGTAAATGCAGGGCATAAACCACAGCCGGATGCTGGAGGACCCCGCCGGTGAGTGGGTCAGCAGAGAGGGACCCCAAAAGGGGCAGCAAAAGAACAGCCAGGCAGAAGTGAATCGCAGGAAGCCCGGGTTTTTAAGCAGCAGGGAAAGTTCAAGTACCCAGGAATAAAGGCAGCAAACGTGACCACACAGATAAGACCGGAAAACCATCCCTTGGATCTGGGAGCAATGAGGTCACTGGCAGCCTTTGCAACAGGGGTTTCAATGACGTGCACCAAATTACAGGGTTTGAAGAGCGGACGGGAAATGAGCAAGTGGAAAGAAAACGTAGACTACTCTTAATGCACTTGGCTGGTAGAAGAAGGAAAGAGGAGCAGAGGGAGAGAGCGGACAGAGTCCATGGGCCTTTCTCTTTTGTTTTATTCTATTTCGTTTTTTAGGATGAGAGGCAGTCCACAGATTGGGGGGAAAAGAAAGGAAAAAAAGAAGGAGAAATTGATAGTAGAGGAGAGAGATGGAATAATTTTTTTTTAAAGATTTTATTTATTTATTTGACACAGAGAGAAAGATTACAAGCAGGCAGAGAGACGAGGGGAAGCAGGCTCCCCGCTGAGCAGAGAGCCCGATGCGGGGCTCGATCCCAGGACCCTGAGATCATGACCTGAGCCGAAGGAAGAGGCTTTAACCCACTGAGCCACCCAGGCGCCCCGAGAGATGGAATAATTAATGAATTAATGTCTCTGAGGACACAGGAGGCCGAGAGTATTCTACTGGAGATTCTTGAGAAGGGTCTGAGCTTCTGAGAGTGAAGGGGGGGTTGCAAGGTGAGTGGGAAGGGCAGGAGGGGAGGAGAAGGTGGAAGGTGGGAGGGAGGAGAGGGGAGGGAGAGGAGGGAGGGAGGGGGATATAAGGAGGGAGGGAGGGGTAAGATGGGAGGAAAGAAGGGAGAAGGGGGAGGAGGGGGGAGAGGGAGAGGAGGGAGGGGGATGCAAGGTGGGAGGAAGGGGTAGGATGGGAGGGAGGAAGGGGTAAGGGGAGAGGGAGGGATGGAGAAGGACCAGAAAGAGGGGATGCCATCAGAAGTTGTAGGCAGTGGGCAGGACTTTGTAGCAGCTGGGAGATTGGCCCAAGCTTCTAGATTTTTCTTCACCAACCTAGAAGGTGACTAAAGGGCTAGAGGACATTGGGGAGCCTGTTGAGTGAAAGTGGCAGTAATCATGTGCATCAGGCAGGGGACTGACCAATTGGGGATGAAGGGTTATTAAATACAGCTGTTCAAGTATGGCTTTGAGGGTCCTGCCGTTGAATATTTCCAAGTCAAGCAGTTTCCGGGCTGATAGCTGACATTACAGTGTGTGTTGGACTCTGCGGCCTCCACCAGGAAGCCCTCCCTGATACTCCTGTCAGAGGAGTACCTCTCATGCCTATGAGCCCGGCCACCACTTTGTTCTCTAATGACGCCTTGAGGCACGACCGCGGTAGATGGCAGGAATGGCCCCAAGTCTCCACCCCCCTCCCTTCCGGGTGTTTTCCCAGCCCACCTTGCCGAACGCCCCCTCCCTGTCGGTGGACCACGTGACCTCCTTGGCCTTGGGGACGTCAGCAAACATGACGAGCCGTGGGGGCTGCCCTCACCCTGGCTCTGTGCTGTGGCCGTGGGAACAGGTCTGAGCTGGCCGCCCAGAGGAGGGAGAGGGGTCACCATCACCGTCCATCGAGGCCCACACCCAGCCGACCCCCAGACCCGTGGGGGAGGGCAGCCATGGCCGGCAGAACTCTCTAGACTGATGCATGAGGCCCATGAGTGTGCCCAGATCCGCGGAACCTCGTGGGACCCTGAGCTAAACAAGCATTTATTCTGTATTTCATTGAGTTTCCTGTGGCCGTTCATCGCTCAGCATTGCTGGTGGAAAACCGGCCATCCACACACTAGTTAGCTCTCTAGGCTGTGAGCACCGCACGAGTGACAAATGCTGACAAACTAAGGAGCGAGTTTAGCAAAACCTGGGAGAGATGGGCACATCCAGCTGGCTCCCCGCTCGGGCTCATCGGAGCCTGTGACACGGTCTGAAGCCCTGATTCACGGGTGAGCTAATCGCGTTAGCCCGTGCTGACCATCAAACATGCAGATGTAGGAATTAAAAAAGCGAACAAGGACCCAGAGTGGAAGGCGCAATTTCCCCGATTAAGTCAACCCTCCCCTTCGTGCCACGAATTCGGAGGGTTCGATGATAAATCTCAGTTCGTTTAAAAGCCTATTTTCCCCTAAAGCCAAGAGAACAAGGTATAGAAAGAAGATAGAATTTAAAAGACGCCATGGCACATTTCCCGTCCCAGAGGCACGTGTACTTCTGTTCGGGATTACCCGAGTATTCGGGGGTTGGCCAGGTTTGCTACGTGCCTCCCTATTTAAAAGGCCCGAGAAAGGTGGTTTTAATAAAAGTGCTCTAATGTAATAGAACAAGCCGCAATAACATCCTGTCTGAAATCTCTGAGAAAAAAAGAGAAGTTTCTTTCTGCAATTCTTTTTTCAAGAATTGCGCTCAACTGGCCCGAGGAGAGCTGAGCGTCAAGACAGACGCGGGGTGCTCTGTGATTTCAGGGCTGTCCCCTTCATCTGCTGATGCGTGACACCGTTAGGGGCTCCGAGTGACTCTGGAATGGCATAAAGGTCCAGAAAGCCAGAAGCCAAGAGAAGCCTTTGAACGTGGCGGCGGAGGGACGAGTGTGTGGGGTCCCTGCCGCGGACGGGAGCGGCCCTCGCAGCTGCAGGCAGGTGGGAGCTCGCGGCCGCGTGAGGGTGTTCCCACGACAGCGATGCTGGTGCGTGTGCTCGGACGCGTGCAGTCCCCACAGGCGCCGTCAGCTCCGACTCCGGTGATGCGCCGTCCGCCTCCCGGGGTGTGCGGCGCTGCGTCACCCGGGGAACTCAGCAGGGCCTGCGTTCTGGTGCCAGTCAGCGGGGGGTGCGGCGGGAGTTTCATGTTTTTATTGCTGTCTGACTTCTGTTGGTCTTCCTTCCCGCCAGCCTGGGTAACTGGATCTGCCTCGTGGACCCACTTTCCCAGGAAAACGCTGCGTTTCAGCAGACCGGGGCTTCCTAGAAGGGAGCTGGGGTGTGAACAGGCGTCTGTCCTGCCGGACACCCGAGGGAACAACGGGAGGCTGTGTGTGGTGACGGGAGGGCTCGGGCGGGACAGAGCGCGGCCTGAGCCGACCCAACCGAGCGCACCCTTCTCTTGCTGGCGCAGCGGTGGCCTCTGATGGTATCAGGCACTTGTTTCGGAGCCTGCAGAATTGTGACCAAGTGGGACAGGTCCCAGGGGCACATCGCAGCGGGAGCCCCGTCTTCCAGATAGGGTCTGTGTCCTGTGTCGCCGCCTCCTCAGGCCAGAGAGGACGGCCTCCTCCAGCAGCTGCGCCCAGGCCCTCGGCGTCTCCCCGGGGCCCCTGGTCCGTCCAGCGCTTCGCCAGTCCCAGTGGGGTCGGTGGGGAGTAACACAACTGCCACCCACTCAGCACGCACGCAGTTCTTTCCCTAATTGTTGAGTATTTTTACTGTTCTCATTTTAAAGACGAGGTAACAGAGGCTTGTAGCTGTGGCCCCTGGCCCCCGTTACAAAGCCAGGAGGCGGCGCACCCTCTGGGTCTGCCTGGATCCGAAGCTACGTGTCGCACTTGGGGTTGACTGCGGTCCGGCTCCGGCAAACCCCGGTGTAGACGTTGCTGTGAGGGTATGTCGTAGATGTGGTTCACACCTACAATGAGTGCACTTTAAGTAAAGCAGATCATCCTCAGGGATGTGGGTGGGCCTGGTGCAATCAGCTGAGGTCCTGAAGGGCAAACTCAGAGGTTCCCCAAGGAAGGAATTCTGCCACCTCTCCAGCTGGGTCAGATAGATGGATAGGTAATACACGTCCTGATGGGGACCCGTCGATCCATCTATCTATCATCCATCTATTACCTCTCTATCCATCTGTCATCTATCTTTTCATCTATCTATCCATCGATCTATCTATCCATCCATTATCTATCTATCCATCCATTATCTATCTATCCATCCATTATCTATCGCCTATCCATCTATTATCTATCTGTCC
This sequence comes from Potos flavus, assembly GCA_028534135.1. Taxonomy (NCBI): domain Eukaryota; kingdom Metazoa; phylum Chordata; class Mammalia; order Carnivora; family Procyonidae; genus Potos; species Potos flavus. The sequence goes on from CM052883.1 coordinate 1,955,373, forward strand.
ATCCATGTATCATCTATCTATTATCTATCTATCTATCATTGCCCGCCTTTCCTTGGAGAACCCAGAGCAGACACCCATCCCTGCTGATTTCCCGCATGTAGCGCGCCCAGGGTTTCCAACATTGTAACTATAGTATGAGAAAATAGCAGAGGACAAGCCATATGAAGCCATGAACCCATTTCACGAAACAGAGCAGTATCTGGTGAGTCCCCTCAACCCCAGAAGGGGTAAATTGTACCGTGAGGCTTGGCCGCTGATGTGTCTGTCCGCTCCAAGGCCTTGTCCGTAGCTCTTGACCATCAACTAGTCCAGTCTCTCTAGCCCTTCACACGGCCAGACCGGGGCCGAGTCTTTCCACGCGGATCCCAGCGTGATCGGACGTTCTCACGGTTGTTGCCCGGATTTGCTGCCATCGTATCTGCCAGGGTCTCCAGAGGAGATCAACGGAGACAGGTGGCGATGTAGACGAATCCACGTGGATAGATAGAGAGATAGCTGTAGGTACGTCGGCCGATAGATACAGGTTTATAGACAGACAGGTATGGATATGCAGAGGGTTAGACACATGGACAGACAGCTGCGGGGCCAGGAGCACGGATTTCAGATCCCTGCAAGGCAGCGTCCTTGGGGTCCCCTCTGGGGAAATCTTTGAGGGGTCTGCTCCTTGTCTGCGGGCACTGAGGTCCTACTGACGTTGTCTGAACCCAGCCGACTACCTCTAGGGTGACCGTGTGATTATTGTCCAAATGAGAACACTTTTAAGAATTAGAGGAATGCTCTCGATCATTCCCCCAGACTCAGCTTAGGACACACGGCCGTGCTTTCCGGTGTATTGCACGGCACGGCCGGAGCATGTCCTCCGTAGCTGCTTTTCCAGAGCGGACTTTTAAGGTTCCTGGACGGTAAGTCTTTCGGAGAAGAAAGTGCTCACTCTGCCGTCCACCCTGCTCATGCTCGACATCGCGTTTCCATCTGCACGGCAATGAACTCTGATGCTTTCTAGTCGATTCTATTTCATTAAAAGAGTTTTCATGGCCCACTAAATTGGGATCTTGATCCAATAAGGAATTGCAAATTACAGTTTAAGCAGTGTTATTCTAGTTAACTGTTTACTCCAGGCCACCACTCAGTTGTCCCAAAGCCTGTGACTCTGAGCGTCTCTTCCTTTCTAGTCTTTTCCCTCTTTTATAAACGGAGAAACCCCTCTTCACCCTCAGATTCCCAGCTCCCCCCCTCGCCCCGAGCAGGGCTGGTGCTGGGGTCTCTTCCTCACGGCGCATGTTTAAGGGATCTCAAACCCATGATCTTTATTCTTTTAATAAGAACGATTTGCAAGTGACACAATAATTGTAGGAAATCTGGAAAACAGAGATGTGGGATTCTTCCTCCTTTCTCTGCAACCTTTGCTGTTGGAATTGGGAGTGGCTTCTAGGTGGAGGAGGGGGTGCCTTGCTCACCCTGTCACACTGGGTTTGCTTTGGGCAATGGGGTGTTAGAAAGCATAACGCCAGCAGAGCCCCCAAAGGGGCTTTCATGGCCGTTCTTGGTCCCGGCATCTCTGCCGGCTCCACGAAGGGGGGCGGGTAGCGGAGCCTCAAGACCACAAGCCACGAACAGCCGAGCGCTGGACCCAGGGAGCCCCGCCAAGGTCAGAGGAAACAGCTCCCTGAACACCCCATGCACAGACCTCCAGCAGCTACATAAAGGCTTACGACCGAAGGCCACTCCATTTTGGGGGTGGGGATTGGTACCCAGCATGATTGCGGCAATAGATGGCCAATTCAACAGGAAAGAATCCATATTACGTTCTAAATGAGCGTCCGGACAGTCCTAACGTGAGTGGTTTGTTGGCTAAAATTTGAGAAGGTCTAAATGAAGACACACATTAGAAAAGTCGCTTGCTGATCTTGCTTTCCTAAAGATTTTGCTTTTTTTTTTCTTCTTCCTCTTTAATCCCCAAATGGATGCTGTATATTTGTTTTCAGATGCCTTTTCTGTGGGCATCTTCTTAGAAGGTTGCATGGTTATTTCAGCTCTGTTAACGTGATACGTTATATCAAAATACCCTCGTGCTCCTGAAATAACTCTTCTTGACCACGAACTACTGTGCTGTGACTACGGATGGGGTCGGGAACCGCTGGTATTTTGTCTGGAGGGTGAGAAAGCCCACTCACAGCCAGGCAGTTCCGTTTCGGTGCCATTTCTGTTGGGCGTTGGGAGCAGAGCCGTGCTGGCTTTGAGCAGTGAGTGGGAAGCTTGCCGTGGTCCCCCCTGCCGAGGAGCGGCGTGCCCCGCGCGGCGATGATCTATTCCCTGACGGCTGGGAAGAGCGTAGCCCAAAAAAGTCTAGGCTTGGCACCTTTTCTGGGAGCAATGCTTTGATAATCCTTCAGTGTTTTTTCGTGATCATATGCATTTAGATGGCACACTTAATCTTCCATAGGTTTTGGAAAGTTACCATTCCTTAAAATAATCATCCGTTTCTGCAAGAGGTTCGTATTTGTTATCATAAGTTAACCACTTTATTACGACAGGGGTAACCGTGTTGTTAATTTAATTCTCCGTCCACCTATCTTCTCATTTCTTACTTTGTTAAGTATATACTGTCTCACTTCTCTTTAAGAGATTGCCAGATGTTTGGCATTTTAATTAGTTTTTTCCCTCAAAGTATGCGCTCTTGGATGTGTATATCAAATCTGGTTTTATTCTATTTCTGCCATCAATTTTCTTCTTTAAAAATTACTTCCTTCCTCTGGCTTTGTTTTCCTTATATTAACTTCCTGGACTGAATGCTGTCATTTATTTTCATTTCTCCTTGTTTAATAATAAAAGCTTTTATGGATATAAATCTCTCTTTGAACGTAGCTTAATTTTATTTCACTGTGGTCAGAGAATTTGGCCTGCACAACTCCTGCCTCTTGAAATTCAGTGAGGTTTTATATGTGGTCTGATGCATAATCAATTTTTGTAAATACTCTGTGGATCCTTAAAACGAATATATGTTTTTCTATAAGAAACAAAATTAGAGTTATATTATTTCATTTACCCTTATAATGTCATCATCATTCAGGCACCCTGAAGATTTATTTTATTCTTTGATTCTTGATCTATTGAAGAGTGGAGAACTTTTCTCATAGTAAAAATATGTACTTGATTGAATAAAAGTAGAGTAAAAATTTTAAATCTAGGCATTTTCTTTCATGTATTCTTCCTCTATCCCTTCAGTCCCTCACAAACAATAAAATAAAATAAAATAAAATAAAATAAAATAAAATAAAAATAAAAATAAAAATAAAATAAAATAAAATAAAATCTACCATGGGTTGTCACCAGGCTTTCCTATATATGCTTTCAGGATTTATTTATGTAACTCAAAGAAATACAAATACATATCTTTATTTTCACATCTTTATTGTTTCACATTTGTGCTGAAATCTTTTGTTTTTAAAAATTTTCAAAGAACGATTGATTTGAGAGAGTGCACGAGCAGAGGCAGGGGCAGAGGGAGAAGAGCCAGAATCTCAGGCAGACTCCCTGCTGAGCGTGGAGCCCCTCCGGGTGGGGGGTGTGGAGGGGTGGGGGAGTGGGGGCTCCCTCTCGGGACCCTGAGATCATGAGCTAAGCCAAGTCAAGGGTCCCAGGCTTAACCAACGGAGCCACCCAGGTGCCCCAGCGCTAACATCTTTTAAGGTAATTTAGAGACATCATGACATTATACCATAAAATACTTTAAAATTCCCTAAAATTTTAGGAAATCTTTCCATTTAGCGCACAGCGTGTTCTCACTGGTGAACATCGGTAACGGGTTTACCGTGTCCCGGCACTGAGCCCATGCGCAAGCTTCCCACATCGTCTCCCCAAACCCGCCATTCCGCCCCTCTGTCCACTCCAGCGTGTTTGCGCTTCCTCTCGTTACCTCATCTCTTCAGTCTTTTTTTTTTTTAATACTATTTATTCGAGTGTTTGGAAAACCAAAGGAAGCGGTGCTGATGAGTGCAGACCCACCGCAGAAAGGCGCAGGGAGGGGGGGCCTGTGGCTGCTGTTTCAACCACCACACCCCTCGGGGCCAAGTGTGGGGTCTCCGTCTCTCTCCTTCTCCGCAATGATTTCCATCGGCATCTCAGGGATGAAAGTTTTCCTGTCTTCTCCCCTGGAAATTGCTCTGCTTGGTCCTCTCTTTTCTAATATAAACATTTTCTGTTGTGTATCTCTTCCTAAGCTGTCAATCAGCTGTGTCCTCCAAATTTTGCTATATTGCACTTTCCTTTATATTTATTTCAAAATATTTTCAAATTTCCCTTGAGATTTCCTCCATAACATTGGTTGTAAAAGTGTGATGCTAAATTTCCTAACGTTTGGGCATTTTCAAAGTATTTTTCTGTTATTGATTTATGGTTATGTATGGCAGGGGGGAATAACTTTTCCTGATTTAAATTCCTTTAATTTTGTTAAGGTTGTTTTGTGGCCCAAAATATGGTTTATTTTGGTGAGTATCTATGTATACGTGGACAACAATATGCATTTTGCTTGTTGTTTACCTGCAACATCACGAGGTAAGGTTTTTGGTGTTGGTGGGCAGGTCTTTGATTTCCTTGCTAATTTTCTGTCTACTTGCTTGATCAATCAGTGCAAGAGGACCACTGACATCTCCAAGTACAGTTGGGAATTTGTCAGGTTTTTTTTTTTCAGTTTTTGCTTCATTATCCTGGAACTTTGTTGTTGGATGCATACACATTTAGGATTATTATTTATTTTTGATTCATTGATTTTTTTACAACAATGAAAGGTCTCTGTATTCCTAGTAATTTTCCTTGCTGTGATGTCTACTTTTTCTGTTATTACTATAGCCACTTTAGGATTTTCAATTAGTATTTGCTTGGTATATTATTTTACTATCTATCTACTTTTAATTTACCTATATGATTATATTTGTGGTAGATTTCTTATAGACGCCATGTAATTATTTTTTAATAAAGTTTGGTGTGTCAGTTTCTTTTAATTAATGCTATTTTAGGCCATTTCTATTTAGTGTACTTATTGAAATGATTAGATTTAGGTTATTGTTGAAATTGTGCCAGCTTTGAGATTTGGGAATCTTTTGAAGTTTGCTATTGTGTTCTTTGACGTGTCCCCACCATTTGGGGACTCCTGACTCTTTGGTGCCACACGATGTTCCAGGCTCATCTTATATCTTCCTCACTCCAACCTTGGAACTGCTATCCCTCTGAAAAGCTCTAGCTGTCACTTGAAGATGACACTTAATAACCAAGTTATGTGTGCTAACTGTGCTCATTGCTACTTTAGTGCCATTCATCGTGTCTAGGAGTTCTTCGTGGACAGATAAAAAAATACGTATATATGTAAGCAAATGCACACGAACACATCTTCTCCTGCTTCAGTATCTGTCCGTGGGTGTGTGTGTTCATTAGTTCATGCCTTTGATTCCAGTTCAACATGCTGGAGTTCATTTTAGCATTCCCTTTTCTTCATGTGTAACTTATTACTCTGGTAATGGGAATCCTGGCTGTCATTACCTAAAAAATATTTACTTAGCTTCTCAGTCTTGGGACACAAGAAAACTAATTTCTGGGCCACAAACCTCTGGGCCACGCCCCTGTGAAAAACAAATTCACTAACTGGAGTAGAATGTTTGTATACATTTCTGTTTGTCTTTATCTTAAGGTCTCTAAATTTTTTATTTATATATTTTCACTGCTTGTAGGAAACTCTCTGGTGTTTATCAGTCATCCCCCTACTATGGATTTGCTTTGTTGAGCTGTGCTTTCCTGTCCCTGCAGCCCAGTCGTCTTAATTGGGTGGAAGATTTATTTTTGGACAGTATGAAATACACCTTTGCTAGAAATGATGAACTAACAAGGTACAAGTTCCAGAAGCCATGGCTCCAGAGGCCCATCCAAACTTAGCACCTTGCTCTGCCAGCTTCATGGCCCACATGGAAAGTGCTATCCAAAAGCCATTTTTGCCTAACTGGAAGCAATTGAATAAATAGAAGTGTAGTGGGAAGGGAAGGATCCAGATGATCCCAGACACCTTAGAAAAGAAGCTCTGTGTCGTGGGAATGTTCTTCCCTACTAAGCATGCAAGGGGGGGAAGAGTGGAAATTGCTTCATTTCCCTGTGCACGATCGAGTTATTGTAACTCTGTCCTCATTTAACTTTTGTTTCTTAGAAATTACACCTCTGGTTCAGCAGAGCTGGAGATTTCTGTGCCCCCTTTCTTTTGAAACCACTTGTTTATTTGTATTTAAGAGAATTGGAAAGGAAATTTAAGAGACGTTTCTTCTAAAAACGAGCTTTGGTCAGAGTGGTTATGAAGCCACCATCTTACTTGGATCCTAGAAAGTTTCTGTTTGTTTCTAATGTGTGATCTTCTGGATAGTCTAGAATATGCACAAACTTGCCTCATGATCTCTTTTTGGAAGAGGAACATGATTCTGCTGCTGTAGTTTGGGGACTTTTAGAGCAAGCAATAGGAATGCTGCCAGTTGACGGCACTGAAGTCATCGACCAGTTCTTACTGGTTTTGTCAGATTTAAGTAATGAATTAAATAAGTAAGAATGAGGGCTTTTAACATTTACATTAGAATTTAATACCAAAATCTTTGTGGTTTTTTGCTTTATGGGTGCTTTCCATGAGACTAGATTATATTTCTACCCTACGCACAGATGATGGGTCATTTCATCGTCTCAGTATCCCTGCCCCAGCCACGCGTGTGTGTAACTAAAAGACACAATAGCACGCATTTTCATTTAATACTTTATCTTAAGACAACAGGAAAACTGAACGCAGGTGAGTAATATACAGACTTGATGAATCACTACATTGCACACGTGAAACTAATACAGCATTGTATGTCACCAACCTTCCATAATAAACATTTTTAAAAAGATGATAGCGGTCTGGAACAGGATTTAAGGAAACACCAATGCAAATTTTATGAGTTTCATAATTATTTTTAATGAGTGTTATTTATGCCTTATTCTAACCTGAAATGTATTTCTAATCTTGAGAAGAATATTTTTCTAATGTGTTATTTTAATGTCCTTAGCACATATTATTATGCAAATGTTCAAACATACTGAAAAGTTGGGAGAATTCTACGGTGAACGCCTTTATACCCAACCCCTAGGTTCAACCCTTAAGATTTTACTCTACCTGTCTTATCTCACATCGATTCCTCTATCTATCCATCGCTATTTATTCTTTTTAATGAATCCTTAACTTGGAGTCAGACTTTACCTTGAATGACCCTTGGACTGCAGGTAGACTTCATGCTAATATCCCTTGAATAATATTTGTCTTCAGCTTCCAAGAGTTTCACTCTGCCTCTGTTTACCTTGTTTGAGCTGTTACACCAGTCGAATTGAAAAGAGACTTTACTACGTATGTCTTAGTTTTCTGTCTCTGGTCAGAGAGCCTCCCTGGGCAGCACCTCTCGGGGTGTGTCCTATGACTCTCTGTCCCTGTGTGTCGCGTCTTGCTCCAGCCCTTATCATGGTATCGCTCTATAAGCACGCACCCAGACTGGAAACGTGCAAAAGGAAATTTTCGTTTTCATTTATCCGTAACGAGCACTTAGATCTGTGCCCGTCTCAGAGCATTCAAGTTTGTAAATGGGAAGGACTGCTCAGTGGACCTCTAGTCTCTGCTCTGAATCACTGTCTAGAAACATGGAGTTTTTTAGGGGCGCCTGGGTGGCTCAGTGGGTTAAAGCCTCTGCCTTCAGCTCAGGTCATGGTCTCAGGGTCCTGGGATCGAGCCCCGCGTTGGGCTCTCTGCTCAGCAGGGAGCCTGCTTCCCCCTCTCTCTCTGCCTGACTCTCTGCCTACTTGTCATCTCTCTCTCTCTGTCAAATAAATAAATAAATAAAATCTTGAAAAAAAAATAGAAGCATGAAGTTTTTTAAAGACGTCTTTCTGTCCCTAACAGTGTCAACACCCATTGCAGAAAAATCCCCACAATTATTAATCACTAAACATTCGTTCCCTTCTCGGAGAGGTGATTTATAGCACATTCATTGAAATACCGAGGGGCGAAGGTCTTTCTGCAAAGTGGCCCCAACAGCAGGCTTCTTCAGCCTCGCGACCAAAGCTGAATCTTGTCTCGCTTTTTTTTTTTTATTAATTGGCTTTCTGGTGCAATTTCTCCTTGTACTTTAGAGATTATTTCACGGCAAATTAACTCCCAAACCATTTGAATGTGTACGCTTGTTCTCTCCCTGAGTAGAGCCTTTGCCTACGTGAGGTGGCCCGTTACACCTCAAAACTTCTTTCTCCTTGTGAATTAAATTGCAGGAGATGACTTATCAAATGGACAAACTACTTCAAGGAAAAGCTTACTCAACTAATTGAAGGGTCATCATCCTTCACGGGAGGAGAAAGCCCGTTTCCCGAAGCTCACTTCAGTCCCACTCACAGAATACAGCGATGCAAGGAGCTAGTCACATGCGGGCGGTTCCTGGTGATGGGGTGAGGGAGGCAAGGAGCCCCCGGGGTGGGTCGGAGCCTGGGCCAAATCCTGAGACCAAGGTCAGGGCCACACCGCCAGAAGAGGAGACGGAAATCCCCTCCTCTGGGGAACTCTTCTAAGAAAATGAATGTTCTCTGTCTCTGCCGTTGTGGCAGCGGAGTTACAAGCTCACGCCGCGTTCTTTGCTGGAATACGATGTGTCAGTAGGACATAGGGATGACCTAGCAAATACCCCATGTCTCTTTGTGCAGCCTTAACATTTTTTTTGCCAGCCATAAAAGACGTTTGAAAAACTGCACTACCTACTTTTTTTTAAGATGATAGCTAAAGATTCTATTTAAAAGTTGTCATTGGGGCCCCTGGGCGGCTCAGTTGGTTGGACGTCTGCCTTTGGCTCAGGTTGTGATCCCAGGGTCCTGGGATCGAGCCCCGTGTCGGGCTCCCCGCTTGGTGGAGAGCCTGCTTCTCCCTCTGCTTGCTGCCCCCCTTGCTTGTGCTCTTTGTCAGATAAATAAATAAAATCTTAAAAAAAATTAAAGTTATAATTGTCTTGGAACACTGAAAAAATAAAATTAATTTTAAAAAGTTATAATTTTTTGGAAAACTATAATTTCTGGTGTACAGTGAATATTAACTTTTAAAAATAAAAGTGGCACATCATTTAAAAAAAAAATAAACCCAGTGGAATCTAAGTTTCCTCCTATCTTGATACCCACCACCACCCATTGAAAAGGCATGTGAACAAGTTCTTTTAGGATAGAATATTTTCTCTCTTTCTCTTTATCTGAATTGCACTTTCCCACAGAATTTTGCTTATGTAATATATTTTACTGTTCAACTTATATAATCATTTTCTCAAAAGCTGTATATAACATCTTTTAAAACTCTGTATCCCCTACTCATTTCTAATGACCATAGTCCTCTACATTTTTCTTGTCAATGGAGTCATGACAAGTATTAACTGTAAAAATGGATCAAAACAATAAATATATTATAAAATTGCACGTATCATTATTAAACTTAAGAAAGTAAAGTTTTACTTTACTTTCCTGCAGGTGGAGGCAAGTAATTTCTTACACGATCTGCTTCTATTTTTAGTATAAGGGAGAACCCATGTTTTCAATGGTGGGGACTTCAGAATTCATATTTGCCTTTATATGTGTTTTGAGGGAAGAAGTTTAATAGAGTTACTTCTCTGACTTTGGGGTATGATGTACAGCAGTTTCCTCTTATGTATCTTGCAGATATAATATTAATTACAAGCCCCGACTCAGGATGTTTGGGGAAAGGATAGAAGAAACTGATTTAGTGTAACTCCCAGATTTCCCATTGGAATGTTCTGGGGGGCATCATCGACGCCTTAACTCAGCCGCACAAATACCGCCTGATGGAGGACCCGTGGTCACTATGAACTCGTTAACGAGGGAAACTGAGGCATCTCAAGTGAGAGACGAGCTTACGCTGAAAGCGTCCTTGAGCGATTATCTGTGTGGGCTGCGTGGTGGGCAGGCACCTCCCGGCTTGTCTCGGAGCCGCCCCCCGCGCTCCCCTGAGAAGCGGGACCTAACCACATTGATATTCCCAATCCACGTCAGGAACGCAAATGCTATCCCTCCCGGCGTGTTGTAAAGACCTCACTTCTAAATCATGAAGCCATCTGCGCCAGTGCCATTTGAATAATGGGGTTGGTTCGGAATGCATTTAGGAGCAATGTGATTCGGGCATCGCCACCGATGTCAGGATGCGATATTCAGAGAGACTGGTCCCTTTGCGAGGACTCAGCATAGCTTCCTGGGTGTCACCGGCTCTAAGCTACGTTGAGATGTGGGGCTCTGATTGCTTCGGCTTATAAATATGGTAATCACGAACACCAAGTAACCACGGAACCCATACCTAAAAAAGATTTACAGGCCTAGAAGAATAAGATTAACGGCCCCCTCGACCCTAGCAGAATACGTTACAATGGGGGTTAGCACGCAGTGTCCAGGGACAGCGGGGGAGACAGAGACTCTGCGAGTGGGATGCGTGATCCGAGCCTGAGTGGAAAGGGTGGGCTTTGGGGAACACGTAGACTCAGATGATGGGCACCCCTGGGAAAAGCCTCTCACCGGCTGTGAGGCTGGGGTCAGCTGCAAGAGGGATGAAAAGCAGCAGCTGTGGGGATTACGAGTAAGGTGACTCCCGGTGGGGACGAGATTTCTCAGTGTCCGTGGATGTTCTGGGAGGAGCTTCCTTCTTGGCGGGCGCGGTACAGCTGCTGGACACAGCCCATCCTGCACACCGCCGCGGGTCCCAATGCAGGGGCCGGACCCTCCAGGAAGGAGGCTCTTGGCCATTGGTTATGCCCGGTTTCTCTTCTGTGCTCATTGCTGTTGGGAATGGAGACATTTTTCCTCTGCGGCCTTTTATCCTGCTTGCGTCGGCCATTGTGCCATAAAATACCGTTCATAGGAGGGCCACACAGAAGCTTGGGATTCTTGCCAAACAGAAGACGTGTTAAAAGCCACAAAGACTGCTCATTGTTGTCCGTGGACAGAACATGGATTAAAAAAATAGAACGTACAATACGATATTAGTTTATTTGTACAGTATTTTTACATACAACTCTTTCCCTTAAAATTGGTCTCAGAAACCATATGTAATTGACTTTCTCTGCTTGACTTATTTCACTCACCATAATCTCCTCCAGTCCCGTCCATGTCGATGCAAAAAGTTGGGTATTCATCCTTTCTGATGGAGGCGTAATATTCCATTGTGTATATGGACCACGTCTTCTTTGTCAATTATCATATGGTCTCACTTACGTGTGGAGCATAAGGAGAAACATGGAGGACATTGGGAGAAGGAAAGGAAGGGTGAATTGGGGGAAATCGGAGGGGGAGACGAACCATGAGAGACTGTGGACTCTGAGAAACAAACTGAGGGTTTTGGAGGGGAAGGGGGTGGGGGGTTGGCTGAGCCTGGTGGTTGGTATTGAGGAGGGCAGGGATTGCATGGAGCACTGGGTGTGGTGCATGAACAATGAATCTTGGAACACTGGAAAAATAAAAAAAAAAAGATTGATCTCAGAAATAGAGAAATAGAACCAAAAAGATCACAAGCCTCATTTATTTATTTATTTATTTATGAAGATCACAAGCCTTATTTATTTATTTGTTTATTATATCACAAGCCTTTAGGAGGCAGTCAGGTGTCCTGAGTCCCCAGCCCAGCTGCATTCACGAAACACCACTGAGTGTATTTTTTTGCACGTGGGGGCGAGTTCTGGCGGGAGCGGGAGCAGGAGCAGGAGTGAGGCGGCGTCCCCGGGGGCCTCTCCTGGAGGCTGAGCGGGGACGGGGCTCTCCGGGTTACACTGGTCCGTCAGGAGCCTTCGCTGCTGTCGAGGGGCCTCCCTGGGTGCCCCTTCACGGGGTGCCCGGCTTGGTTCCTTAGCCTTTCTGAGTCTGCAGGTGTCTGTCCGCGCTGCCCTCGCTCCACGGAGCCCCCCGTCATCTTCCCCGCCTGCTTCTAGAGGGTGTTTCTCCCTCTTCCCCCTGCGGCGCCCTCCTCCCTCAGCCTATGGTGACCTGTGATGGCCCCAGCCCCACCTCGTGGAATCTTCTGGCTTTAGAGCCTGTGGTTCGTTGCTTCATTCTCTTATTTCCACATCCAGACTCTCGAGGGAGCTGGTCTGTGCCGGGCAGCTGCTCCGACGGCTGGGTAGCCACGGGCTCCGTCCCACGGCTGCCACGTGTTCCCGCGGGCATGCTGTCAGAGGGAAAGGAGGCGTCCGCAGGGCAGGCACGCTTGCTGGCGTGTCCGGCTGCACAGGACCGTGAGGCAGGGCAGGTGGGCAGAGGAAAGAGCGAGCGGGGGCTTCTGGAGGAGGCCACCCCAAGGAGGGGAAGGCACAGGAGGTGTTCCTGGGTGAGGGAGAAGGGGCGACCCTGAGATGTGTTTCTTTAGAGGACACTGGTCACTGCAGGGCCGCCTGACCTCACCAAGGTCGAGATGCCCGTGCTCGAGCTCGGTTTCAAACATGAGAAAACGGGGCGCAGCGGCGAGGCTGTGCCCGACAGAGCAGCACGCTGAGGGGCCGTGGCCCCGGGCTCCGTCTCCCCGGAGGGACCAGCCGCTGCCCCTCGTGCAGGAGATGCCGGCCGGGCTGGGCTTGCCTCCGGCTGCGTAGACCGAACTGCAAGGATCACAGCGCCGGTCCTAGTTGGAAACGAACGTTTCTGTAGGAGTCCTTAACCTCCCAGGATTGCACTCCATACCCCCACGTGCCAAATCACCCAAACCCGCTCGGACGCCGTCTCCTTCCTGCGCTTGTTTGTACCTGCTGAATCAGGAGCCAAAACACCCAAGCGGATGAAAGCCTGGAAATGAAGTATTTTAGCGGTATCCGCATTTGTTAGATTCTTGTTAAATTATTTCCATCCTCTGCAAAATATTTGGAATGACTTGGAATTTAATTGCAGAAAGCCTTTGTGGTTTTCGCTTTAGGGTGGGAGGCGGGCGCCCTGTCTTGCGCATTTTGGCATCACCCGTATATTTACCCTGAGTTCGGCCGGGCGCAGAGAGAACTGTGATGGGTACCGATCGGGAAGTCTGGGGCTGGCTGGCTTCCCCGCTGTTCAGGGCGATGGTGGGGAAAACTGACACCCTTCCCGGGCGAGGGCACTGCTCTCCCGGCTGGGAGACCCGGGGTGAGCCTGTGGTGGGGGCTGGGGACCCAGTGGCGTGTCATCGTTGCTGTTGCTAGAGTAAGGCTCCAACTGCAGTTTCGAGACCAGCATTGTAGGAGCAGCTGCTGTTGCTGGAGCTGGTGGATTTCAGCACCATGTCGTAACCGCAGGATGCCGGATCGCGGACTCAGGACTCCTGAGGTCACCCCGAGCAGGGACAGGATGGCTCAGATGGCCAGAGAACAAGAGACTTCTGGTTCTTTGGAGAAAGAGTCTGTCAGTCACCATGTCTATCGCTGCTATTATTTGTCTGTTCACAAATACCGTTAAGAGCTGAGCATCAGAAATCTGGCCGTATTTGTGGGTTTTATGTAAGGAAGTATTAAAGATAAAGGCAAGTCCTCAGGGGGAGGTGGCAGCTAATCGGGGGTCTGGTGGCACAGTGGGGTTGGCGGCCTGCAGCCCTCCTCGTGGGTCTGCTTCTCTGTGTCTCTGTTTCCCTCTGAGCTCGAGGAGGGCGGCTTTGACCCCAGGCTGGAGAATTAGCTGCACCATCGTTTAGAGTTGTCCTTACCCTAGGTCTCGGGGAGAGCAAAGCCGTCCCAGGTACGTACCAGATATGCCTGACGGGAGCTGAACCAGTAAAAAGTGAGATCACACTAATTTTAAAAATATCACTCTGTGTATGTTGCTGGATCTCAGGTGAGTGGTGCACAAATATTTCCTAAGCTTTTCGAGGGTCGCTGTGGGGAGAATCCGTGCTGCGGACTGAGAGGAGGAGGAGGCTGGTGGCTGTGTGCTCATCGGCCGGTACGCTGCAAACACCCGGTAAATGTCCGAGGCTGGAAGACAAACCCACAGACCTCCTCGTCTGCAGCCCCAGTTTCCCCGGACTGGGCAGCACCCTCCTGCGATACCCAGTGAGACTAATAGAGTCCCCTCGCGATCAAGTCCCTGGGAAACCGAGTGCATAGAAGGAACGACCAGGGTTCACCCAGCTGCCATCGCCCCCCCAGGCCCCCAGACCCTCTCTGGCTTCAGCAAACGAGTAGATTCACTGAGCACCTCTTGTGCGTGGGACCCTGGAGCACACGCTGCCCGTGCAAATACACGCCGGCCACCACCAGTTAACGTCCCCTGTAAACCAGCATCCCATGTAACGAGTATGCACAGAGCTCTCGTCCTCGAGGTTTTCTCTTTCTGCTCCGCAGCCGAGAGCAGGACTGTGAAGACGTGACAAAGCCCTCCGCCGGACCAGGTGGCCCTTCTTCTGTCGGTCCACGCTCCGCGGTCCAGACCGCAGTGTGCGATGCGTAGAGAAGCACGTGGCTCCCTTCAGAAATCTTGTATTTTAAACAGTCTTATTAACCTTGAATTGCACTTAGAGATGAAGGGGAAAGTTTTGTTATGAATCAACTCTCACATTTCCGGGTTTCCCAGGGACTTGATCGCGAGGGGACTCTGCAAATATGGTGCTTCCCATTGCACGCTAATTTTTCTTACTCCCCGACCTCCTCGCAAGCTGACCATCGCATGAGGATAGAAGAGATCAGACTCCAAGCAGAGGTGCCTTTGGAGTATGGGGCAGCTGTCCCAGGCCCCGGCTGGTCTGCAGACAGAGCCGGCCGGCCCCACGCAGGGGACGCATCCGGTCAGGTTCACACAGGGCCGATTCAGACCCAAGAATCCAGCTCCAAAGTCTACGCTTTTAATCCCTACTTCACGCTGCCTTGTTTTTAGGAGCCTCCCGTGATTTCCTAAAATCTTCCTTGGTTTGCTAGTCCAGTGCAAGAGTGACTCTGAGGGTTACGTGCTGGAGGGGCTCCAAGCGAATTCGTTACCTGCCAAGTGGGGAGGAAAACCTCCATCCAAAAGCGCATTAAGGAGTGTGAGCAAATTTTGCTTATAATCTCAGTGCAGGAAGTGATGGGCCGATCTGGTTATCGTCCGAGCTAGGGGCTGGCTGAGCGCCGTTCTGCCCGAGATAGGAGTGTGCATGGGAGATGAAGGGACGCGCCGGTAATTCCCAGGGACCAGACGAAAGGTGTCAGCTTCAGCAGAATAGAAAATGCCTGAGGTCTCACGAAACTGAGCCAGGGAGGAAGAGAAGGTGGAAGGCAGCCAGACAAAAGTCTAAGAAGTCCCAAGCCGGCCCTCTGGCCCTTCCAGGGAAGCCGGCTGCTGACCGGCAGTGTGGCACTCGGGAGGGGACCCGGAGAGGCTTGTCCGCGGGCGTGCGCTCTGGGGCCGGTCTTCCCGGCAGCTCCTTGCAGAAGAGCATTAGGGCAGTCAGGAAAAACCCCCGCCAAGCCCAGCTTTGGTTCTATGTGGTGGCCACGGAGGGGACCGGGGCCCCTTCTCACTCAGAGGACAAGCCCCTTCCTCGGTCATCGGCACCTTCTCGAACCCAGCTTTCACTTTCTCCCCCACCCACGTTCGGCTGTACCTCGCTCTCAAATACCTAACTTCATTTTTATTAGTCATTCTCTAGAGGCGAGATATTTTCGGCAGGAATCGATCCCTATAAGAGGACTCCGTTGTAGCCAGTTTGCGTCTACACAAGCAGGAATCCTTCAGAAGTACTAAGTCAGAGTACCCCGAGCTTGGTCCCGAAGGGTAGGCTGGGATTGGCTGAGAAGCTGGGTCAAGCCTGGCCCGGTGCCCTGGAACATGCGAGTGTCACGGGGGGACGGAAGGCGCAGTGAGCACCCCACGTGCTCGCCTCACGTCGGGGTGCGCTCACCGCTCCCCGGTGGGCAGACGGGACCGGAGGCCGGGCGCGGCTGGGCAGACCCGGGGGTGCCCAGGCTGGAGCAGTGGCATATGCCGACATTCTGGATAGTTCTGGACGGACCGAAGAGCACTGTGTGGGCCAGTTCAGGGGGGCGAGCTAAACTGCTTCGACAAGGGGAACCCCGCTGGGGATCAGAAGCCGAGGTGTGGTGCCCAGTGGGGTCAGAGGCCTGGAAACAGAAACGGAGGGGGCCCATGGTCTGGGTCCGCAGTGACCAGGAGCTGGTCTGTGAGAACTTCCCACGTCCTCCCCTAGGACTGGTTTCTAGAAACCCCTAGCACTCGTGTCTGCCGGCATCCCAGAGTCCTTAAGCTCCTTTGTGCCATGGATGCCCTTGACCTTGTGATGAGTCCAGACCCCTTACGGATCGGCCCCTGCTTTTAAATGAGTTATATAGGACCCATAGGATTCCGAGTAACTCCTTTATATTAAAATAGAGTTCTAACCTCAGACACCACGGAAGCCGGGTTAAATCCCGAAAGGGTCACGGTGAGAGAGCGAGCGGGTTTCTCGCGGCTCCCGGGAACAGACCGCTTTATCCGCGCGTCCCGGATGAGGGAAGTGGGTCGCTCGCGAACACCTGGAGACCCGGGTGGGAGGGGTTTCAGCCAGGCCTCAAACGTGGCTTTTCTGACTCCGAAGAGCTCTTTCCTGCTCCTACGTCGTGTCCCGAGTGAGGGGCGAGCGGAGGCTGGTGAGGGGCCCAGGGTCAGGGCGGTCTGGACCCGCTGGCCCAGCGTTGGGCGAAAGGTTAGGGTTCCGCGCCACTGCGGCTGGCGGGGGGCGCTCGGAGCCTCGGCCCCGCTGACACGGGTGCGGGGGCCTTGTTGGGGGGCTGCCCCGTGCACTGGGGGGGGTCTGTATGTAGCATCTGCTCTCTTCTCACTCTCTGCTGGCGGCCTCCTGCCGCAGTCGCGACGACCGGAAGTGCCTCCAGGGTGCTGGAACCTCTGCATCCCGCGGGCCCGGAGGAGACGCTCCCTCGGGCTCAGCCAGGTCCCGACCAGCGGTCCGGGCCCCTCCAGGTGCACCCAGTTTGCCCCCCAGGGGTCGCACAACCTTCAGGTCAGAAGGCCCCACCTCCGGGACTTTGGGGGCTTGGGGTCCGAGGGAAGCTTGGGGCCACAGGGCGTGTGTCTGCGTCTCTGCCCGAACCCCCAGACCCCCAGCCCCCGGACGCGGTGTGACTTCGTGCTCACCTCCGTTCAGCCGGGGCGGGTTAGCATTCGCTAAGCGCAGCTTTACTTGGCTACCACGTTTTCCCATCAGCACCCCATTTCCGTTCCAGGATCTCACCCGGGGGACCCCACCACTGCACATTCTTGTCACATCTGTCTGCCCGGCCTCCTCTGCTCAGGGACGGTGTCTCAGTCTTTCCTTGTTTTTCATGACCTTGACAGTGAGGGGGAGTCCCAGCCAGGCATCCTGTGGGATTCCCCCAATCTGATTGCACGATGCTTTTTGTCGTGATTATACTGCTGTTGGGAAGTTCAAATGCCCTTTCGAAGACGTGCAATTCATTTCGCCTTTTCTGCCTTTGTGTTATTTGCCGAAAACGGTTGAGACTTTTTCCCCTGTGTTCTCTAAGTTGCTGACCAGTGGAGACACTTGCCTGCACCAGCCCCCCTGCCCATGGCTGGAGAGCGTCCGAGTCTTGCCCGCTCCCGCACCCGCTGCCTGGGCTGGGCTGGGTCCCATTCGAGGACCGCGGACCGGTGCCCCAGCCCGCGGCCTCCGCAGGTGCTGGCTTCCCCCCCGTCTCCCCCCACCCCGCCCCGCACGGCCGCCTCTCACCCGGCAGCCCCGGGGCCCGGGCGCGCGTGTTGCAGTGAGTAAGGCCGCAGCTGTGCTGCCTTTCGGGATCCGGCCTCGGAGGTTTCGGAGCGTTCCTTCCACCATGCCCCACGGGATAGACGAGTCACCAGCTACCAGAGTCGGGGAAGGGTCATCAGATTATGCCTGTTGAGGGGGCCTGGCACTGTCACGCTGTGGAAGGACATGGGACAGGAGATACTGCTGGGCTTATTTTGGGGATCTGCCACAATGCACCACAAATAGTCTTCCCATTACACAGGGTTAGGGCGAGGTGCTGGGAAACAGCCTGCCGGGCCGTCGAGAGAGCCTGTCCACTGGGGTGCTCCCTTCCTTCCTCCCTCCCTCCCTCCCTTTCACCCTCCCTCCCTTTCTTTCTTCCTCTCTTCGCCCCTCCCTCTCTCCCTCCCTCCTTCCCTCCTCCTTCCTTCTTCCCTTCTTCTTTTCCTTCCTTCCTTCCTTCCTCCTGTTGGAGAACTCTTTTTTCATGTTTTTCATTTTTTCTTGATTCAGTGTTTCCATAGGAAAAAATTATTTAAAAAATCCATCCTGTGGCCTCCAGGACTACCGGTTCAGTCTCTAACACCATAGGCCTCTAAATAAATCACGCCAGGCCCTGCTGAGATTTATAAGAAAGTTTTTGAAAATAAGAGAGAGCAAAGCAAAAGCAAAGACCTCGAAGGCATGTAGTCATGCCAGGTATGTGCTCAAGGAAAACCACTGTAAACAGCTTTTTGTTTCAAAGAAAATTGCATGAATATTCATGTAAAAATCAGAACAAAATGTTTTCATCTCGGGGAGAGAAGATCCGGGGCCTATTATCCATGAGAATAGAAACTGCGGACAAGCCTTTTCTGTCTCGCAATTACGGGGCCAGCCTTCCCCAGCAGTAACTCAGATTCTCCCCAGATCTCGAGGAGCCCCTCTCTCTCTCCTCACCACCTCGACACCGCAGGAAATCCTAGGTACAATTTTCACCGCCAATGAAGTTTAGGGCTTTTCCAATGTTACTCAGGACAGGGTTTCACCTGCTGCTTCTTGCTGTCTCGGTTCCTACAGGACAAAAATCGTTCTTCGTATTCACCTGCAGGTTTTCCCCGGAGGCTGCTAGACCTTCTTTGCAGAAAGTTTACCTCTTTCCAGGAGAACTGGCTGCCGCGATGGTCCCCGAATGCCCTCCCCCGACCGCACCCCATGCCTACAGCTGGAAAAGTGACCTGGAGGCGCCAGGAGTTCCGATGAGAACTGTCCCCTCAGCGCGTCCCTCTGTGTCACCGTGTCCCCCTCCGAACCCAGGAAACAACGCGTCCCCAAGGAGCGATGCCGACGTGGTACGTCCTGGCTGACACTTCCGGCCCCTCCTCCGTCACGTCCCGTGGAACATCGGGGGGTTGGGTCCTAAGGCTGGTAGAAAAATACACGCATTCCTTTCTCCGGGTCTGCCTCTGTGTTCTTGGATTACATGCTAAGTGTATTTCTACTTCTTTAATGCTTAATAACAAAAATGGTTAAGGATGACAGGCTTGTCCCTGAGTGCAGCTTTTGCTGCCACTTCTTAATTTTCCTACGTGGTGGTCTCAGTGTTTTATTTTACTTATTTGCTTGAGAGAGCAAGTGGGTGCGTGCAGGGGGGAGGGGCAGAGGGAGAGAATCTCAAGCAGACTCCGCGCTGAGCATGGGAGCCAACACTGGGCTCGATCTCACCACCCTGAGATCACGACCTGAACCGAAACCAAGAGTTGGACGCTTAACCCACTGAGCCCCCCCGGCGCCCCTCAGTGTTTGACTCTTAAAATAACCTGCGATTCTAGCTTTTGTTGCCTTTCGGCCTAAGCGCTATTTATTAGAATTTTTATTCCCGAGTCCTGTGTTTCAATAAAGCAAGAAAATCGCGAAAAGGAAACACAAAGTGTAGGCAGGCCATCATCCGTGTTCCCATCACTCAGAACAACATCGCTACTATTGCTTAGTATTTTCCCAGAATCTTAAATAACTGTCCATGTGATAGGCACATACCTTTTTCATAAGAGAAAGAAAAAGAAGGAGATAGGTCAGGCGGAGCTACGTTCTCTCCCGATGGCTACTCCCCGGCGGGTTCCTGTCGCCCCGTCCCCGGGGCTCCCCGGCAGGAGCTAGGATGTATTATTTCATGCATGGATATAATTTTATATTTCTTTATAGGAGTCCATTCTATTCTTCATGGTGCGTTCGTGCCCCTATCGAGCCCTGTTTGGGCTGCTTCCCCGTTTTCCCTGTCGCGTCATTGCTGTGACGAACCTGTCACACTCTGTCCCATTGTGACCGTGGGGGACTGTTTCTGGGAACCACGTGCACAGAAACGAAGGAGCTTGGCTGCTGGGTCCGCACGTTTCTGACTCCAGCGGTTGCCCATTGCTCTTCCAAGTCCCTGTTGCAATTCACCCTCGGACATTGGAGTTTTAAATGTAATCTTTGGTTAATTGTATCAAGTTTGCAAATGATCAGAACATATACATATGGTTACATTACATCCTTCGTGAATTTCTAACAGATTGTAGCAGTTCCTGGTCTGATATTTTTGATGCCTTACGTTCCGAGCCCTTTTCTTTTCTGTCTGGATTATCCCTTTATCCATATTAACTAACCTCATCCCCATTTCATATTTTTCTTATATATCCTCACTTGTGTTGCTATACCCCGGCTATGCTTTTTTTAGTTTGTATTTGCTTAATTTTTTGCATGATGTCTTTCTCTTACCCTTGGTATGACACAGAGTGGTAGATACTCTATTGTTTTCCAGTGTGTCTCTCGGCAAGAGAGAAATTCAAGGGCAATTTGATATTTGATCCTTTTGAGATGACGTGTGTATGCCCTGCATGCTGGTGGCAATTTTCTTGATGACTGCAGTAAGAATTCGACATCTCCTGATGTTTTCTTCCTTTAATTTTTCTTTGATTGTGTATTTCAGTCTGTGTTTCCGAGTCATTTTCTTCAGTTGTGTTTCCTCTCCCTGCTTGGCATAGGCTAGTATTGTTGTTTTTCTTCACGATATTGCCTTTTTCTCCTGCATTCTGGAGTTTTCCAAGCTTGTCCCACATTCCTGATTTATTTTCTACAATAGCAGTCCCACTAACTGCTCTCCCCTGGGCCAATTTGCTTGTTCTATTGCCTTTTTTGAATTTTTGAACTTTAAGTTTCTCATCTACTTCCCTTTTCTTATAAGACTTACTGATTTTTCCTTTGGCTTCCTGGAGACCTTTGTCACATCCCACGCAAGTCATTAAACCATCTAGGAAGCACTATTCGAGGTGCTGTATTAAGTCAGTGTTCGGAGGGTTTTTCCGGCCTCCGACACTTTAGGGGGGCATCCGCATGTCTCCTGCCTGTTAGGTTATTCCCACGTTGTCCGTGTGAACGCACATACTCATCCTGGAGAGAAATGTGTTCAGACTTAGTAGGTACCAAATGGGAGTGAAGACTGAACGCTAGCCCCTCGGGGTCCAGGTGCCCCGAGTGCTGAGAGACGCCCTCTGCATCGACCGTGGGAGCTGGACCTGGACCGCTCTGTTGGTGTTGGCTGTGTTTCCGCTAGGGTGGTCTGCAGAGAGGATGCTCAGTGCCTCAGTGGGCCCCGGTGGATACTCTGAACCCGCAGGAGGCACGCAGAGCCCTCTGGGCTTGGCCACCATGTGTCTCTTCCCCCTCCGTGAATGTATTACTCATCAGAACTACACTGTCCAGAATTTTCTGTGTTGTCCAGAGCTCACATTCCTTCCCAAATTAGGGTGTGTCTTCATTTTCCTTATTTTTACGCAGACATGGTAAGAATATGAAAAGTGACTGTGGTGTCGTGTTGGTTTGGGGGGAGAGCTGTCCCTACAGAACAAACCCCGTTTCCAGAAGAGGACTGGCAGCCACGTTTTCCACTCCCTGAGCAGGGAGGAGGGAGAAACAGCCCCTCAGGCCTGGGTCTGTCTGGAAGCTTGCTCTGTGTGGGGCAGGAAAGAGAACATGAGTAAGGTGCTCATTTCGGTGTCTCCGATGAGCCCCTGTGGGCATGGTTTTCTTCTAAGATATGTGTCATAAATGTCATCAGGCTTTGCCATCTTTAGCGTTGTCTTGGAAGGCTGTTTCAGAGACTACTGGTTTAATAACGGGCCTCCTAGTAGATTTTCTGGAAATCCCATCTCCCTGTTAGAAGTGCTTTTCACGACACTCAATATGGTTGAATACCAGTTATCAAAGGGCATCAGTTTGATGGAACGGTTACGTGAACTCATCATGAAACATCTCTTTGTACGACGAGTGCCCGGAAGTCAGAGAATCGCTCAGTTGTGATTGGTGCTCAGTAGTAGGGATGGGCTGAGGGGCCGAGCTGTGGAAGGAAGTTGGGAGGAGGAGAGAAAAAGGGGAAGGGGGGAGGGAGGAAGCAGTCCTGCAAAATAATTAGATTCCCGAATGTGCAAGGTAATTAGAAACACGCATGAAATCCAGAAGCAGAGCACTCCCTACCTGCAGATCGATGTAAGTAAAGGTCCTAATTTAAAAAGAAAATGCCACATTAAAATAAGCCAAGTATGTTTGGTTTTATGTGTATATATGCTAATATTTTATGGTTCAGAACCATAGCCGGAATCCAAATTTCTATCCGGACAATTTTATTGATATTTTTGTCATAAATTTAGAAGCGTCGGGCACGCGATGCTGTTTATAAACGTCCCAGCTTGTAAACTCGCTGGAAAGCTGGTCCACAGCTTTTCCGTATTTCCACAATAATTCCATGCTGTTCTTTTGTGTATCCCCTTCTTCCGCCAAGCCGCCACGAAACAATTCATTTATTTTGCATTAACTTCCATCGTGCTCTGCGGTTACTTCACCCACAACCTTAAAAGTATGTAGTTTGCCTCCCCAAGTGTGTTTGCATGTTTCCGCTTTTTACCGCTTATTTCCTTGTTCTCGCAGCTTTCGGTTCCAGACATCAGAAAGGGACATCAGAAAGGGGGCAGTGAACTATAGCCTTCACCCGTGTACTTCATAGATGTTCTCTAGATATTGTCTATTTGGAGAGACCTCCTGCCCATACAGAATTTTCTCTGATAGGTCATTGAAAAGTCGACCTGATGTTGAAATGTCCTTATTATTTTCCCTTTGGGAAAATTCCTTCCCCAGGTAAATCGTGACTTTGGGCCAATGAATCAGACATGCCCCCTGGAATGTCCCTATCTGTGATTCGGGAGTTCCATTTGATTTTTATGAAAGTGGCTTAATTTGCCCATAAGCCTGCCGTGCCCCGAAATTGTCATTAACCTGGAATATTCCAAAGGATGATGTCTCCGTAGGAGATCCTGTGACTTTTCACAAGAAACAAGCTAAAAATCACAGTATTTTCTGCCTGCCAAAAAAATAATTACCTTTAAAGTTACAACGTGAACCTTTTTGTCAGAAACTGCACTCACAGAGGAGCGCGAGCTGATAGCGGTTTACGTCAGCCCGAGGATCTATGAGTAAGTCCCGGGCCCAAGAGCGTTTGCAAGACACAGGTCTCAATACCATCCTAATTAACATCATCAGACAAAGATTAATTAGTTTACCGTGGATTCACAGGGCACCTGGAACATGATTGTTCATTAAAAAGGGGGAAAAAATTCCATGACGGTTAGAAGAGATGCTAATCCTGGAGCTTATATAAGACCTGAGAAAGCTTAAACAAGCTAATAATAGTTTAACAAAGATTTTAATAACATGTTGATGAGTAAGGCCAACGGGAAAGCACTTTCAATTATGGTGTGACAGGCTCCTGTTCCTGGTACTATAAATACGAGAGTCACGGACGCTCACTCACGCTGCGGTGTGCTGGGATTATTTACTGTCTGAGGTCACT
The DNA here is from genome assembly GCA_028534135.1 of Potos flavus. NCBI lineage: Eukaryota > Metazoa > Chordata > Mammalia > Carnivora > Procyonidae > Potos > Potos flavus. The sequence continues at coordinate 1,979,000 of CM052883.1, forward strand.
AACGCTTATTCTGGATCACAGGTTCATGACCCAACATTTTTTTTCTAGAAGGAATGAGGTGAGTGTGCGTGCCCGTGTGTGCTAAGTATGTCAGTTGCTAATTCAGTTTCTCTGTTCATTAGGTCTGAGTCTATTTTCAGCAAATGATCCCAATAACGCTGATGGAAAGGGCACGCGGTATTGGCCACCGCACCTGCATGACAGCAGGCTGCTCGTGGCTTTCTACGCCAAGGAGTTTGGCTTGAGCAATGAGAAGTACATGACTTAAAACAACACAGGGGAGCCCAAATATTCAGCCCCAATAACCTAGAGAGAAGCCTTATAGGATCACCACGTTCAGAAAAATCCAGCTGAAGAAAGAAAGAAAGAAAGAGAGAGAGAAAGAAAGAAAGAGAGATCCAGCTGTCTCGTGGAAGGCCACCAGAGTCAGTCGGATACAGTTTAATTTTATGTTCTGTGCGAGGCTAATGACAGAAAGTACCTCTGCGTGGAGACAGTGAAATGTAACAAAGGGGAATTGTCAATGCTGGACTTCCCAAATAAAGCCTTGCCCATTCTTGAGAAATTTTAAGGCACATGGAAACTTTTAGAATAGCGTGATGGTTAGTGACGTGACATTCTTCTAAACCTTCCTTCTTCCCTAATTATTTGCAAGGCAAAATGTAGCTCCTAGGATAGGGAAATCTGAAATTGTAACACATTGAAACTGACATTCACCTTGAGCTTCTGATGTGTCACAAACGTTGCTGGCGTTATTTCATCACGGAAACCTCCTAGCAACATACAAGTGACATTATTGTCTCTACGAAACATGCTGCCCCGTGAAAAAAGTACCAGGTCCAAACAGTGTCACTGGTAAATGCCTTCCAAACTTCAAGGGTAGTGCCAGTGCTGCTTAAATGATTACTAGGTTTTTAAAAGAGTCCCTTTATGGGGTACCTGGGTGGCCCAGTGGGTTGGGCATCTGCCTTCGGCTCAGATCATGATCTCAGGGTTTTGGGATCAAGCCCATGTTGGGCTCCCTGCTCAGTGTGGAGTCTGCTTCTCTCTCCCCCTCTGCCCCCTCTCCCCCACTCACGCTCCCTCTCTCTAAAATAAAATAAAATAAAATAAAATAAATAAAATCTTAAAAAAATGAGTTTCTTTTTATAAAGTCAATAATACTATAATATCAACATGGGATGAAGATATCACCCTGGCACACACACACACACACACACACACACAACCTCAGACTAATTCAAATTCATAAATTTAGGTTGATTCATATACATCAGCATGAAAACCCTACTTAAAATAATAGCAAACAGAATGAAGAAGGAAGGAAAATATAATTCTCTGTGACCAAGCGTGATATGCAAATACAAGGAAAGTTTTCAATTAAAATAATATCTATCTATCTGTCATCTATCTATCATCTATCTATCTCCGGGTGGAGGATTAGGAGACAATGACTGACATGGGACACCTCCAATGCTCTAGCATTTAATTACTCGGCAAGAACTCCAGAAGATGGAGCTCATATTTTGGGTTTAGCTCTTTAAATCTTTGCTTTAAAGAGATATATTTTCTGTATATTTATATCATATAAATATACAATACAATGAAGGTTTCCATCTCAATATTAAGAAGATAAACCCCCCAAAAAACCAAATTTGCAGAAACACGTTACAGAAGATGGACAGAGGACCAAAACAGGCACATGAAAAGATACTCAACGTCACTAGCCAGCAGGGAAAATGCAAATTAAAACCACAAGAAGGGGGCGCCTGGGTGGCATAGTTGGTTAGGTGTCCGACTCTTGGTTTCAGTCATGGGATCGAGCCCCGAGCCAGGCTCCATCCTGAGCAGAGTCTGCTTAAGACTCTCCCCCCGCGTCCTTCCCCACCCTCCTAAATAAATAAGTAAATCTCAAAAATAAAATAAAATAAAATAAAACCACAAGGGGACACTGATATACATGCCTCAGCACATCTAAAATCCTAGTTTCTTCAGGCCTTTTTGCAATCCATCCCTCCATTTACCCCTGATAACCACTGATCTTGTGTCTGTCACTGATGTAAATTCGCTTACATTTTATGGAACTTTATACAAATATACACTCTTTAACTCTCCGTGTCTGGTTTCTTTGGCTCAGCTAAGCGCTTCTGAGGTCCATCCATGCTGTCACACGGTCAGTAGTTTACGACTTCTTTGGCGTGTAGTGTCCCACCGACTGGGTACGTCTGTATTTGTTTGTCCCGCTGGCAGGCATCTGGGTTGTTCCCAGTTCAGGTCGAACACCAACGAAGTTGCTGTGAGCGTCTGTGTGCAAGTATTTGTGAGGACACGTGTTTTATTTCTGTTGGGTAAATATCTGGGAGTGGAATAGCTTGGTTGCATGATAGGCGTGATTGTAACTTTTAAAGAAACTGTTAACCCGGTTTTCCAAGGTGTGGGATTGAACTGAAGCCAACTGCAATGTTTCCCCAAACAAAATTCAACCTGTCCTGAACTCAGCTAACACGGTTTCCTCTCCAACACCAGTGAATTGGTCTTTCCGAGGACACGGAAGACCTCCATGCTGCCGGCTTTCAAAGGTGGTCCTCGGCGCGCCTGGGGGGCAGGCAGGGGGGGCTCAGTCGGTTAAGCATCCACTCTAGCTCTTGGTTTCGGCTCAGGTCATGATCTCAGGGTCATGAGATCGAGCCCCGCGTCAGGCTCTGCATTCAGCGAGGAGTCTGCTTAAGATTCTTTTCCCCTCCCTCTCCTTCCCCCTCTGTTCCTCCCTCCTGCCCCCCCAGCAAATAAACAAATAAATAAATAAAACCTTAAAAAAAAAGTGGTCCTCACACTTTATCTAGCTCTACCCATCAGCCGGCTCTGATGGAGCGGGTCATGCCCTTTACCCTGGAGTGCTTCCTTTGCTTCCTCCCAAGACAACCTACTCTCCTGGGCTTCCTCTTGCCATGCTGTTTATCCCTCTCCAGGCTGCCCTGTAGGATTCCCTCCTCTTCTAAAGGTCCAAATGCACAGTGCCATAGGATTCGATGCTTGGAGCTCTGGTCTCCCCATCTATGCCCCTCGTAGGTTTCTCACACGTGCCTGTGGTTTCCAATTCAGTAGGTTCTCCAATCTGTCTGCTCCTCCTCCATCTCGCTACCTATTTATCATCCCTCCCTTCCCCCCATCTTCTTTTCTTCATTCCTCTTCATTTTTTATCTTTTCTGCCTGTCTCCAGCCTTGACCTCTTAACTTCAGCCCCAGAGTCATATATCCGGGTACCTATTCAGTTTTTATCCAGCGGGTATATCTAAGAGTAGGTATGTATTCAAGGAAGAGCTCTTGATTTCATTCCCAACTCTAGTCCCCCAACCCTATTCTAGTCTAGATCCTTCCTACGTTAAAAAATCACAATTGCATTTGCCAAGTGGCTTACGTCAAAAGTTACAAGTTGGTATTGACTTCTTTTTTCTCACACGTCCTAGAGCTAAGTCACCAGCAGGGCTTTGACTTCAATTTCAAAATACGGCGGGAGGCTGGACACTTCTCACCATCTCCACTCTGCTCCCCTAGCTCACGGCACTGTCCAGCCCAGAAGGTTCTCCCGAGCCTCCTTGTGCGCCCTTGCTTCCCGGCGGTCAGACCGACGGCTCTGCGATACAGTCTGGTCGCCCCGCTCCCCGCGCAGCCCCCTGCTGTGGTTTTCACTGAGTGCAAATCACCGGGAACCTCCGCCATCAGAGAACGAGGTCCTGCACGGGCTGCCTCTTCGGCCTCATCCGGCCCCGAGTCTTGGCTTGTTCCCCGCTGGTTCTCCTCCTCCTCCTCAACTAAACCATGCTTGTGCGGCGCTGAGCTTTGCCCTTGACCTTCTCCTTTCCTGGAAGACTCCTTATTCACTCTTCCCATGAACCATCTGTGTTTTTCCTTAGACATCTGACCTCTGCAGGGAGGCTCTCCTTGAAGCCGGCCCGTCACAAGAAGTCAATGCTTAGCTGACTCCTTGTCGTCCATCTCGCGCTGGGACACAGACCTGCATGGCCGCCGCGGACTTCATCCGTGTGTCAGGCAGATGGTCTGGGCTCTGCCTACAAGTCACCTGAAAATCCATGCCCTTGATGCCACACACGCTTGTTTCGCACTCATGACAAGCCCCCTGTGGGCCCCGTGGCTCTTCAGCACCACAGTCCCGTGCTTGTGGATGCGGTGGTCGGTCGGGGAGCTGCCCCGTCCCCTTCTCGCGGCAGCCACTGGAACCTTCAGGCAGGACACTGGGAGAAACCCAATGGAGAATGAGCTACGGAATCTCAAATACTTGGCTTACGACTGACCCAAGGCAGTTCTTTTCATACCTTATTCACAAAACATGCCCTACGGCCACACCCAACTCCAGGGCGTGTGGTCTAGAGAAGGGATGGAGGGGGGCGGCCTCAGTCCCGTCTCCTCCACCCGCCCTGTGTGCACGCGGGCGCCCCAGCACTCGACCTTGGTGACGAGCGCTTGGCTTAGAGTGGGTCCTCAGCAGGCGTTTGTTTAGTAGGAGTCACTCTGTTCGGATCTTGGTTTTTCTGGCCATGGAGGCGTGGTCCTAAGAAGACAAAATGTGGCTGTGCCTTTGGTCTGCGCCCCCCCCGCTTCCCGCTGCCTTTGTCAGACGCGCAATCCTCTCTCTCCTACTGCACTTGCCCTCCGATTAGAAATGCTGCGTTCACTGATTCGTTAACACGGTAGCGTCAATTAGTTTAATATATGATCCTGCCCAGAAGAACTGATGCTACACACCACGCTTCCAGCCTGGGAGGAGTATTTTTGGTAAGGGATAGCCTCCTGGCGCTTTTGAACTATGAAAGAGAGGCACCTGCTTACTTGTAAAAGAATTGTTTTCTCCGACGCTTTTTTATCTTGTTTGTTTTAATTACTAATTATGATACCCACTGATATCATGGAAATTATCTAAGCCCAGCACAATGGACTGAAGTTAAAAAAACAAACAAACCCAAGAACCTTGTTTTTGAATGTTCCTTAATTTTTGTGGTCATTAGGCAGGTGTCGTCTGGGTGTGGAATGATGGACTCGGCAGGCTGGGGTCTGAGAGATTGTCTGCTCTACTCGCACGCCAGCAGGGAGGGAACGAAGATGCCAAAGGGGTTGCCCAGAGCCACACAGCTCCTTGGGAGGGTTATGCATGAGAACCGCAAATCCCTCTTCTCGCCAAGAGCCACACTGTACCAAAAACAAGCAAACAAGAAACCGTATAATTTCATGTGTGCTAACAAGGTGATTCTGTAAAATTCTTGAAGATGATACTAAAGTCCTTCTTAATTCAAATACGTCCACAAGAAAGCAGTATCTTCCCATCAGGAAGAACGCTATATTTAATTCTTTATAATTGAGTGTGAACTGATAAAACAAACCAAACCAAACCCTTGAGGTCTCCGTGAAATTGCATCCCTTAGTTCCAGAGAGACGACACAGAAACTCTTTGTCTCTGAGAGGGACTAAGCAGGATGCGAATTAAACTTTTCTAGCAAGTTTTGTGTATCTATATGTCAAACCCTGAGAGCCAATGTCATTTTTGCTCTGTAGGAGAATTAAGTTCTTGCCGGCTCTCAAGCGGAAATCATGGAACCTATGTTTCTGGGATAATTTACAAAAGAACTGAAACATGAGAGGGAAAATCTGGTTTCCTTTTCAACGGCGTCACATTCTTGAGAGCGTTATCCGCTTAAGCAACACAATAGACAGAAGCCATCGTGGGCACAGGTCAAGGGCACACACCCGCCCCTGTAAACGCCCATCCCGCCGCCTCTCACCAGCCGCGGAGCTCTGACAAGCCGCCCTCTGGCCTCTTCCCCTTCTGCAAAATAGGGCTGCTAGAAATAATGGTACCTCCCCTAGGGTTGTTGGGAGGCGACGTCAGAGCGCTGCCTGCCTCCGATCAGCGCTCGGGAAGCCTGAGTTTTGTGCATTCCCCACGAGTCACTCTGTGATGTTCACTGTGCACGAAGCCTCACCAGCAGGACATACATGTGTTCTGTGGCAGGAATGGAATCGCTCCCATAGAAGGCGTTGGGGACCCATGCAGATGTCCATGGAAGCGTCTCAGGCTTGAATTTCATGCACACAATTAGCTGGCTAGTATTAACGGAGCTCAGCGGTCTTGGGGGCCACCCCCCCAAACATGCATGAAACTCTCTCTTTGGGATCTGCAGCTCCATGAGTGCCCGGCCCATCCCCAGGCTCACTCGGGAGAGGGGCTGTAGGGTCACCTTCAACCTCTCCACCAACAGAGCCCAAGTCCCCAGAAGAGTTCCTTCCAAACCAATGCGGCTGAGCGCAGCTCTGCATAGAAGGAAAACAAGATCGGGCGGCCCCCGGCCCCCGGCTTCCCCAGGCAAAAGCCCTTGGCCTCCCGGCCCCGGCACGACTGCCATACCCACCCCCCTTTGCAGGGCATGGTCCTCGATTCCGCCCACCTGGGCTCCGGCCTGATGTCTACTCTGTTTCTGGTGCTCAGAATGCCCCATCGGGGGCTGGTCCCTGGGGAAGCTGCTCCGCATGTGCCCTTCTCCGACCCGCACACGGTTAGGGGCCTAGGGTTTAGTGGTTCTTGTGCCTTTATTGCCCTTATGATTGCTTTCAACATAATATACAGTAATGTACATCCCTTTGTCGTCAAATATGTTTGCTATAAACGATACGATTTAATTGTGTCCAGAGACCTCGGACGTGTTTAACACACATTTCACTTGGGAAGATAGATTTCTTAAGACAATTATATTATTTGTATGAGTCTAGATTAGCATATCAGATTACTTCTACCCTCTTTGAGGGAGAGGGATCTAGGCTCCGTAAACACTAAACAAAGGAAAGGGGGCAGAGCTGGGGGTGCAGGGCGGCCGGGGGTCTGTGTCCTCTGGCAGCGCTGGGCTCATCTCACAGAGCTCAGGGGGCCGCAGGGGGGCAGGGGGGGAGACAGCAGATCTGGGGGAGAACACGGGTTTCCAAACAACGCTGGTGTGAAATCTGCAGTCGGCCAACCACCAGACCACGCCAGCCTGTCACTCAAGCAGCTTGGTAAAATGCGTGTGGTTTATACCCCAGAGGTGAGTTGAAATCCACACGGCTCATCCCAGCTGAGCCCCTGACCAGGCTGAACTCCTGTGCCTTGTGTTTGTAACGGTTTCCTTTTCTCTCCTATCATCCGCTTTGTACGGATTTTGTGTTCTGTCTTTTATGAGCAGCAAGTTTTCCACATTTTCTAGGTCATCTTGCTAGTTATTTTAGCTGAACCATCTTCATTAGAAAAGAACCCACACTAAGGATTTATTTTTTTTTAAAGGGTAGAATATTAACATTTATAATTGTAAGAAGAAGCACTTGTTTTGTTTACATAATTATATTTTCCAGACACAAAACCCCCTCCTGTACAGAATCAGTAGAATTCCCACAGTTTTCCTGCCCACTGTGAGAGATAGATCCAGAGGTCACTTGTCCACCTAAATTATGTGATAGGCAAAGAAGCCATCACGACTTTGGAAATCTAACAATAATTACTAGAAATTACCGAGAACCTGAGAAGCATTTAACAATCACTTGATAAGATACTGGTCTCGGAAAACAGGTATGTAAAAAAAAGGTATCGTGGGACCATGAAGGGCGCGGCCACACTCCGGTACCACTGGGTGGAAACGTCACACTTTAGTGTGTTTTGTCTAAGGAGGCGCAGAGCCAGGGGAGGGCAGGGCCGGAAGCATGGCCTGGGGGAGGGACGGCGAGTCATCGTGCGCTTGCGAAGATGTCCCCACTTCCTGGTTTCCGAGACCCTGATAAGTAGGAGGATGTGTAGGCTGGAATCCTTTTTTTAAAAAATTAAATATCTGTTTGGAACAACATGATCTAGCAAGGCTCTGGGGAGGACACTGTCTATAAATAGCGCCTCTATTCTAGCTCCCCACCGCTTCCTAACTGTGACGTCTGGAAGCCTCTTAGGGACGGAGCACTGGCCTTGGCTGCCTTCTCGTTCCCATGCAGCCCAGGGGCGCCCCCATAACGCGAACACCGCGGGGTAAGGCCTCCCCTCCCTTTCTGGCCCGATGGATACTTGCTGCTCCGAACGTCTTCCCCGCGCAACACAAACTCTCAGCCGCGCTTCTCCTTCTGCTCCCACGGGACCCCGGGGGCCCTCCTGGCGGCGTTGAACTTGGACGCCAACATCGTCTGCTTACTCCCCGTGCCCTGAGGGCACGAACTAGGTCTCATTTATCTCGATGGCTGGATGTGACCTCGGCACCCGTGGACAACGAGTGGGCAATCTGTCTCCAGGTCTTACTTCTCAACCCGCGGTCCAGGGACTGGGGCGCAGCCCTCCGCGCACAGAGACCCCTGGAATCAGTCTGCGTATGGGCAGACCCCCGGAATCCTCCGTGCACGGAGACCCCCGGAATCAGTCTGCCTATGGGCAGACCTCCGGAATCCTCCGTGCGCAGACACCCCCCGGAATCAGTCCGCGTGGGCGCAGACCCCCCGGAATCCTCCGTGCACGGAGACCCCCCGGAATCAGTCCGCGTGGGCGCAGACCCCCCGGACTCAGTCCGCGTGGGTGCAGACCCCTGGAATCCTCCGTGCACAGAGACCCCGGAATCAGTCCGTGTGGGCGCAGACCCCCGGAATCCTCCGTGCACGGAGACCCCCCGGAAGCAGTCCACGTGGGCGCAGACCCCCCGGACTCAGTCCGCGTGGGTGCAGACCCCCGGAATCTTCCGTGCACAGAGACCCCCGGACTCAGTCCGCGTGGGCGCAGACCCCCGGAATCTTCCGTGCACAGAGACCCCCGGACTCAGTCCGCGTGGGCGCAGACCCCCGGAATCCTCCGTGCACGGAGACCCCCCGGAAGCAGTCCGCGTGGGCGCAGACCCCCCGGAAGCAGTCCGCGTGGGCGCAGACCCCCGGGGCCGTGCGCTCCCGCCGCCGTTGCAGACGCGCGGGCCTCACCCCCGCAGACTTCGCTGGATGGTACTGCGTGACCCTCCGTGCGCTCCGTCTGCGCCCTGAGCGCTCGGTAGATGCGGACGGCCCGGAAGGCGGGGGGAGAGACAGTAAGCTCGTGAACCCCTCCCTCATGCCGCTGACGTCCCTTCCCATGCGCGGGGAGACGAGTCCCCCCGTTAGAGCGGCTGTTCCTGTAATGCCGCCGGACGTTCCCATTCCCAACAAGGAACAGCACCGCTCCGATACCGCGGCCTGTCCGCCCCCTTCTCAGCTGAATCTCGCGCGAAATGCACCCGCGTGTCGGGAAAACAGCCCGTGACCCCCTCCAGAGGGAAAGAGCGACGAGACACTTGCCGCCCTGCCTCAGCCGCCAAAGCCCCTTGGAACGGAACCCATTTTTCTGATCCGTGACCTACAGGTCTGCTTTCCTCTTTGTCCACACGCCATCGCACGCCGCACTGCCTTCGGTTGTCTCACACGCACACAGACACACACACACACACACGTGACATGTTCTCCCGCACGTGTGTTAAAATAACAACCAGGGGCGCCTGGGGGGCTCAGTCGGGAAGCGTCTGCCTTCGGCTCAGGTCATGATCCCGGGGTCCTGGGATCGAGCCCCGCATCCCGCTCCCTGATCTGCCGGAAACCTGCTTCCCCCTCTCCCCCTCCCCTGCTTGTGTTCCCTCTCTCACTCTCAAATAAATAAATTTTTTAAAAAATCTTAAAAAAAACACAAAAAACAACTAAGGATACACTACTTTCCGTGGTATGTGATTCTGCTTTGGAATTACTCAACTACTTTGCTACCGCTGTTTTTTAAAATCCGCCCTGCATTTAACGCTCAACCCGAGGGAGCCCGAGCTGTGCGTTTGCGTCTATTTTCCTCGGAGGGACTCCGGTTCCGTGACCGGGTAGGCCCCGCTGGCCGGCTAGCGGGGACTTCTGCAGACCCCCGGCCCAGTCGAAAAGTGACACCTGGGGGGTGTGGGGGCTGACGTGTCCTCGAACCCAGACCCTCCCTCAGAGAGGAGGAGCACTCACGGGGGCGACATACAGTCTCCCCGCCCCCTTGTTCGCGGGTTTGCTTTCCGCGGCCGCAGGGACCCGCGCTCGCCCCATGACCCGAAGCGGATGACCCCGCAACGCGAGGTCAGGAGGTCGGGAGTAGCCTAATTCCAGATGCTGTTCGGAGCCCCGACTGAAGGTCAGTGCGGGCGAAGAGGAGCTCCCTGGTATCACCAAGAACTAGACCAGAAAGAACGGCTCTTAAAACGCTGAAAGTATGGAAGCAATGATTTTTTGATATTTATTTAAATATCCCTAAAATTGCATTCTTCGCCAGCGTGACGGCCGCTTCCTGTCGCAGGAGGTGGACACCGGGTTGTTTAATTTGCCCGCATCCTCGGGTTGGCCCCGGACACCGGCTCCTCTTTCTTGGGGAGAATATTTGGGAGAGACAAGCACTCACCTAATTTCACTCAAAATCTAAGTCATGGTTTTCAGCTCTGACCCTCTGAGCTCTGGGAGGGCTGGAGGTCCGGCCCCTTACGGCCTGTCTTGGGGCTCCTCACCGGTCTCCCCCGTCTGGGGTCGGGGCTGGTTCTCCCCCGCGGTGGCTCCGGGCTGTGCGTGAAGGCGCTCCTCTCCAGGACCCGAGTTCTGTGGCCGCAAGGAGAGCTGGAGGGACGTCTGGCCTGAGCCATGGGAGGGCAGCGCTTTCTTCCCAGGGCCCCCAAACACTGGCCGCGGGGGGGACAGGGCTGTGAGCGCGGAGTCGGATAAACACACACGCACCTGGTTTAAAGCCCTTTAGGAAAGGGTGTAGACCACAGACCTCGCTGTTTCCTGGGATCCGTGTTTGCAATCACTTAAACGCCCCACTTCCGGTGGACAGGCTTTCCCACCATTTGCGCACCGGGGGCCGACCAGGATTTCTACCCGCCCCTCCCAGGGCACCCCGACGGCCGTCCCGGGAAGTCACAGCTGCGGGAGCCCCCGCGGCCGGGCCGCCTCCATGACCCCGGCATGGCACTCGGCCACCACCCACCACCCTGCAGGGACGGGCGGGCGCCTGTCGGTGGCTCCCCGGGACCACCAGCCCGTTTCCCAGGTGGACGCAGTCGCTGTCCGCCTCGCCTGGTGGCGGCAGCGCCGTGACACGGGTCCGCAGTCGGCCCGCCTCTGATCGCCGGCCTGGTGCGGCTTCTCCATGGGAGCCTTTCGACGCCGTCGGCCCTGCCGAAGCTGGAGGAGACCCGTCGGTGGCCTGAGGTTCGCGCTGGGAGCACGTCTGGAGTTCATCTAACGGACCCTTCCCTTCGCTGGCCGCTCGGCGTCTAATCGTCGCGGCCAAACCACGGCTCAGACCTTCTCGTTCTTCATCCCTGGATAGGACATACACTAGGGGTTCCAAATATGCCACACGCAACAGCAGAGACGTGGCAGCGACGTGGGCCAGAAGGAAGCGCATCTGGGGTATGGATTTCACCCGGGACTTCGTTTCTGTGGGATTTTCAAGCCAATCTCGCGGCGCTTCTAACACACAGCTGCCTCATTGGGCAGGTTAGTCTAGTACCCCCCTTACCTGGCTGCAGGGGCGGCCCTGGAGCCCCTGGCCAGTGCAGGTGGCTTCTGACTCACGCTGGTGATTCGTGGAAAAGGGTGTCGTCTGCGGCGTCCAGGCAGGGCTCCGGGCCAGCCTCCTGACTCAGCGCTGGGGATTTGGGCTGAGGAGCTTGCTGACTATGTATCCCCTCGAGACCATGGTCCTCTCCCACCTGCCCTGGGCTTCCTTCGCTTTCCTTCAAAGGTGTGTGGGCTTGAGATAAAGATTTTCCCTTCTAATGAACTTGATCTGAAGCCCCTAGCAGCCTCCTTTTCCCGTAATTCCCAGACTCTTGTGAGTAATTCAGGCGATAGGAAACCATCCGCTTGCTACATCTGTTTTATCCCCAGTCAGAAACCTTCCCATTTCTCTCCAGCAATATCCTAGAGCTCTCTGCAGATTTTTCCAAGATGCCTCTTAAAGCTTTTCCAATCCATAAATTTCCCCATTTGTGTTAAATTCCCATAACTATTTCTTTTCATTTTCCTTTAGAAAAGAAATTGGGCTAAATTCATGCCATACATGTGCTTTTTTGACTGTCGGGATTTTGAAAATATTCTTGAATTATCTGCCACAGGAATTTCATCTTTAACTCGGACGAAAAGAGTATTTAATCTTTATAGAAATAAACTTCTGCAGAATAGGAAATGTCCTAAATGTTAGTTCGTTTAATAATAGAAATACACTGTCAAAAAAAGAAAAGAGAATTTCAAATTCTGATTATTTAAAAAAAAGATGAAAAGTAGGTTATTAAGTGTTTAAAGTACACTTATGTGTGTGCTAAAATAAAGTGAATAGCTAGACTTTTGTACACTGTATTTTCCAAAGGTGGCCACACTGGTCTGTGGCCCAACCCACGTGTCCTCACAGCGCCATGTTGACCCCTTCTCTTGAGACTTGGGCCCTGTACCTTCCCCCAACTTGTAACTGCTTTAAGCAGTAGAAAGTGGTAGAAGCGATAATGTGTTTCTTCTAAGGCTAGATGGGAGTACGAAATATGGCCTCTTTCTCTTTCTCTCAATGGTTGCCCTTGAAACCCAGCCATTGTGTTGTGAGGGGTCCAAGTGTGGGTATTCTGCAAAACTGTTCTTCATCGACTACCCTGAAGATCTCAGAAGGAGTCCCCAGGTGATCCCGGCTCCTGGCCTTGGGGCATTCTGGATAAGCTCCATATGTTAGGGGGCAAAGACATGCCACACTTCACGCTTGCTGTCTGAATTCCTGACCACAGAAATTATGGCAGATAAATGATTATCGTTGTATCAAATCCCTAAATTTGGAGTAATGTAATGTAGTGTTTTGTAGATAGCAATAGATAACTAAGACAGTCTTTAAAAGTTCCTTCCTGTAGTTTGTAAATTACAGGTAAACGTAATTTGTCCATAATTAAATGTGAAATACATACAAATCCCACGTATATAAATTACATTACCTTCCTGATGGTCACAGAGATTAGGAAAAATATATAGTATGCTTATTTACACATCGGTTTTGTTATGTCACTGTAATTCCAGTTCTAAAATATGTATATATTTAAATACAGTTATGAAATCTTAAAATTTAAACATAATTTTGTAGGAGGGAGCATTTGTCTTATTGATGCTTTTGCTCATAAATTAATTTTGTTCTTTATTTTACATCTGCGTGGTAAATGGCTATACGTGTAATTGACTAAAAATTCATACCTGACATTGATAAAAGTGCCCCCTAAGGATAAATAAATATTCATGCTGTGGGAGTCTTGTGTGGTTTCTTGAAGATTTATATCTGTGTTTAATTAGAGTTTAGTGTGATTTTTACTTTGCTTAGACTTGATATAAAATATAAAAGTGTATTTATATTATGTGTAATATCTATGTAAAATAGATTAGATGGATTATATTTATATACATAAATGACGTGTAAAATACAAGCGTATGTGCCCATATATGTGTGTATATATGTATATACTCTTGTGAAATATGTAGGTTAACCAGGTTATCGCTACCCAAAAAGTGATCCGATGTAATGTCATACATTGTCACATAGACTAACATAATGTCGTATTTATCATAAAATTCAACTCCTAGAGAATTCTAATACATATGTCAATTGAAGCCACAGATTACGGTCAAACGTTGATTTCTAACTGTGGCTACTTCGGATTAACTTTGTAACGATGGTGACCAGAGTGTAGGGTTATTTATCAGTGAGTCTGGGTCTCAGGCACATTCTGAGATTCTGTGGAGCTGAGGACATATACACTTCTTGTAGGTATGCTCTTTTTTTTTTTTTTTTTTAGTGAAATCTAACTCTCAAAATGTGACTTGACTTAGCTTTATGGGCAAAGTATTTCTTCTTCTAAAATAATTACTTTGATGAAAGGTTAAGCATCCAATGAGAATGACTTTTCAGACTCAAGTATGGCTGAGCTGCTGGCTTGCTCTGTGCCGCCCTCCCGCGCCCGCACTCTGACGGTGCCCCGCACACACTCCGTTAACGCCTGAGCTCCACGGGCCCACGCTCGAGGTGCAGACAGAGGGCGTTTGTCCCACATGCTCTCGCAGTCTCGTTTGGGGCTTGTTCAGCGTCTTGCTGTTTCTCCTGCGTGGAGCGCTGGTTTCCTTCATTTCTCCACCTGAAGATGGTGTCGCAGCAGAGCCTGGGGTCCTGGGAGGAGACATGGAGCTGGGGACCCTGAGAAGGAGTACAGGGCCTGGCCCGCGAGCACGCTCTGGCCCAGAGGCCCCAGTGTGGCAGCCCCTCTGCGCATGCGTCCCCACAAACGAGACCTCTCGTGGGCGCGGGCTGGTGGGTCCCGCTCAGTGGGCAGCGATGGGCTCCCCGAGCTCAGCGGTACGTTCCCCCGGGAGATATTGCTAGGTCATTACTCAGGAGGTGGTATTTCCTCCCCCGAATCTCATGGGAATTCCTTTTGCACGTGTAAAATAAGAGCCGATAGCACGAATAACAAATGCATTCTTAACCAGAGAAAGATCTGTGCGTGCTCTGCCAGTTCTTAAACACTCGGGATGGAGAGGAGCCTGGAGACTCACAGAGCCCGCCTTGGCCCCCTGTCCCGGCCTCCTGCTCTGTACCAGGGTGTCCCCACAGCAGGTGTCCCGGCATCCCTAATCCTGGGGAACGTGGGCCAGTGTAGCAGCCACAGTGGATGTGCGTGTGTGAAAGCTGGTGTGCTCAAAAATGACAAATGGTGAGCGCTGTGGTTGGAAACCCAGTTGTCCATTTTCATTGGGCAAATGCTGGCACGTGTCCCAAAGTGAAGACTTGAGTGAAGGAAACTTCCTTATCTCCACGGCTTTTTTCTATCCTTCCCTTCCCTTTCCTTGCCTTCCCTTCCTTTCCCTTCCCTTCCCCTCCCTACTCCTCCCCTCCCTTTCTCTCTCCCTCCCTCCCTGCTCTCTCCCTCCTTCCTTCCTTCCTTCCTTCCTTCCTTCCTTCCTTCCTTCCTTCCTTTGTTCTTTCCTTCCTTCCTCCCTCCCTGCCTCCCTCCTTCTATCCTCCTTTCTGTCTCCCTCTTTCTCTGTCTTTCTGCTTTGCTTCCTTTTCTCTTTTTTATTACCTTTTTACTCAAAGTGCTCAATGTCTCCGTTAAACGCATTCCAAAAATGTTATTTTGCTGCACATTGTGCATTAACTCGGCTCTGGTCTCTAACTAGGGCAGACTGTCCTGTGCCACCAGCATTAGGTTTCTGCTCAGCAGGCCCCCGCAGAAACGAAAAGGCTGTCCACGGATAATAGTCTTCATTTACTGGTGCAGAGACAAACTGGTCTCTCTTGTTTTTTGACATCTGTCAAAACCTTGCCGGAAACCAAGGACGATCAGGCCCGCTGTGGTTTTATTTTATCCATGAATCACTATCAGAAAGTACTGGTGTGGTTGACTCTTAAGCTTCTTGGATTTTTGAGATGTTTTTCATACCGGTTAAAAAGATTATTTTATCAGTGACCTTTGTAGACTAACTCTGTAGTAAACAGGAAAGTATTCAGCCACTATGAATTATGTAATACTTTGAAATTGTCTAGACAGTGTTAGAAGGGTAACAGATGGATCAAGTTCTTGGAAATGAAAAGCAATTTAGCAACAGAATTCTAGACCGAGATGATGTCCACCTCTCCCTCTGCCCCTCTCATCACCCGATTTGCTCCTCCAGCTTTTGGTCCCAAGACACAGAAGGATTTACGTGGAGTCAGCCAGGGTCTATCCTTTCTACCCGTTGAGTAAGGGGGTGCAAACTCAGCTATGTGCTCATCTGTCCTATTTCTCTCCAGTCCTCTTGCTGCCTGGTAAGCTGGTGACTGGGGAAGAGCCGAGGGTTTCCTGTACAGGTGCCTCTGTGATGTCTGTGCCCCATCCACACCGTGGGGAGCAGAAGAGAGGACATCCAGAGACCCCTTTGGGTCACGTTGCGGTTTAAACACAGCCATCATCTTCCCCATTGTGGTGCTTTTTTCCTCTTGTTCTGGAAAACGGTATGTGTCCCTCAGCTTGTCTGCGAGCAAATGTACATGGCGGGAGTGACACTAAAAGCTAAGGAAAAGACTCAGTCACCAGCTGTCACTTACGGAGAAATCAGAGGAATGCATAATGGAAACTGTGACCAGTAGAGCCTCCTTCCCTGTAAAAACAAATTGAAACAGCACCGTATGCTGAGGTCCGTGGGAGGGACGAGGAAATATGCAAGGTGTAGTCCTTTGGGAGCAAGGTGCCCCGCGTGTGAAGAAGGCGGCTGAGCCGTGCAGGAGAGCCCCCCCCCCCCCGCCCCCGCCCCTGCACAGGACCAAAGCGACAACGTGATGTGCAAGGTCACGTTCCCTTGCTGCCCAGGGAGTCCGCGGTTCACCCGCAGGGGAGGCGGCAGCCGACGGGCCCCTGCCGGAGACAAGCCCCGCACAGATGAGGAAGGAGGGCCCAACTGTGAAAGGAGGACAGACATCTGAAGGTGGGAGATGACGCTCGGCAGGAAGGGGTGAGTGCGGCGGCGGAGCGCGGGTGAGGGCAGCCGCGCGGGGCCCCGGTTGGAGCCCAGGGGCGGAGTAGGGACCGGTGCCCGTGAGCGTCGCACGAGCCGCCCGGCGAGGCTGCCCTCCGGCCCCAGCGTGTGCGCGGTGAGCAGGGTCGCCCCGTTTCCTGGGCGGTCCCCCCCTTCTGTGGAGGCCGGGAGGGCAGCGCCGCCTGGGGCTCTCCCGGGGCACACCGGGGCACAGGCGTCGGTGTGCCAACAGTTCGTGTGGACATGCAACCGCGGCGCGGGGCCGGCCACAGAGCGCGACTTCCCCGGGGACATGAAGCTCGTTCCTGCTTGCGGCCAGCGTTTCTCCAGAAGCCTTTAAAAAAATAACCTACCCTCTCAGTAACGCGTCCCCAAACCAGACAGCACCGTCCCTCCCGGCAAATTTCGTCTCTCTTTGTGCTGTGACCGAGCAGCCACACTGCATTTGGAGAGGACCGTCCACTCTCCAGCCAGGTGGCTGGATTTCCACTCGCCTCTGAGGCCAGCGTGCGTGCACAAGACTCTTCCAGAAGCGGAGGACCAGAAGATGATGAAGGGGTGGTGGGGCTGGCTGAGGCCTCTGTGGTCACCGCTTAGACAGAGCCACCCTTCCGGGATATGTTAGTGTTCACGGGGTGGGATGCTAATTTATGCATACGACTGCAATGTGCAATTATAATTACACTTACACACACAGCTACAATTTACATTGTTGGCCTCAGAATGAAAATTAAGGGAAAATGGGTGTGTATATTTATGATGCCCTCTGTGTTGGCAGTTTGGGGTATAATTGCAGAAAATAAATCTGCAAGGTGTTGTATCATTTAAAATGGATGTCACAGGGGCACGTGGGTGGCTCAGTCATTTAAGCCTCCGTCTCTTGATTTCAGCTCAGGTGGTGAGATCAGGGTCGTGGGATGGAGCCCCACTTCAGGCTTGAGATTCTCTCTCTCCCTCTCCCACTGCCCCTCCCCCTGCCCGAACTCTCTCTCTCTAAAATAAATAAATCTTTTAAAAAAGTAGAATGAAATGGGTGCGGCTTCAGGGAGATTCAAATCAAAACCACATTGAGATACCACCTCACACCAGTTAGAATGGCCAAAATCAACAAGACAGTAAACAACAAATGTTGGAGAGGATGTGGAGAAAGGGGAACCCTCTTCCACTGTTGGTGGGAATGCAAGTTGGTGCAGCCACTTTGGAAAACAGTGTGGAGATTCCTCAAGAAATTAAAAATAGAGCTGCCCTATGACCCTGCAATTGCACTCCTGCGTATTTACCCCAAAGATGCAGATGCAGTACAAAGAAGGGCCACATGTACCCCAATGTTCATAGCAGCAATGGCCACAGTCGCCAAACTGTGGAAAGAGCCAAGATGCCCTTCAGCAGATGAATAGATCAAGAAGATATGGTCCATATATACAATGGAATATTATGCCTCCATCAGAAAGGATGAATACCCAACTTTAGTATCAACATGGACGGGACTGGAGGAGATTACGCTGAGTGAAATAAGTCAAGCAGAGAGAGTCAATTAGAATATGGTTTCAATTATGTGTGGAGCATAAGGAAAAACATGGAGGACATTGGGAGAAGGAAAGGAAGGGTGAGTCAGGGGAAATCGAAGGGGGAGACGAAACATGAGAGACTGTGGACTCTGAGAAACCAACAGGGTTTTGGAGGGGGGTTGGGTGAGCCTGGTGGTGGGTATTGAGGAGGGCACGTATTGCATGGAGCACTGGGTGTGGTACATAAACAATGAATCTTGTAACACAAAAAATAAAATAAAAGTATTTGGGGGAAAAAATAAAAATAAAAAAAATGTAAAAATTCCTTAAAAAAATATGGGTGTGGCTTACAGGATTGCCGCCTTCATATGATCACCTGGTAGGTTGGTTTGGCTCCCCCCACCCCTTGCCCCCCTCCCCATCGAGGGCCTGGACGTGGAGAGAATGTGGATCCGTACCCTCTCCCTGACGTCTGAGACCGAGGTCGCGTGTGTCACCATGGGCTGGTGATCCACATTCTCGGCCCTTTTGCAAGAAGAACCCTTGAACCTGAGCTACAAAAGGAAAAAGAAGAGCAGTGTCTCTCGATGCGGTCCGGACCTGCGGCTGCGGCCCTCACAGCTCGCTCGCCAGGGCCTGGGAGGTAGACCAGATGAACGCGGCTGGCTCTCCTCTCTCCTCGGGGGCTCCGGGTCCCGGGACGGGCTTCCGGCTCCAACTACCTCCTTCACCCTTGCTCGCCTAGACCCTCCTTCACTCGCCGGTGTCGGCGGCAGCATGGTTTCCTCTTGGAAGCCCCTCCTGCCCCCAGAGCGGGAGTTGTGTTCTTCTCCTCTTGGCTCTCACGGTGCACACATGTCATATGTGCTTGCCCTTGACGTGTCCGAATTCCTACCCCGCCACCTTCGCAGACGGGGGAGCCTCCTGCTCTGTGCCGGGCCCGGGTACCGACCGGGTGCCCCGGACGCGGAAAACCCACCGCGTTTGACGGCGGAGTGGGTGAAATCCGCGGGCCCCAGCCCGGGACAAGCTACGCGATGGGGAGCGCATGGCTGGAGATGTCCACGCCCAAAGCATCACAGAGTTTTGAGGATAAATAAGCGTTTTCCCCCCCGAAGAGCAGAGGAGAGCTCCACAGGCAGAAAATCAGTATACGCAGAGACGCGGGGCTATCGCTCAGTGTCCCCGGGGTCACCAAGAGGGCTCCCCTGTGCGCTGCGGGCCGCCAGGCTGGAGGGGAAGGTGAGCGCGGAGGGCAGGCGGGAGGCAGAGGGAGAGGGCGTGGCGGAGTCAGCTGGCGGCGCGGGGTGGACGTCCTCCTGCGACGGTCACTGATGAGCTGAGAGACTCGGGCAGGTGGCGCGATCCCGAGGCTCTGAGCTGGGGCCGTGGAGTCGCCCCTTTCCGAGTCTGCCGGAGCAACTTTCTACAGCAGACTCGCCCGGGTCCCAGGGCCTGCGACCCGGCGGGCGGCCTCCGTCCCCGAGAGCGCGGACAGGTACGGCGGCAACCCCCCTGGGAGGTGGTCTGTGGGATCCCCCGTCCGTCGGGGAGACTGGGCCCAGAGGCTACGTGGGCTTTCACGAGGTCGTGGGGATGCTGACCGGCAGTGGCCCCCTCCTCTCCTGTCCGCGTCCTGTGTGTGCCCCCCCAGAAAGATGCCGGAGTGACTCCCCAGGCCCTCCTCTCTCCCGCGTGGTTTTTCTTCCGCTGGGGGTCTCTAGGCGCAGACGGCTTATTTGTGGCTCACGCCTCAGTGTTTTTCAAGCGGCTGTTCCATGTCGTTCCTGGTAAATGTGGCCTTTTTCCTTCCCATCTGAAAGAGGCTGCAAGGTCTGCCCCCGGGAGGCCACGGAAGGGGAGGTGGGAAAGGAACGGTATATCCCTCGCGTCTGGGAGGGGAGGCCCGGCGGTCTGGTCTGCGTGCTGCCCGGAGCCTGCCTGGCGCGAGGGGTCGCCCCGTGAGCAGGGACCTGTGTCTGTGCTCCTGGGACCAAGTCCCAGCTGGGATTCTCTTGGGGGTTATGACCATAACTGGATTTTTTTTCTCAAGTGTCTTTATTTTTTTTAAAGTCATATCATTTACTTTTTTACTGTTTTTTTTTTAATTTAATTTAATTTTTTCTCATGTGTCTTTACCAAGCCCTCACGTCCAGTCCAATGGGTGGGCAGAAGTCAGCATAGAGCCAGAATGTTGCTTATGTGGAAATGACCTGTGGCTTCTCAGGATTCTTAATCCTTTGCTCCAGTATTATTATTTTTGGTATTTTCTTAAAAGCTTTTATTATTTATTTCAGAGAGAGAGAGAGAGAGAGAGAGAGAGAGAGAACTAGCAGCGGGGAGGGCCAGAGGGAGAGGGGGAAGCAGACTCCCCGCCGTGCAGGGAGCCCGATGCGGGGCTCGATCCCAGGACCGGGAGATCATGACCCCAGGCGAGGGCAGACGCTTTACCGACTGAGCTGCCCCAGCGCCCTTGTTTTTGGTATTTTGAGGCAATATGAGGTAAATTTGAACTCAGAAGACTGAAGGTCACGTTCTTTCTTGGAATTTTCGGAGCCATGTGGTCTTGGGGAGTCTCTGTAAGGTCACAGTCAGGAAAGCGGTCCGTGGGGAACCCTTGCATGACAGCAAGCACGGGGCTCAGCGTGCGAAGAACCATCAAGTTCGACTCTCCAACGCAGAGGCACGTGAGCCGCTCACCTTGGCTCTTTCATGTAGTTCCATGTAGGGATAATTAAGCTGCCTTCCTAAACCCCACGAGCGACCCGGGGACCACAACAACCCCCAGTGTGAAAGCACTTTGCCCCCCCAAGCCCTTGCAGATGACATAGGCTGTGGTTCCCATCGGAACACATCGCTGACACACTGTTGGTGGTACAAGCGTGTAAAGAGATTCTGCCAAGAGCAGGGCTAAGCTTGTACCACTCAGCGGAGCACCCACTCCCTCGTGGGGGTCCGTGCAGCCCCTGTGAGCATGAGCAAAGCAGCCAGCACAGGGCAAGAAGCGAGCTTTTTCACTGGCAACCCTGCACCAGAATGACCTGCGGCCATGAATCAGAAATTCCACTGCCCAGGACCCTTCCACAGCCTCAATTCTAACAATGTTTTCTTAATTTTTAATAAAAAGCTGGCTTGTCGCTGTATAACTCAGTCTGAAGCAGCAATGGAATCAAATTATAATTTCTACTAGTGACACCATTTCCTCCATGAGTAATTTTTGATTAAGGGCCAATAATTCTACTTAAAAATTAATGTTGGACCATTTTCAACATTTTAGTCATACATCTAGAGCTAAATTATTATGGCTGCATATTTTAATTGTCCCAGGTTATGTGTTAAACACAAAATATATATGTGTTCTGAACTGAGCTGTAATAGTTTGCCAGTTTGGGTTGGAATAAAATTGTATTTTCCAAGAGCAAATTTTGATCAAAAGGCAGGATTTTATTAAAGGACTGCAAATACTTTATAGCCCCTCTTACGTGTGTGCATACGTGTGTATGGTATAGACATAAGTAGATAGTGTTACTGGCTGAATTATGTTCCCTCCAATTCATACCCTGAGACCCTGACTCCCAGAATCTCAGAATGTGATCTTATTTGGAAATATGGTCTCACAGATGTAGTGAAGGCAAGATGAGATCATTAGGGTGGGCTCTAATTCAGTAGGACCGTGTCCTTATAAAAAGGAGAAATTTGGACACAGAAGCACATGCACTGAGAACGCCAAGTGAAGGCGAAGGCAGCAACCAGGGTGATGTGTCTACAAGCCAAGAAACACCCAAGATCATCAGCATGCTGCTGGAAGCTGGAGGAGAGGTACAAGAAGCCAACCTTCCCACACCTGGCTCTCGGGCTTCTGCCTCCAGAGTGTAAGGGGACGGATTTCTATTGTCCTGGGCAACCAGGCCGTGCTACTTTGTTACAGCAGCTCTAGGAATGGAGGGATGGATGGATGGATGGATGGATGGATGGATGGATGGATGATGGATGGATAGATGGATGGATGGATGGATGGACAGATGGATGGATGGATGGATGGATAGATGGATGGATGGATGGATGGATGGATGGATGATGGATGGATAGATGGATGGATGGATGGATGGAGGGACGTCTGAGTGATATTCCATCGTGTATATATAAATCACACCTTTATCCACTCATCTACTAGCAGGTTGCCGCCATAATTTCGCTATTGTAAAAAATGCTGCAATAAAACATAAAAAGTGCATACCTTTTCAAATTAGTGCTCTCATTTTCTTTGGGTAAATGCCCAGCAGTTGAATTATTGGATCATATGGTATTTTTATTTCTAATTCTTTGAGGAACCCCCATACTGTTTTCTACAGTGGCTGCACCCATTTACATTCCCCACCCCCAACAGTGTTTGAAGGTTCCCCTTTTTCCCACATTCTCACCAACACTTGTTTTTTCTTGTCTTTTTAATACTAGCCCTTCTGATGGATATGAGGTGATATCTTACTGTGGTTTTGATTTGCGTTTCCCTGATGATGAGTGACGTTGAGCATCTTTTTGCCTGTCTGTTGGCCATTTGTATGTCTTTCTTGGAAAAATATCTATTCAGGCACTCTGCCCATTTTTAAATCAGATTGTTTGGGGTTTGTTTGTTTTCTGTGGGTTTTTGTGTTTTGTTTGTTTGTTTTGTTTTTTTTTGGGGTGTTTCTTGGTGCTGAGTTGTATAAACTCTTTGTTTATTTTGGATACTAACTCTTTACTGGATATATCATTTGCAAATATCTTCTCCCATTCACTAAATAGCCTCTTTGTTTTGTTGATGATTTCCTTGGCTGTGCAAAACCTTTATATTTTGGTGTAGTCCCAATAGTCTATTTTTGCTTTTGTTTCCCTTGCCAGAGGAGAAATATTCATAAATATGTTGCTAAAGTCAATACCCAAGAGATTACTGCCTATGTTGTCTTTCAGGAGGTTTATGGTTACGGATCTCACATTTAGGTCTTTAATCCATCTTGAGTTTATTTTTGTGTACGGTGTAAGAAAGTGGTCCAGTTTCATTGTTTTGCATGTAGTTCCAGTTTTCCTAACACCATTGTTTGAAAAGATTGTCTTTTCCCCATTGTATAGTCTTGCCTCCTTTGTTGTAGAGTAATTTATTGTATATATCTGGGTTTATTCCTGTTCCATAGATCTGTGTGTCTATTTTTGTGCCAGTACTATACTATTTTGATTACTATACCTTTGTAGTATATCTTGAAATCTGGGATTGTGAAACGACCTGCTTTGTTCTTACTTTATTTTTTCTTAAGATTTTATTTATTTATTTTAGAGAGAGAGTGGAGGAGCGTGGAGGGAGAGGGAGAATCTCAAGCAGACTCCCCACTGAGCACGTAGTCAGATGCAGGGCTTGATCTCACAACCCTGAGAGCATGACCTGAGCCGAAATAAAGAGTCAGACTCTTAACCCACTGAGCCACCCAGGTGCCCCACTTTGTTCTTTCTTAAGATTGTTTTGGCTAGTTGAGGTGTTTTCTGGCTCCATACAAATTTTTGGATTATTTGTTCTAGTTTTGTGAAATATGGTATTGGTATTTTGATAAGGATTGTATTGAATTAGTAGATTGCTTTGAGTAATATGGACATTTTAACAGAATTAATTCTTCCAATCCATGAGAATGGTATATCTTTCCATTTATTTGTGTCATCTTCAATTTCTTTCACCAATGTTTTACAGTTTACAGAGTATAGGTCTTTGGTCTCCTTGGTTAAATTTGTTCTTAGGTATTTTATTCTTTTTGGTGCAATTATAAATGAGATTGTTTTCTTAACTTCTCTCTGCTCCTTTGTATTAGTGTATAGAAACTCAACAGATTTTGGTATATTAATTTTGTATCCTGCACAAGTTCTCAAATTTTGTAAATCTTTTCAAGATTGTCTAGAGTATTCATATTTTCAAAATACCTGATGGTATTTTGATTGACAATGTGCAGAATCTAGAGATCAAACCACAGATGACATTCAGTTCTCAATCCATGAACATAGTATATTCCTTATTTTCTTAGCTATTCTTTGATTTATTTCTATAAAATTTTTAACTTATTTACTTTCTTTTATTAGATTAGTTCTTAACTGATGTTTTTTAATGCTATTATATTTTATATCATGTCCTATTTGCTTATTTCCAGTATATAGAAATACGACAGATTTTTGTATGTGACTTTTGTTACCTGTGGATGGGCTAAATTGGTGTACTAACTTTAGTAGTTCGTCTGTGGACCCTTCTGGATTTTCTACATGTGTATTTATGTTTTCTGTGAATAAATACAGTTTTATTTCTTCTTTTTTAAACTTCATATATTTTCTTCCTTTCCTTTTCTTAAAACATTGACTAGGAACTCAATCAGAATTACTCAGTAGAAGTGGTGATAGCGGGCACCCTTTCTCATTCCTGGTCTTGGGAGAAATATTTCAGTATTTTACAGTGTAAAATGAGATTTTCTCTAGATTTTGCTGTAGATCGCTTTTATCAGATGAGAGAAGTTTTTTTTATTTCTAGTGACTTTAAATTATATATATGTTAGATTTTATTAAGCAATTTATTTGTGTCTATTAAGATGATCTGTTTTTTTTTTAATATAGTGAATTACAATGGTCAGTTTTTGAATGTTAAATCAACCTTGCATCCCATGAATAAATCTCAGCCTGGTTTGATGGATTATACACTTCATACACTGACTGATTCAGTCCTCTAATATTTTATTCAGTTTTTTGCATCTATATGAAAAAAAAATGGGTTATAATTTTCCTTTTTCCTAATGTCCTCATCAGATCTGGTATTTTGATTATGTTGGTTTCATAAAAAGTTGAGAAGTACTCCCTATATTTCTATGACTTGGGGTAGTATGTGTAAGATCGGTGTTTTTCCTTCCTTAGAAATTTAAACATTTTTACCAGTGAAGCCACATGGCCTGGATTTGTGTGTGTGTGGTGGGCAGGGGCAATGAAGGTTTTTAATTAAGTAATAAATTTATTTGTAGGATATAGGGCTCCTCAAATTTTCTATTCATTTCTGTAGGCTGTGTTCTCTAAGGAATTTATCATTTTTATATAGATTTTCAAATTTACTGGCAAAAGAGTTCTACATAATATCTCTTACAATCTTTTCAATGCCTGTAAGGTCTATAGTGATTTTCCTTATTTTATTCCTAATTTTGGTAACGTTAGGCTTCTTTTTTTCTTGTTTTCCTGTTCTCTCAATCTTTTTAAAAACTTAGGGGCACCTGGGTGGCTCAGTCAGTTAAGTGTCTGACTCTTGATTTCAGCTCAGGTCACGATCTCAGGGTAGTGAGATGGAACCCCGTGTTGGGCTGTGTGCTGGGCCTGGAGCCTGCTTAAGATTCTCTCTCTCGATCTCTCTAAAACAAAACAAAGCAAAACAAAACTTAACAATTTTATTATTCTTATAAAAAAACAACTTTTGACTTACCTATCATCTTTACTGTATATTTGGTTCTTATTCATTAATTCCTACTCTTATTACTATATTTTCTTTTCTTTTCTTTTTTGGGAGGGTTAATTGGTTTGGGTTTTCAAAGTCCTTGAGAGTTTACAGAGATTATCTAATATTTAGCCTTTCTTCTTGTATAATATATAGATTTAAGAGTATAAGTTTCCTTCTAAGTACAGTTTTCACTTTACCCCACAAGTTTGGTTATGTTGTATTTTCATTATAATTTAGCCAAAAATATTTTCCAATTCCCTTTGAGATTGCTTCTTTAACTCATAGGTTTTCTACAAGCATATTGCTTAAGTCCCAATGTCTGGCAATTCCTGGTTATATTTTTTTTTACTAATTTCTAACTTATTTCCATTATGGTCACAAAAGATAAGCTTATAACTTCTGTGTTTTGAAGCTTGCTGAGGCACATTTTATGGCCCAGAATATCTTCAGTTTTGGTGAATGTTTAATATATTTGCTAAGAAAAAAATTTTTCCCCTCATATTCCTCATTTGTTGGTTGGTGACTGCTACTTTATTTTTGGGTACAATTAAAAAAACACCTGTGCACCTTGATCCGCTCCTTTGGCTTCCCGGAGAAAAAGAAAAGCTGTTTGGGGCTCCGAAAGCAGATCTAGCCATCAGCACAAAGATACGGTGTCAGTCAAGCAATGCGGCAGCCCGGTATGTGAATGATAGATTTTGCTGGTCATTGGAGATCTCTCACATCACTGAAGGGTGTGCAATTTGAGACATACTCGCTCTTCTTCGTGGAAGAGGGCAGAAAGATTCTAGGGTATTATAAATGTGTACTTTCTTTCTTGTATTCCAAAGACCTTCCATTTATCCTTTCCCTCTCTCTCTTGTGCCTTCACGTTCTTTGTTCAGACTTTCATCGATCATTCTCAGAAAGGACCACAGAGCTCAACAAACGTCAACAGACTCCTACTTGTCTTATTGCCTCTGATCTCTCCCCTCTGCAAATAAGATTGTTCTTTAAATTTGGGTAGGGCCACATCACCCCCATCCTTAAACTCCTTCAAGTGGCTTTGTTCAATCTACTTGATAAAGTCCAAACATATTTTCGTGGCGTTTGAGGCCCCATGACCTGGCCCTACCCTTGTGTCCTACCCTGTCTCCTTATGCACTGTGTGGCCCGGCTCTGCCTGGCCACCAAAAGCTCAATATAGCTCATGCTCTCTTGTGATTTTATGTTATTACCTCAGCATGGAATGCTTGTCCCTTCTCACCAAAGCCTATTTATTCTTTAGGCTTCAGCTCAATCTTAGCATCCGTTCTGAAAGTTTTCCAAAATCTCTCCACCATCCCACATTTTGTCCCTTCTCTGAGATCCTAGCCCATTTTGTTTCAACTACTCTAGTTTCTTTTCTGTGCACGGTGCCTTGTATCTTTCTCTACCTTACTCCCCTGAGTGACAGTTTCTGAAATACAGGGTGTAAAGCATTTTTGGTATCCCCACCAGTATTTTAAGCGGGTCTTTGCAGACTCACTCAGTAAGCGAATGTGGAGTTAACCCCCTAGTGTCTCATAGTAACTTGTAAAGTATATGCACATCTTAGAACCAGTTTTTCACGGGAAATGAGTCCTCTGAAGGTCAGCCTATATCAATGTGATATTTTGTAAGTAAGTCTGAAACAGGAAGCATTGAGGATGCAGCAGCTCAGAGTTGAGGATAAACAAGATTAAGTAGAAAGGGAGGTATGGATTGCCTTCAAACTCAGAAGATTAGAATTTCCACTTGCTGTGTATTAAAAATAAATCTACCAGCTGAAATCAAAGGATGTGGTCAAGAGGTGTTCCCTCTCCGCTCTCCTTGAGAAGCTTTGGTTCTTGACAGCAGGGCCCGAGATTGCCTCTAGAGTCCCAAGTTCAACTATATGAGCTACAGCTTGAGTCACTTGAAATGGGAGTTATGGAATTATTGAGAAATATTATTGGCAAGAGGGACTTTAGAAGGTTCTCCTGATTCTATGTCATGTCCCTAACTCTTTCTGGAGGCAAAAGGAGAAAACGAGGCTATCGCTTGCCGTAATTCAGCGGGCTTCTCATCGGCCCAAGCACCCGGGCTAGAGACCTTGACTCGGGTTTCAATTCTAGTAGTCTCTCATTCCCTTCTTTCTCTGCCGACAACTATTGTTATTTCTCCCCCCGAAATAGACCTCAAATTGGATATTTCCTTTCTGTCCTGTCCCTTCTAACTCCCTGCACCTGCACAGGTTCCTCCTGGTTCTCCTGCTCTCCATGTGTCTCCTCCTGAAGCCACTCTGTGTGTCTGCAGAGTCATCTTCCTTATCTAGGGTTTAATCAGGTCGCTGGGTTCCTAAGAGCACACAATGGATCCACATCACCTGCGCAAGCGTGTTCCATTTCCTCTGCCTGACTGTCAAGTTCACCTGCAGCCCGGGCCCACCTTGCTTACCCAATTCTTGTCTCCTTGATGAAAAATCTAGTTCAGAGGTCACATGACATAATGGTTGGAAGTGTGAATCTGGCTCCATCACTTGCAGGCTGGGACACCTACGTGCCCTTTACCTGCCCGTTTCCTTACAGGTAAAGCGGGTGTAGTCATGTCGCCTTACAAAGGCGTGGTGGATATCGATCCACGTGCAAAGGGCCCAGTGGACACTACAGACATGAAGATCTAGTAGACGGATCCCAGGTCCCTGGGATTAGGACCTGAGCTGAAATCTAGAGTCAGATGTTTAAGGACTGAGCCATCCAGGCACCCCAAGATCTGCTTACTTTTATCCGCCCTGAACTTGCTCCGATCTCTCCTTTTCTACAGAATTTCTCCTTCCGTAAACTCTGTAGCCTGTGAGACTGTGGCTACCACCCGCATCACTGGAAGGCTTAGCTCTTCCCTCCGCCCCTCTCCTCCACCTCGGGGTCGGCTCTTCGGAGACAAACACGCTGCCAGGGCTCAGCTGACCCCTCGTGGGTGCCCAGTTGAAACACGGTTTCTGGGTGTGGCCCTGAGAGCCGGTCCAGATGAGATTAGCGTTTGAATGATGGATTCAGTAAAGCAGACGGTGTTCCTCAGTGTGGGTGGGCCTCATCCCATCCACCGAGGCCTGAACAAAATAAGACTGGGGAGAGGAGGGATTCGCTCCTTCTCCTTCCCCCCTGCCTCCTTGAGCTAGGACACTGTCCCTCCTGCGTGCAGACTGGGATTTATACCACCCGCTCCCCTGGCTCTCAAGCCTTTGGAATTGGGCCGAATTATACACCCATATACACTGGAGACTATCCTGGGTCTCCGGCTTGCAGATGGCGGATCTCGGGACTTCTCAGCTTCCTATCATCCATCATCTATCATCTATCTATCTATATCTATTATCTATCTATCTTACTATCTATTTACCTACCTATCACCCATCTATCATCTATCCATCTATCTATCTACTTACCTATCATCCATCTATCATCTATCATCATCTATTTATCATCTATCTATCATATTATCTATTATCTATCTATCTATCTATCTATCTATCTATCTATCTATCTATCATCCTGATGGTCTGTGTCTCTGGAAAGCCCCAACTACTGCATCTTTCAAATAGGTTATGTTGATCTCCTCAGTTAAAATTTTGTCCCCATTTGTTCATTTATCAATCTATTTTCTTAACAAATATTTTTCAAGACCACATGCCTCACTTTACAGCCTTCTGTTGGATAAACCCATCTCGGTTTACCTGTAATCTGCGTCTTTATGCTACTATAAGAAGCTACTTTGTGAAAGATATTTCTGCCATCTTTATTCTAACAAATATTTATAAGGATTAGAGATGCAAAGTTAAGATGAATTCTTGCCCTCAAGGAGGCCACAGTCTAGCAGGAGATGCAAAGATATAAACATAAACTTGGCATTTTAGTATCATGTCGTCAGAGCTCACATTTAATTATGTTCTAGAAATGTTTGCATTTGCATTTTTTCTTTTTTGGTAAAATATCCTGAATATATAGGCATATCCACTCAAAATTATATATATTTATTTATCTATCTATATTTTTTATATATGGGGGAATATGTGGGGGGAATATATTATATATACACACACACACACACACACACACACACACACACACACACTATATTTCAGGCTTCCCCCACATACTCCTGCCTGTAAAAAATGCTGATTGATTTATCCTGCATCATTTTCCCTGTGCAAGAAGGAAGTCCCTTTCAAAGAAGGTCTGGAAACCAGACAGACTAGAAGCTCTCTTTGAGATTTACAATGAGCATTAGCAAGTCAAAACACTAAGCAAGGCATCAGGAGGAAAAAATGATTAACTGTATTTAATTGGACATTTTCCACACTTATATGACCCTAGACGTATTTTTTCCTGGGAAATGCAGTGCTAGAGTAATTATGACTAAAATCTTATCTCCTAATGAGGAGCTTCCATGTGATTTTGTAGACTTGAATGTACCCACAATCAACTGAAAAGATCAGATTTTAAATGGACACCCATGTTACCATGGCAATTATATCATTTGTTTAAACATATGTGTGCATATATGAAAGTTAACTATCTAATTACGCTTTTTATCTAAATTCCCAATATTCTGTTTATTCATTACCCAGCCGATAAAAGTCAAAACCACAATGGCATGTTAAGATACATTCTTAGAATATCCAAGTTTACCTTTTTTATTGTCCATCTTTTCCTGAAAATGTTAGGAGCCTATCCGATTTGGCTGTAATCCAATTTGACTGGTTAATAATTCACCTCAAATTATCCACCATTCCTCTATTATAGTTCTGGTGTGTTTTTTTTTTATAGTTCTAGTTTTATTTCACTTTGAGTTCTCATAGTAAGTAAAGGGCCCATCCTTGGGTTTTTAGCCAATTAAAATAATCTATAGGCTTTTATAGTAAATTAGCACACTAAAATGGCCTTCGAGATGTGTGGAAGTTTGGAAAGACCGATTTCTTAGGAAATCACATATCTTTTGTAGTGGGCAGAATAGTAGACCTCAAAATGTCTCCGTGTGCAGAACACAGGAATAAGTTA
This sequence comes from Potos flavus, assembly GCA_028534135.1. Classification (NCBI taxonomy): domain Eukaryota; kingdom Metazoa; phylum Chordata; class Mammalia; order Carnivora; family Procyonidae; genus Potos; species Potos flavus. The sequence continues at coordinate 2,009,599 of CM052883.1, forward strand.
CATCACAAGGCAAGGGGAGTCAAGGTTGCAGATGGAATTAAGGCTGCGAATCAGCTGCCCTTCGGATGGGGAGACTGTCCCGCATTATCCAGGTGGGCCCAGTGTAGCCAAAGGGGGACTCGAAATGCAGAGCTCAATGCGGTGCCGCCAGCCAGGGAACGCAGCCCTGCCAACTTCTTGATTTGAACCCATTTGGGACTTCAAGCCTGCAGAACGTTTTGAGTTAAAAAGTGAGGCGGCAAGAAGAGATACACCCTCGAGTGGTCTGCAGGAGGCTAGCTGGATCTCAGTGTTGCTTCCCCTGTTCAGACAGAACGTTTCCAAAGCTCTGTGCTTATTAGAGTGAGGAAAATACCCTGTACGGGAGGCCAGGAAGTGCACTGAGGCAGGACCCAGCCCTACAACCAGGTCCTCTTCCCCGGGTTCAGCTGGGTTCTCACCTCAGCTTGGGAGGCCAGAACCACCTGGTGGAAACTCAGGGGATTCCCCCAAAGGCCACCTGCTCCTGCTCAGCAACCCCTCCCAGGTGCAAAGAGGTCACAGACTTATTTTTTTAAGCTCATTTCTGCCTTTACAAGGTGACTGCCGGGCCCATGTTGTCCCTCCTGGCCGGCAAGTAGCCCAGGGCCACCCCTCCCAGTGCTCCATAAGTGGGGGCTGGGGGGCAGCACTGCGTGGGGCTTTCACTCTCCCTCGCCCCCCCCCCCCCGACAAGAACACCTGACCAGTTGTCCCGCCTGCATGCCTGCGGACTCCAGCCTCGTGGTGGCATGCGGCCGAGCCTTGTGCCCAAACTTCCAGCCTGCCCAGCCCTGGGGATCACCTTAGACAATTCGCTTTTCCTTGTCCACAACCCGGACGCCAGCCTTCAGACTTTCTTTGGGATCCAAAGTCTTCTTCTCAGCAGCTGCCCCCACCCACTGCCCTCACAAAGGAAGTATGCGCCTCACAAGTAATTCTTCCACTGCCCGGGAAGCGTCACATCCCGGCTGATCACTATGACCCCACGTCTCCCTTGGTCCCTGCAGACCCCATCCCAGCCGTGCCCCAACTTTTCCTGCCCCCCGCCCCTCCTGTGCCAGTCACGGCTCTGGGACTTTGCTGGGCTTCTTGATTTTTCTTCACAAAGAGTGGTATTTTTTTCTGTACGTTCTTTCCTTTTTTTAAAACTACTTTTCATTGGAGTAAAATGTATATAATATAACGTTTGCAACAGAAACCGTTGGTGAGCGTGCGGTTGGGCGGCGGTAAGCGCATCCACAGTGTTGTGCAGCGATGGGCATTTGTACAAAACCCCAGGTCCTGTCCTGTGTGCATCAAAGTTTGAGGAGCATGTGATGAGTCCGCGACTAGAAGCAATCTCTTTCTTGAAGCGGTCTTGCCCCTGGGCATTTCCAAACACTATCCTCTTAGGACACGCATCCCAGGACTCTGGGTGCTGGTTCCCGCATCTTTACCTTGTGTCCTCCTGGGCTCTGTTCTCGGGCTTCCCTCCTTGGAATCTCCAGCTCTTCATCTGACTTCATGGCTTCCAGCCTCGTGCCCTCCTCTCTTCCTGGAGTCAGTCGGGGCCGCTGTGGTGCGGAGTCACCTTCTGTTACCGCTAACCTCATTCTTGCCTCTACTCCGTCCATGGCTACCTGTTGTTTTTCAAAATATGTCTAATCTTGTAATTCCCTTAATTAAAAATGTGCAGGATCTCCCTCGACCCTACCAACCAAGGTCCCAATTCCTAAGAAAGACATTCGTGGCCCTTCACCATCTATTTAAAGCCTATAATTCTTCCTAGCCTTGTCCCAAGTCTGTGTTCCAGATCAGTGATTCTCAGGCTGGTTGTACATTAGAATCACCTGTGGAAATTTAAACCAGCAAAGCATCTACGCCCCAGACTTGCCATAAATCAGAAACTCTGGGAGTGTGGCCCCAGCATCGGGCAGTATGAAAATTGGAACAGAAACAGAGTTCCTGAATCTCAAGGACATGCCACTTCCCATAGCCTTCCAGCAGGCGACAACTTCAACCCCACCCGCCAGCAAACAGCCATCTCTATTTGTGGGAAAAACAAAAGAGAGAGAGAGAAAAAGAGAACATTCTTTCCTTTGCAAGACGGCCCTTCTTGTAATATCCATAATGGATTTCACTTCATTCCACTTTAGTGAAGATGAAAGCAAATGTAAGAAGTCCAGTAAAATATGATCTTCCAGGAACAAAGACATGCCAGCAGATGCATTAACTTAATTGGTCTATATTAATCGAATAAAGGAGAGTAACATAGTGGTCTTCATGACGTATCCTAAAACACAGCTGTTGTCCAGATTTAAGAGAAAATCTTAAAGTGTGCGAGTGCGTGTGCGTCTGCATGTGTGAGTGTGTCAGGGCGTGAGTGTGCATGAGTGTACGTGTGTGAGCATGTGGGGTCGGTCTTGTGTTCTCTCTGTTAACCTTACTTTGTCTCTGAAGCCTGACTTCACTCATTTTTTAACTTAGAAGTTTTCAAATCCTTAGTGTGAATAAGATTGAACCGAGTGGTGAGGACCATTAACAAAAATCCCAAACAAGTGAAAGTAAAAACAAAGAAACAAAAAGCAAGTTTTGCCTCATAATTAAGGTCATCTTTAATTTTGCAAGGTGCGATATTGACTTTTCCATCATATTTTTGTATAACTTTATGGTTCGACTCTTTCAAATGGTAAGATATGTTATGTTTGGTATTATCATTTTGCTAGATTATCATCTACCCCAATAAACCAGCAGTTAGCTGAAAAAATATTTCCTAGCTTTTTATTCTAAAGGGGGATGTGTGTGTGTACGTGTATGTGTGTATGTGTATGTGTGTGTGTATATATATATGTATTATGTGTATAACGTACATGTATACACACATATTCTGAAACTTTTCAAAACTATTCTTTTGGAAGATGGTAGTGACAGTGTAGCTGGTGAATCATCTGAATTCCCACCCGCTTCCCAGTGAAAACTCCCAGTACAACTAGTGCTACATAACAGAAATTATACAGTGTGTTTGCCGCAAACTAGACAAGATGGGCCCATGACCCTCTAAATGCCAGAAAGGGAGGGACTGATGACAGCCCAGACCTGGAATCAAAGTCTGGGAGAAGATGAAGGGAGGGAGAAGGGAGGGAGAAGGGAGGGAGAAGGGAAATGAGCATGGAAAAGCCAACCGCAGCCCGGGGGCCTCACTGGAAGCACCGGGTCTGGTCTGGGAGCAGCTCTGCACACAGGGAAGGCTCTGCAAACTCCAACACCCCCCCCCCCCCGCCCTGGTGGGCCCGTGTAAGGTGCACACTCTCAGACTGACCAGCCTCTGTCCCTTCCAGGACAATGTCCCACATAGAGGAGCATCTAACGGGGATTGAGTCCAGAATGAGCGGGACAGAGACAGCCAGAGAGAAGGGGAGATGAGAGCGGTGGTGAACACAGTGGTGGGAGTCTCAGCGGGACCTTGATGGCTCAGGAAGACAGCAGAGGGAGCTCTAGAGCCAGCAAGCTGGACAAGCTCTTGGAACCTGTCTTCCTCCCCAAACTCAGAAAAACTCATCTCGGGTAAAAATAAGCAACAGCAAAGGATCACAGTCTAATTCCGTACGGAGTTATTCTCAGGCAAAGGAGAATAAGGAACAGAATAATGTTCCTGCTTTAATGAGACTATACCTGAAAGATGTGTCCACGAACCAACCGGAAACATGACGTGCCCTTCTTCAACATGAACGAAAAGAAACTGAGCAAGTAATAGAAGACATTAAAGATCAACACAAGTCAGAAAGCGGAAAATTCAGGAGTGCGGTGACAGTATTCAGGGAGGGATTGTAATTAAGAGAAACATTATTTTAGAAATGAGATCGAATGAGAAAAAACACGAGGACTTCACAGAAGGTGAGAAGGAGGAAAAGTTTGGCATCGAAAGGAAGGGATCCAAGAAAAGGTGGGGAAGTGTAGACCACAGGCAAAGGAGTTTCAAAATAAGTGTCACGGAATTTCCCGAAGAAGAAAGCAACGAAAGGGTAAAAACCAGAACTCTGTCCATCTTTCCTGAAAGGACTAGAAGCGAAGAGTCAGCCGCACGCGGAGCTGGGAACGGCCCTGAGCCAGCACAAGGGGTGGGAAGAGACCACGGGACGGTCTGTGTGTCCAATCCTGTGTGTGAGGACAATGTTAGAACTTGACACTGGCGATGTGGGGAAAAACCCAATGAAGAGAATAAAAATTGCAAAACTAGACTTTGTTTTGAAACATGGAAACATAAGGTTACTGTGGTTTCTATACTTACAAATTCATCCAGACCCTCCCTCCAGGAAAGAACTCACTGTAATAAGTGGGTATTGCCCATTTAGCACATTCTCTTTCCAAAAGCCTTGTTCAAAGACCCGTCGGGAGAGGAAACACACCCGCGCGGTAAGATGAGCTATCTCCCACGGCAATAAATTAAGATGCTCCCAGGGCAGCCCCGGCTGAGTGGTAAGACCATTTCCCCCCACCCTTAATTAAAAGAAAACAAAACCATGTGGGCTGAAGTGTTTGCTTATTACTATTGACATTTATTCTCTGTTTGGAAATGTCCTCCGATTCAGGGAATTGGTAACGCTCACACCTGCCCTCCTTTCTTGTAATGGCTATTGTGATATTCCAGTAACAGATGATACCATTTCCTGGTCACACCCTGGGCACTCGGGAATGTTCCCTCACCCTTTTAAAGTGAGAAACTAGTAGAATCATGGGATCCAACAGGATGCAGAATTGCGAATTATCTTCAGGTGTGAAAAATAAGGTATGAGGATGTTTTGGGAAAGTTCCTTCAAGGAGCAGTGTCTCTAAAAACAGCCAAGTGCTCTGGTTCTGAAGCTGGTCACTCAGTGAGCTCTCTCTGGGTAACATTAAACAATAAATGTACCAGTATGGAGAGTTTGATAGTTCTCTTAAAGGCAATGGAAACTGATAGAAAATTAAGTTTTCCACCTTTTAGATCAGAAAATAGACCGGGTCTAACTATATGCATGTTTAAGTATAAAATTCCCTCAAGAAAGGGACTTAACAAAGGAAATAACTCTTTTATACTTAAAATAAGATTAGGGAGAAATAAACAAGTTATTTACTTTATTACCTAATAAGTGAACAAACTCCGAAGTCCTACAGGTAGCTTTCCACAAAGGGCATTGTAAGAGGGTTACCCGAGAGGGTATGACAACCGAACCAAATGAGGAAATGCTTGGTAAAGAGGGTGGTGTAAAATTTCCCCACGATTATAATTCTACAGAACATAAATGGTTTCTTAAGAAATAATGTATCGCACTGAGGTCATATACTAATATTGATTTTTAAATATTAAATTTAACTATTGAACTTTGTTGGTAGTTGCTAGAATATACGCAATAGCCTAATAACTTATGTTGCTTTTATGGAAATTGAAGAATAAGAAATAAGGAACTATTTTTCATGAATACCCATGGAGAGGAATAGTCCAATGCCTCCTCTTCAATACCTCCTTTCCGATCTCACCACTGTCCACCTGGTTGCGGGGGTTTAAGCCCCAGGACAACTCTGCTGGTCTTCTCATTGACCATATTCCCAAAGCCACGCCCCTCCTCCACCAACGGCACCTGCTACTTTGTAGCTGGATGTATCTCTCATCAGGAGTCTGGAAAATCTGCCTCTGATTCAGGCCTGTATCCATCAGGGTGAATCAGGACATTTTAGTCTTTTTTTTTTTCTAATGCCACTTGTGCCAACGTGGATGGACCTTGAGGGTCTGGTGCTGAGTGTGACGTCAGGCGAGGAAAGATAAACACTGCGCCATCTCGCATGTGGACCCAGAAGAGCCAAACTCATAGAAACAGAGAGTAGGATGCCAGTTCTCGGGGCTGGAGGTGGGGGAGATGGGAAGATGGTCGTCGAAGATCCAAACGTGCAGCTAGCAGTTGCATTAGTCTGGAGCTGCGGGGCAAGGCGCGGAGATGACAGTTAACGGGGCTGTGCTCTAAACGTCAGAGTTGCTAAGAGACTAGATCTTAATTGCTCTCGCCACAGAAAAGAACTGTAGCAGAGGTGTTAGCTGACACTGCGGCGGTAATCGTTGTGATGCGTAAACGTAGCAAGTCAGGGCTCATACACCTGAAATTTACCCAGTGGCATCTGTCAGTTATATTGCAATAAAAACAAATAAAGGCAGGGAGCGACTTTTGTCCTGGAAGTTACATCCAGGTTCATGCACCTGTTAACCTCCCGAGATAAATGGCAACATTTCAATAAAAATTGGCCATTTTTACTGAAGAGGGTGGAGCCGTGTCTTTGCATCTGGGAGCACTGTGCGTTGAAATCGGGTCCTGCTTGGCAGCACTCTGCTAATGGAAGAATCATCCAAACCTTGTTGCCACGGAAATGCTAGCAGCGTGCTGTGTGACTAACTCTGAGCGCACCCAGCTAGCCGTAGGTGCAGTATGTATCAGCGGTTATCTACTAGGAGATTTTTGTTTCAATCACAGATAAACCCATAACTTAAATTGGGTGCGTCCTACACCCTCTCTGACCCACCAAGAAACAGGGTTGAACAAGAGGGCAAGAACAGGTGCTAAGAAATGTGTTCTCAGCTGGTACGCTGGAGAAACAATCAGATCATAAAGAATTCTTGGTATTTTAGGAAACACTTGTGCAGTTTTAAAATTTTGTTTAGTTTTCTTTTGCTGCCTAAGTTTGCCGTCCCTTAGATTGCTTCGTTCTCTCACTAAACATTCAGAACAATAGAAAAAAAAGTTATAGGTCTGGCCCGTTGTTTTTTGTTTTGTTTTGTTTTGTTTTTTGTTTTTAAGAGACTTGTCCTAAGTTAGACGCACGGTAATAATGCGCTTTATCGTGAGGCTGTGCGGGGCATGAAAAGAGAGCGGGTTGTGGGTTGACAAACCGGCACTGAAACTGCAACTCCATCATTTCTTAGCTGTGCTACTCTAAGTGGGGTTGGTGACTTCTCTGAGCCGCGATCTCCTTCCCTGAAAAAACACGGACGACCACAGCCCCCTGCTGATTTGTAGGGGAGAACCAAAGGAACCCAAGAGTGCCTCGTGAGCACCCGGCAGGTCTCAGTTTCCTTATTCCCGTGAGTTTTTACTCCGCCTTGCTACCTTATTACCACGGACAATTGAACGTGGGCTGTGGCTTTATTTATTTTAATACTTTAACAGTCCTGCGTAACTGTCTGGTCAAATGTCAACTGACTCAAAATCTTTTTGCTCAGGAATGTGCGGGGTGGCACCTGGCGTGGGGGGCTGGCCCGCCCCCCAGGTTCCTCAGCCCCGCCACCTGCTGGCCTCGGTCTCCCCGCTGCAGAGCGTTTCTCTCTTCCTGTCTTGGGTTTCACGCCTGTCAGCTGGGGGGGGGGGGGGGGGTTCAAGCACCCGGCAGTGTCTCCTGTGGCTCCACGCAGAACTCACGTCCTTCCCGAATACGGGAAAGGCCGAATTCCTCCCGGAGCAGCGGTGCCGACTCACAAAGGCTCTTTTTTTTTTTCTTTAAAGATTTTATTTATTTATTTGACAGAGAGAGAGAGAGATCACAAGTAGGCAGAGAGGCAGGCAGAGAGAGAGGGAAGCAGGCTCCCCGCTGAGCAGAGAGCCTGATGCGGGGCTCGATCCCAGGACCCTGGGATCATGACTTGAGCCGAAGGCAGAGGCTTTAACCCACTGAGCCACCCAGGCACCCATGTATTGGGTGCTTTAAAATAAAAACCTAACATGGGATAGAAAGTGTTGGGGCGCTGGCCGGGTAGGTGTAAAAGTTGGATGCCATTCAGCCAGCATCCGGAGGGCTTACCTTCTCCAAGACTCAGCTTGGACACCTTGGTGTCGCAGAGTCCTTTAAGGACTCGGGGTATGTCTGCCTGATGTCAGGCCTCGCACTATTGGGAAGATGCGGGGTGGGGTGAATAGAACAAGTCCAGTGATTCATATCCTGGAGCATTTTTGCAAAATGCAATGCGGCAATGACAGGTCGTGTTCCAAACTGTCCCTGTAAGACAGCAGTTGGGACCTAGCTCACTGCGCTATTTTTAATAAATGAGGTCACAGAATATTTATATGCCCCCTTGGGGCAGGCCCCTGATTGAAAGAGGAACCAACAAACTTACACTTGGGTGACCCCACCACTCGCAAACTTCCAGTTTCGTTACATTTAGCACAGTGTGTTATCTGGGGACAAGGCAGTAAAGAAGTGAAGTGAAAGAAAGAAAATTAATGGACGAAGAAAGCATTTTCTCTTCGCCTTCCTCCAAAAGGGTCATTGTCTCTGTTTGAGAGGAGAAGACAGATAAGCAAACTGTGATACACCCAGACGAGGGAATAGAATTCAGGGATAAAAAGGCAGGAGCTAGCCACGCACACAGAGACACGGAGGGAACTTCAGCGCATGTCACTCAGTGGGGGAAGCCACACGTATGATTCCAACTACGGGACATTCAGGAAAAGGTGACAGGATGCACACAGTAACCAGATCGGGGGGTTAGAGAGGAGACAGGGATGAGCAGGTGGCTGTGGAAGATTCCACAGGCGACCTTAATGGCAGACAGGTGTCATCTTACTTGACATTTGTCACAAACTACAGAAGGCACAGCCCTCAGAGTGAACTTCACGTCCAGGTGGACTCTAGTTAATGGCCAAGTGTCAGTACTGGCTCGTCCATTGTCCTAAGTCACCCAGGATGTTAACAGTAGGGAGGAGAGCTGGGAATGTGGGCCGGTTTGGGGATAGAGGGGAACTCTCCATCTTCCAGAAAATTTTTCTACAAACCAAACAACCGCACTAAAAAAACACAGGCTGTTAATTTTTTTTTAAGTGAAGACAGCTGTTGGTAACTTGGAATTTCTCAGGGCTGTCCTCGGGGCTCTAAAGGGAATCCCTGGAGCTGTGGGCTTCTGTCCCCACTCACGCCCCGCCACTTCCCTGCCCCCGCCCTCCACTGCCCTCCCAAGGAACCCGGCGACACTTCTGATCCTCTGTAACCCATTGCCTGGCACGGTGCCCACCAGGCCGGGGCTCGAGCCCACTCTGGAAGCTTCAAGCCCCTACCCCACTAGGCTTTGCAGTGAGAAGTGCTGTCCTTTTGGGTGACGTTAGTGAAAAAGCGACACTCTTTGCTGGAGGGGATCATGGGCTGTTTCTCTTTTCCAAGATGACTCGTCCTGGGATGAGCGCGAAGCCCGGGTCTTTCCTACTGACGTGTGTCCACGTTGTCGTGGGCCCTGGTGGGAGGTGCGTGGACAGCAGCCCCGTGGCCGGCGCTCTGGGGGGGGGGGGGGACAGAGGCTGGCTGACGCTGACAGGGCCCCCCAGGCCGTGGGCATTTCCTGGCCTTCTTCTAAGTGCTGAGCCCTGTGCCGGGCCGGGGAGGGACACACGAGGGGTACGATCTACCCCTGAGAGACAGCGGGGGAAGGATGGGCCCAGAGACACAGTATGGGCCGTGCAAAGGGCATCTGCGGGAAGGGGTGTGGGGGGCCAGCCCCCGGGGAGCGCGGGGAGGGAAGTGGCCCCGGGCGCTGGCCCCTCACACACTCTCCCTGCAGCCCTCAAGGCACCAGGCAGCTGCCTGTGGTTCCCGCTGGTCGCCAGCGCGGGTCAGACGTCCCAGCAGCACCTCAAGGGACATTTCACAGCCGGCGAGGACCCTCGGGGACCTCTCATGGATTATGCTTCAAGGGACCTTCTCCAAAGCCCTTGAGGGCGGTTCCACGACACGCAGAGTCAGCCTGCGTGTCGCTCTGACACCGAGCACTTCTCACCGCTCCGTCACCGGTCGCCCAGGCTGGAAGGACTCCCGGAAAGCCTCCATATTCTCTAAGCTTCGCAAAAGGAGGCCCTGAGGTTGAGCCGGGAAGGGTTTTCCCCACAGCGCAGACACATTTCTCAGAAGCGGGGCAAGAAGAAGAGGGAAGCGTGGGGGAGCGATCACCTCCCTCGGGCACGTCAGCCTTGAGCCACGGTGTCCTTCTCCTGCCACGGGCACGATCCTCTGTCTGAGACAAGCGCGAGGTTCCCACGCATGCACACGAGCCCAGCCGGCCCCCGGATGCTGCGCGCGCTTCCTCGTGGCCGAACTCCCCGGGCAGAGGGCACAGGCAGGGGACTTGTCCCAGTCCGTGACGTTTCCCAGGAGAGTGACTCTGGGTAGGTCACCAGCCCTGCCCCATCAGCAGCGAGATACGGGGTGGTGACCTGGATCCCGGGGCAGGTCCCAGTCACGCCGCAATTCCGGGAGCGGCGTCCACCGAAGCAAGACTTACTGTACCTCGGTTTACCTCTTGGGCGTTATCCATTGCTCGCTCTTTGTTTGATTTGTTTCCAGTTTTCTTGTGCGTCGCAGCCCTGGATCCACAGTGAAAGGCTTCGCCGTGAGGCTGTCGCAGGAGCAAAGCTGGGAGAGGATCCTGGTCGTCGACATTATGGGGGGCGGGGGGGCAGGTACAACCTCTTCACGCACAAGTGTCTAAACAGGGCGGATCTGAACAGTTTTTCCAAGACAAAAACAACAACAAAAATCCCCCTGTAGTATTAAAATATGAATTTTATGGGGCACCTGGGTGGCTCAGTCCGTTGGGCGTCTGCCTTCGGCTCAGGCAGGTCACGATCTCAGGGTCCTGGGATCGAGCCCCGCGTCGGGCTCTCTGCTCCATGGGGAGCCTGTTTCTCCCTCTCCCTCTCCTGCTGCCTCTCTCTCTCTCTCTCTCTCTCTGTGTCTTTCATGAATGAATAAATAAAATCTTAAAAAATATATATAAATTTTGTGATTCCAAACTTTCAAACTAGTTTGTAATTATGAAAAAGGGAAGTTCTACGTTGCTCTGTGTGCGTGTGTCTGTGCGTCAGTCCTGCTGTCAATCCTGTGATATTTTGGCGGCAAAGTCCCTGGGTTCTTGATTTTGTCCGTCCTCGTTTCAGTAACACTCAGAGAGAAATCGCATGGCCGTGGGGAGACAGGGCGGACGTGGCCGCCCAGGGCTGAGCGCCCAGGCCAGCGGCACGTCTCAGGTGACAGCCGCGTGGTGGCAGCGGTGTGGATGTCACCGCCCAGAGTAAGCAGGGACTCTTCTCAGGGCAGAGAACAAGGCGAAATAAAATGGACTGCCGTGGTTTCCGGCGGCTCTCGCACGCACACACCAGAGAGGTTCACACCGGATTTGCAAGCCGGTGGGTGTGTGACTACGTTTGTCCCTCAAGTGCTCGCTGACCCCCGTTCTTCAGCCTCGGAGAAGCCTTCCCAAATGCGGACTGTCAACATTTTTGAGAAGGAAGTGGGGCAGGGGGATGGCCAGGCCGCAGGGAATGTGGCACAGGGGTCTTGGGGACCAGGCTCAGGCTCTGCGCCGTCGCCCACCCTCCGGAACTCCGGGGAGGGCGCCAAGCACGGCACATGGGATCCCTCGGGGCTCGCTGCACTTTGTCCCCAAACCAGCCACTCGCCGGCTTGCACAGCTGTGCTGCTCACTCCGTGGGTCAGCGGGATGAGATCTGTGGGGCAACACCTTTGTCCCTAAGACACCCTGTACGCCCTTTCCTCCGGGAGTCCGAAAACCTTCATACGGAATAGCGACATCCCCAGTGTCCCCGACGTGTCTGTTCCCCTGACCTGAGCCCCGGAGAGCAGAGGTCAGGTCCTGCATCCCTGTGCCCCCAGCCCCAGGAGCAGCCTGCCACCTCGGGGTGTCCGAGAAATGCTTTACTTCAAGAGGTTCATCTGAGATGAACGAGAGCCGAGGGCCATTAGCAGGATATCGGCGCTGACAGCCGCGCCTGGCCCCACGCCGACGCAGGGACCCTCTGCGAGGCTCCGGCTCCCAGACCACAGGAAGCAGACCCCACTCACAAGGGCGGTTTCGTTGGCTCCACTCTTAGACTAATCGTTCCTAAACATTCTTCCTGTTTCCTCTTCAATGCCTCTCGTCTTCCCCAATTATATTTTTTAAGATGCTTCCTGTGTCTTTGTTCTATTGATACTCGTTCTCTTGATTACAAAAGGAGGCTGGCTTCTTAGATTAACTTATGTCTTCGCCTGTACAGCATCTGAGTTATATGGCCGATGTTCTTCGAAAGTGAATAGTAACGGAGGTTTGGCCTGCCCTACCCTCCGAATCT
>CM052883.1:2022229-2158731 GCA_028534135.1 Potos flavus
TCTTTCTGGGATTCATTCACATAGTCCCAGGAGCAAAGCACGACAAAGCAGAGACAGGTTGTGTGTTCAGATGGTGGAGGGTCCAGAAGGTCACAACTACGAGTGCATTGCAGAGGCGTCCGCCTTCCTCCGCGGAGCGAGACCGGGGGCTGGTGGAGTCGGAGCATCGCAAGGAAGCCTGGGAGGAGGGCAGCTAACCACGAGGCTCCCCCCACACCTACGCCCTTGCGACTTTCACGCCGTACGGACAACTTGCAATCGACGCGACTTAATTTTTCATTCGAAATTCTAATTTCCTCGAAGTCTTGGAAACAAGGCTTCAAAGGGCAAATGGAATCACGTGCCTCTTCTGTCTGATACCGAGCTCTGATCGAAACGGACGTATCCGTCCCACAAGCCTGGAGAACAAGCGTTTTCCATGAGCTGTCGGGTCTGCGACGGGGGCCGCCAGCCCAGCAGGATGACGGAGGGGACGTTCCAGAACGGTTCACTGCACAAGTGCTGGGCTAGCTTTGGTCGCCCACGGTCTGCATTTCTGTGGGCTAGCATCTCTGCCTGTCGTCACTATTAATGTGTGAAAAGGAGTCTGCCTACAGAGTGTTTTTTCAAATCCAGCGGTAGAAATGGGAAATTTGGTTCATAACTTGTTATGAATATGTGGTTATAAAAGCATACAACTTACGTTTACCAATTGCTCAGAGTTGCTGAGAAATAGAGCGTCTTTGGGCTTTGGGGGTAAAGACTATGAGGCCGAGTGGGTAGACTTCATCTGTGTTCAAAGGTCTGCAGAAAGCGCCTGGCGGGCCGGAGCCTGGGGTGGCCGGGGGATCTGGGCTCCCCGCTGACCCCAGAGGCGGTGGGGGGTCTGGGCTCCCCGCTGACCGCAGAGGCGGTGGGGGGATCTGGGCTCCCCGCTGACCCCAGAGGCGGTGGGGGGATCTGGGCTCCCCGCTGACCCCAGAGGCGGTGGGGGGATCTGGGCTCCCCGCTGACCCCAGAGGCGGTGGGGGGGTCTGGGCTCCCTGCTGACCCCAGAGGCGGTGGGGAGGGGGCGTCTGAGGGATCCTTGGGAATCCAGCTGTGGGGTCGGACCGACGTGGGTTTTTGCTGATTCTGTTCCTTATTTGGAGCTGTGACCATGGGTCTGTTGCACACGCTGGAGGCTCTGCTTCAGCTTCTGTGAGGGCGGGTTACTAGCTGTGCTTCTCCGCGAGTGGGTGTGAGGACGCCATCAGGCGATGGAGGTAACACGCCCACTAGCCCAGGGCGCGCATCCAACCGACGTCGGCGCTGGTAAGGACAAAGGGAACGTGGCGTGGATTCCCCTCCCCTGGGAAGCAGGGCGAGCAGGAACGCCGAGGCTGGAGCGAAGGGGTGCAGGGCGAGAGGTGCAGAGCGAGGAAGGCCACGCCGTTGCGAAGGCGTGGGGCTACGGCGTGGGGCTGGGCTTTGCTGGCAGCACAGCGCTCCGCCGCGCTCCGTCTGTCTCTCTCTTTCTCTCTCAAGCACGGGTCATTGACGGCTCTTGCCAGTCATTCATTCTCACCTCAAGAAGAAGTAGCTCTTTCATTCACTTTCATTTCCTCAATTGCGACCGTTCCTGGTCTCGTGTTTGCAGGACACCTGAGTTCATAAAAGCTTATCTCCACCTGCTACAGGCCCAAGACGCGGTCTCTTCCTTGGTCTGTACCAGGGACACGTGTAGGCTTGGAAAAGCTTAACGGACAGGCTGGGGTTACGGGCCAGAAAGGCTGTGCACGTGGTCAGGGCGGCCCCGTGACTGCGAGGAAGCCGAAGACCCAAGAAGCTGCTTGGCCCGGAGCCCAAGCAGCACAAGGCCATGGGGTAGGGCTCGGAGAACAGTGTACCCCAGTGACAAGGCAGAGGCCACGGCGAGTCCCACGGCCACCTCCGAACAAATTACGATTTAATCTGCTTTTCCGGGAATTCGGTCATGGCCCTTCCCTGATCGGATGTCTCTGATGGACGTCATGTAACTCTTTGAAAATTTTGTCATTTATAAATCTGGAATAACACCGTATAACACCAAAGACACTCCTTACAATTTAGGGGAGGAAAAGGATAGATATAATTTTGTAAATCCTCCCATGGCCTCAGACTGGATCAGAGTGCCGGGCCCATCATCCAGAGACTGGCTTGGAAAGTGGATGGAAGGAACTTTGGTAAAAGGTCTAAAGTCTTGCAATACTAATGAAAGGAGGTAAGTTTGCAAAATTCTGCCCTTACAGGTGTCCACTGGTCTACGGGAGGCCATAAGACAACAACTTCCGAGTTTAAAAAGTTAACCGTTTTAGAGCATCCAAAGACATCTCCCCTTAACCTATTTTGTACTGAGGACTAGCAAAAGCACAGATGGACGGTTCATTTTTCTGACGGGTTGGACCATAATTTCACTTCCAGGGAAAGTTCACGTCGGAAGCAAAGGCTTACCCAGTAAAAATAAAGCTTTCGTACGGGTGCTTTCTTAGAATGGAGCCATTACCGATTTTCTTGGCCGTTAGTAGTTTCCCATTGATATATTCCTTGGCTGGGGGTGTTATTTGGAATCTGAAATCTCACAGAAGAGTTTTCCTAAGACCTATAATCATCTGATCCATTATCCAGGGAGCATGCCAGATTTTAAATCTCATTATACCATCAGGGACATAATTTTTAATATTATATGTGCCTGGGATCCTATGAAACATAGAACATCCAGAACAATCTGGATTAAACTATGCTTTGCTATTTTGTCCTCAGGAGAGGTGCTTCTGATGACAATGGGGGAAAAAAGTGTGGGTTTTGGAATAAATTGCCCAAAAAGCCTAGTTAAAAAATATTCTTTAAATGGTTAGGCATATGGCTCATTTCCATCGCGTCAGCAAACAAGGAAACCGAGCCGCAAGAGGGGCACACGTCGTTTCATTTGATTTTAAGAAAGGGAGAGAGAAGCCGACGATGACGTGCACAGTGCTGGTGAGTGGGGGGCACAGACGGCCAAGGAGCGGGGGCTCCGTCCTGGAGAAGGAGAGGGCGGATTGAAAGAGCATCCGGTCTTCCAATGCTCGTTTGTTAATTCTCACAGCTCGTTTGTGAATTAATTTTACAGAAAGACAGTTGGGTTTTCTCACCCTGACCCACAATGGCATTTCCTCATTCTGCTGCACACTGATGTGGGGGATTTTTCAAACACTCGATCTTGGGTACTTCCCCACCGTTCCTTGAAGCTATTCCCGTTTTGCCTCCATTGGTCGGAACCATAGCTACTTGTCTAATCAATGGATCTCCATCCGCCGCCGGGATAGAGGATACCGGACTGTTTTCACCCGCACCCAAGAACCCATGGGAGGCATGGAGGACGCCGAGCGGGAGTTCCTGGGACGGCCTTGAAAGCCTAGGAGACCTCGGTGTTCTGGCGGGAACACTGCCCTGCAGCAAAGCGGATTCACGTGCTCGCAGACATCGTCCAGTCTGTTGGTTTTCAAAATATTTCTTATGAGCATCAGCAGATCTTGCTCTCAGACAAAATTAGCCAGGTCTCTAATACTATCAAATAAAGAGTGAAGATACAAGAAGGGCTGCTCTGGTGACAGCAGGGGTTGCGCGGGGAGCCCAGAGGGCCTCCTTCTAGATGGTTCTAGGTTAACACTGCAACTGCAGGGAGATTGCTAAGGCACTGTTTTGCTACCCAGCTCATTGGAAGCCAAAGTGCTCCTACAATCCAATTCCTTTAAAAAACTCACTGGGATGATGTTTCTTTTGGGGACACATTGTGTCGGTAACGACAAAAAACCATTCAGTGAAGCCGGGAGTATATTGCTTAGGAGGCTGTGAGATCTACATTTCAATTTAGAAAACTTTCCATTAAGTGGTCAAATTAGTACACCAGATATTAAAGGATTCTTTTTTACCTACCTTAGACGAGTGAGTCTCATGAGGGGAAAACTTCATTTACGGGCACTGGATGATAGGCATTTTGGTCCATATGTTGATAACAATACAATTTGCTCTTGTGTTTTATATTAGGATGCACGCCTTTCAGGGCCTGGGAACCCCAAACGACAATAAGGCCCATTTCCTGGTCTCCTCCCCACCATCCCCATTGCCGCCTCTCCTGCTCGTCCCCAGGAAGGGTCCCCCAGTCAGGATACTGTCCCCGAGCCAACATATCTCCTACCAGTTTCTTTGCAGGTATTAGAAACCTCGCTGTATGATTTTTGCAACATCTTGATACTCTACAACTATGTCCAAAAGAAAAAGAAAAAGTTTTAAAAAAAGAATCCTGCAATCTTCTAGTTGGGACCTGCTCCTTCTCCTCACCTTTCTCGGGCGACCCCACCTCCACCGCCTAGGTGGGCTGGCAGCTGTCACCAGCTCTGGAGGAAGCAGCCTGGGACATGCCGGAGACTGGAGAAGCCGAGGGCTCCCGTGACTCCCTTGAGCCCCTGCCCGGGGTCACCAGAGGCAGGCTCTCTGAGTGCACCGGCCATATGGCCAGGACACCAGTAACTTCATGGCCTCTTCCGCCATTTTGCATCAGAACCCGTGTTCACGTCTGTATGGGACACATCTCTTGAGATGGATTTTTTTTAACAGAGATTACCTTAGAGCAGCAACTTCCAGTATTTCAACTTTTAAAACTCAGGGCTTTCTAGGGACTTTTCAGTGCGACACACAAATCCTTATTATGATAACAGAGCTAATCAGAGAATGCTCCTTGGGTTCATGGTGGGGCTACGGGCTGGCGTTGGAGCTCTTCCTAGTCTCTTTGCTTGGAGGTGTAGGAAGTCTAGGTACTTTTTTCTACCCGCACTAAAGTCCTGTGTAAAGTGAGTGACATCATAGGACCATGGGAAAACCCAACCAGAAATTTTCAAGTGTTTTCCTAAATATTAATGCTTTGAAAACTATTTGTTGACAGCGGTCACATTGATGGGACCCATGCGCTGGGGCACACAGGGAGCTCTCCCCTCTGAGGCGGGCGGCCGGAAGTCTGCAACCCTGAGGGAGGGGAGGGCGTCGTCTGCAGTGCAAGGAAAACATGGCGGGCCTGGCCTGCTGGCGTAGCCACTGTGAATGTGCTCACCATGGCCGCATCTGCTACTGAGAAAGGCTCAGTCTTAAAACAATTGTTGGAAAACAGGGTTTTAAAATTCTCAAACCCCCACTGCAGATGAAGCACGTTTAAAATTTTCTCGGGGGTTTGAGCAAATTATTATTAAAGAATGGAAAGTGAGGGGAAATAACTAATTCTGGTCTTTGAAGCCCATTTGAAATTTAATTGACCGCCAGGCCACCAACTATCTTGGCGCACGACCACTTAATAATGAGAAGTGCAACCTTACATTAGGAACTCGAGCGACATAATCCATCAAAACCTACACACCATTTACAGTGCTTTCCGTGGAGGTTTCTTGGGGAAAGTGCAGAACACACAGTTTTAAGTAATTTATGGGCTTTTTAGCAGTGTTATAGCGATTGAGTTCTGGCAATAATGGAAGTGTTTGTCGACTAGTATGCTTAAATTTTATTTGACTTGGGCCATAATTGTACCTTGTCTCCTGCCTTAGAAGCTCAGGCTGCAATTAATGAAGTCATGGGGGGAAATTTTTTGAAAAAAATTAGAATACAGATAAGCATAAACATCTTAAGTGTTGAAACCAGGATAAAACAATAATACCGCCTTATTTTCAAGCAAAACCAGTTTGTTAAATTGCATTGCTCTTCTGATGAATCTCATTGGCTCCCCACGGACCCCATCGTTAAAATAGCAATTTAACAATTAATTTTCAGACTTGAAAATTCCTCTCACATTAACCCCATGCGATATGCTTATAATAAAGATATAAGACCAACACCACTGTTTCAAGTTTTGATCTGAGAAGGGACATAACGCTGACCACTGTGGGCTCTCTGTGGTAAGGGCACTGAGTAGATCCCAACCAGCTCCTCTGCTCTGAGAATCCTAGCGAAATACGGCAGAATGGGGATTTTGCAGGCTGGATGCAGATCTTTCCTCTGATGAGTGCCATATGGCCTTGGCCTTGACTTTGACATTCAGTCCCTCTGGGCTCACAGATTCGTCTGTGACTCCAAAATGTAATGTAGAATCGTGATTTTCAAGCTTTTTGCATAGGAGGACCATTTTTATAACATCAAAACTATATAGACCACCGTACACAAATAGGGTTCCCTTTGTTCTTTACTGATGTAAAAAAATAATACATGATACAAATATGTCATCGGGACTTGTAGTAAGTGTATGTGTACCATAGGAATCACAACAACATCTGAAAATTCTTTAATTACCAGTATACGTGTAGGAGCAATGGACTTTATTCAGTCTATAAAATCATAAGAGCTTTGACTTACTGAGTACTTATGGGGTAAGCATTGGGTTAATTATGCACTTGACATTATAAAGGTACACTATTAGTATGGTTATTTTACAGACGAAGGGATGGAGGCCTTGAGAGATTAATTAACTTGCTCAAGGTCACAGAGCTAGAAAGATGTGGACATACTGGATCCTCGTAAAGTACCCCAAACTCCCGGACTCCCACATCCCCAGACCATGTTGGGCACAGCCTGAAACGACCATTCTAAGCCCCATCGTCCCATTATAATGCTCAACTCTAAGTAAATTGTTCCGCCAATCAACCACATCTGATGATGAGACCACACCTGTCTCATTTATTCCAAAGCATGTATCTACTTGGTTAGGTGCCGTGATAGATTCTGGATGTGAGCATGGTGTAAGTAGTTTATCAACAGTATCGGTGAACCTGTCATTGGCTTATAATGTGTTTCTACCTGATTCCATGTGGTGCAGAACGCCTCAGATGAAGAATGCTGGGAGCAATGGAATTTTGAAGGAGCTGACTTCCGGTGAATACGCAAATGATGACTTGAAACTTCTCTCCATGAACACCTTCTGTGTTATCTATCAAATGGTCTATTGTCATACAATGTCAATGGTGCATACATATCAATGTCATACATATCAATGGTGTAAGTGCTCAAATTTAAGGAACTTTCTAAGGAAAATGATGGCTGAGTCTTCCCACATGCCCTAAAATTCAACACCACATTTCCTGTGGGGGCGCCTGGGTGGCTCAGTTGGTTAAGCATCTGATTCTTGCTTTTGGTTCGGGTCATGATCTCGAGCCCCATGTCAGCCTCTGCGCTCAGCGGGGAGTCTGCTTCCCCTCTCCCTCGGCCCCTCCCCTCGCTCGTGCTCTCTCTCGCAAATAAATATAATAAAATCTTTACAATCTTAAAAAAAAGAAAAAGAAATTTCCTGTGGATTTCAAGGTACGGCCACATTGTCTTCCAACGACTATGCGAGGATACTCAGTGTTACATAACTTGGCACTTCTGATACGATTTTACATATCTCCGTTGGACAGAGTCTTATTTTCCACTGTCAGCACTGAACAGATAGATGCTGCTGCTTTTAAACTTACGCCAAGCTTATCTCTGCTAATGTCTGTGTCGTAACCGGAGCTCGAATCTCTCCATGCCAGTCAAACCCCGGAAGCAGGTTTGTACGTGATTAATCCCACCTGTGATTCAACAAGGCTGTTTTTACTACAGGACCAAGCGTTGAGTTGGGAGGACCCCCAACAACCACAAAGGCAAGTGAACCAAACACACGTATTCGATCTCACTGTTCCTCAAGGTCGACATTTTGTCTCATCAGTCAATGCCTTTCTAATGTTGAAGTCTGTACCTACGCATTCGTGTGGCTTTCTAGACTGAAAACGACATCCATGCACACATCGTCATCACTACGAATAATGTTAAATCATTTCAAAGGGAATATTTTAAGGTATTTGTATAAACCCTGTTATGAAAGTTATTTACATACGGAAGGTCGTTTAAAAGGAATTGTCGTTCCTAATTGTTTTTGCAATCACATTCTTTATTTATTAAATCGAATATTTACTTCCAGTGGTCCGCAAGAGAAAAATTTTCCCTACAGGAATCCACTTACTCTGGAAATGCTTTTATGTGACATAATTCTGTAGAAGCCAAGGGTTCTCCGTTTTCCAAGTAATATTTCCTATTCGAAATTTGCCTAACAAATATTTACTGACACTTCATATACTTGGATGAGTTACAGAAATTTTCTCAACTATGTTCTCAATAAACAGGAATATTGTTTCCATGGTACTTAGATTGAAAAATACATACATCTTCAAGAAAGTGTCTTGAGATGCATGAATATTTGGCGAATACTTAGTAAGTACCAAGGCAGTAACATGCCACATTGACCCCACTGATTGCAATTACAACAAAAACCCTCAGCTCTATGTGTTGTTTCCAGTGACCAAAAAAAGAGTAAAATGTACTTTTAAAACTTTTGAATAGCTCCACATTTTACTTGCAAATTTTATTAATAAAATCTATCAACTCCTTTACTTTTGACCCAAAGAACCCAGCATGGCTTCTGGACATTTGTATTACTTGTCCCAAAGTATTTAGTTGCTATATTTAATTTGTGATTCATTGTATTATTCTGAACAAAAACAGGAATCAGTAATTTTTTTCCAGGGGGTCCTGTCCTCCGGAATATTTGGCAGAGGCTAAGAACTGCTGGAAGGCATTGCCCCGGGGCATCGAGCAGTTGCAGTTACTGAAGACCTCCTGGGCTCTAGATCATCAGTGAATCAGTGAACACAACAGACGTGGACTTTCTTAAGATTTTATTTATTTATTTGTCAGCGAGAGAGAGAGAGAGAGAGAGAGAGAGAGAGAGCACAAGCAGGGGCAGAGGCAGAAGGAGAAGCAGACTCCCTGCCGAGCAGGGAGCCGGATGCGGGACTCGATCCCAGGACCCTGAGATGATGACCTGAGCCGAAGGCAGACGCCCAACCGACTGAGCCTCCCAGGCGCCCCCAGACACAGAGTTTCTATTCGCAGTGGGAATGCACTACAAACAGTAGAGATAATCAATAAGCATATTACATTGCAAGTTACAAAATGACCTGTGTTATGAAAAATAAAGTAGGTGATAAAGAGAAGTGGTTAAGGCGGCGTTCCAGCCGAGCCTTGAAGGAGACAGGAGACAGGAGGATGTCAGGGTAGGACTGGCAAGGTCGGGTCATGGTCCCAAGGGTCCCAAGACACCAAGTGTGCTGGCGTAGCAGCAGCAGAGAGGGGCAGAGTCAGAAGAGAGGGAGGCAGGCAGGGTCCTTGCCTGCCACTGAATAGCCCTTGGCTTTTGCCCCCAGAATGAAGGAGAGACCCGAGGGCAGATCTGAAAGTATTCTCTGCAGAAGGAGCAAAAAGGCGCAAGCCTGCCTGCAGTGGGTTGAATTGTGTTCCTGAAAAAGACAGAGGAGGGGCGCCTGGGTGGCTCAGTTGGTTAAGCGTCTGCCTTCGGCTCAAGTCATGATCTCGGGGTCCTGGGATCGAGTCCTGCATTGGGGTCCCTGCTCAGCATGGAGCCTGCTTCTCCCTCTGCCTACTACTGTCCCTGATTGTGAGCTCTCTCTCTCTCTCTCGCGCTCTCTCTCTGTCTGACAAATAAATAAATAAAATCTTAAAAAAAAAAAAAGGCAGAGGGGGTCCCACCCCCCAGGACCTACAAATAGGACCTTATTTGGAAATAGGATCTTTGCAGACATGACCAGGATAAGATGAAGTCATTAGAGGACCCTCATCTGGGGTGACCAGTGACCTTGCCAGAAGAGACACGCGGGAAGAACGTCACGTGGGAGCAGAGGCAGGGGATGGAGCGTTCCATCTTCACGCCAAGGACGGAGGCAGGAAGGACTGTCCCCTGGAGCCGTCGGAGGGTCCTGGCTCTGCCAGCACCGTCATCGGACGTCTGGCCTCTAGATCCCAAGAGAACACACTTCTAAGTCCCCCGGACTGTGTGTATCGTCCCGGCAGCCATGGGAAACTCACACGTGATCTGAGAGCGAGGGTGTCCGAGGGCTGCTGGGGGTAGGTGGGGGGCGGGGAGAGTCTCCGGGGCCCCGGTTCGCGGGGACACTGGGCAGATAGCGGGCACGGCCGCCCAGGCTCCCTCCCTGTCTGTGCCTGTGATGTTCACGGAGGGCCAGGCCGTGCGGTCTGTGTTTTCTCTGGCCCAAGGTTGGGGGAGCTCCCCGACGGCGGAGAATTGCATGCAGGCACGGGGGGGCGGGGGGTGCTCCAGGCCAGTGCGGGGCTCGCGCAAGGCGGGAGAGGGAGTCTGTGAGGGGCCGACTGCAGCAGTACAGCTAGGAATGGAAGCCACGGCCTGAGAGAGGGCGAGAGGGTCCAGGAGAAGCAGTGAACTCCGAGTCCACTAAGTTAGTTTTCCTTTTTCTAGCTCCTGCCACAGTGCCTCACATATGATTTTTGTCCAGTAAATCTCAAATGGCAATCATAACAGCCCCAAAGCTGTATTTCTCACAAAATTAGAGCTCTGGATTTACAGGTTACATAAAAAAAAGTGAATTTTTAGACCCAGAAAAAGCCTTAGCAAGCATCAAGCCAGACACACACATGGGTTAAACGGGGAGACACTTAGGGTCAGCGTGCTGCCCGTGATAACACGGCGGCAAGATCCTAGAAGCAGAAGCGGGGGCTGCCCGCCGTGACCCGTTCCCCCCACAGCGGTCCCCTGCTTCACCCCGACATCCGTCACTCACACGGGATGGACATGTGGTCCCCTCACTGCTGGTTGGGACGCTCTACCCCACGGAACACATCTTAAGAGCCAAATAGTATTAGACTAAAAAGGAACCGTATTATTATATCTCTGTCCTATCTTAACCCGCCTGCTTCGCCCGCTAAATTACACCGTAAAAAAGCAGGAGAGCAACCACGATGATCCCGGCTTCTGGTAAGGTAAGTGAACGCGGCGTGGCCGGGTGGGTTTGGGGACGAGAGGGACGGGTGTGGCGGGAAGGACGGCGGCTCGTGCGATCGTTTGCACTGAAACGTATGCCAGACGCTTGGTGATAATTTACGGGCGATGCATTCCCCTGCATTCCCTTGGTTGTCGCACCCTGACAGAAAAATAGTTGGCAAGTCTGCACTACTGGCCACAGCGAACGCACGATTTCGTGTTTCATACGCTACTTCGGAGGGGGCTGGGATTTCCGGCACGGCTGAGCGCCTCTCGTGTTGGCCTTCCATCCGCTGTTCTCTTGCACAGTTTCCCTATTTTTGAAAATATTAGTGTAGCCTCACTACTGTTATTTGCCCCCAGTCCAAATATCCGAATATCTCCGCCCCGGACACTGTGGCCACCGGACCGGAGAGATGGGCCCTCACTC
Source organism: Potos flavus (assembly GCA_028534135.1). Taxonomy (NCBI): domain Eukaryota; kingdom Metazoa; phylum Chordata; class Mammalia; order Carnivora; family Procyonidae; genus Potos; species Potos flavus. The sequence goes on from CM052883.1 coordinate 2,033,506, forward strand.
CTTTCCCACTGAAGACGGCGGCAACGTGGAACCAGGAGCCTTCTGTGGTGGCCTCCCCGGACGGCTCCCGCGGGGCTCTGCTTATGCCTAGTTCTGGTTCATCCACAGGATCTCCAAATAGGGCATGTTTGCTGTATTATCGGCCCCAAACGTCTCTTTCTACTGGGTGGTTAACTCTGGGACCATGGGTCCCCAGCCACTGAGCGAGACTGGCAATCCTTGTGTCTCGTTTACCCTCTGCAAGGACGGGTTCAAGGAGCAGAGACAATCACTGGGCAGGTGGTTTTTCTAGCTCCTGCCACAGTGCAGGGAGAGTCCTTCTGGGACAACGGACGCACATGCGGGAAGACAGAGGCTCCCTCTGGCTGGAGATCGCTAGCGGCAAAGGGGGGGGGGCGCGCGGAGCTAGCTTGTCCTGGCACTGGGAGAGAGCCTGTCTGCAGCAGGAGACAATGGAGCCAACCAGAAAAGTGAAACAGAAATAAGGAGAGGGGCAGGGAGGGGGGAGAAGAGAGACCGAGAAGAGAGACCACCGGGATTGTATGATGCCCTGTGAGCTCCAGATCCAAGTGTGTACTCAGTGCCTTCGTTCTGATGCCGGACTCACACAGGCCCCTCTATCTTTTCCCATCTCTGTCTCCTAACAAAGCCTCACACAGGTCTCATGCCTTTTCTGCTCCCTCTTGCTGGTGGGAGGACTCACATTCTCAGACATGAAAAATCCCACCCCGATCTAAATCAAAGCCTTCCTCTTCCTTCCTGTTCAAGCATCTCAGCTTCCCAGCTCAGGGACCCCTGAAATCCTGGGGTCAGCCTTTGTCTCTCCCCTCCTGGGCATCCATCTTTCCCCTTGCTACTCTGGCTGCTTCCGAAGAGAAGGAGGAAGTCTTACTTGAACACGTTCATAATCTGGTTGCTTACTCTTCTGTTTGCGAGTGTCTGGGTGCCGGGTGTTCCTCTCTGCATTCTGGACTCAGGGCCCCCAACCCTCCCCTGACGACAGTCTCCCTGCACGTCATTTGCCCTGCAGCCCTCTTGGGAGAAGTCTTTGAGCCGGGCTGCAGCTCCGTGACCTGGCTTGGTGTCCATCCGGATAATGAGGAACCTCGGCACCCTCCCCCCGCCCACCACCAAGTTCGGGAAGAGTGAGGCTCTCCCTTTCCACCCTGTCTTTCGCTCCTGCCATCGCGGGCCGCTCCGGCCGTTCTGTCTTCCCGCCTCTAGACTTAACACTTGACAGTTTCTTTGCTGAGACACGCCCACCAACGCCCGCGGATGGCTCTCAGCACCCCCCCCCAGGAGCTCCTGGACGTGCACTTGTCCCTCCAGTGCCCATCGTACGAGATTTCCCAGAGAGGATCTTCTCGGAAGCATGTCTTGTTGCTCACAGATTCTCCTGGGTGTCCATCACTTGACTGGGGAGGACAGAAGCCGTAAAACCCAAACGGGGCCAACAACTCCTCACAAGAAACACAAGCTCAAGCGTCAGCCCTTGATTTCCCTCTTTTTTTGCATTGGCCGGCAGTGAGCAATGGGCAGAGGGACTCCCAAAGGACTCTCTGCAAGTCCTCTGGTTTTCCCACGAGCGACGAGGGCAACCCCGCCCTGCGTCCTGAGGCTCTGAGGCCCTGGGGACGTTCCGTGTGCTATCCCATTACCGTGACTTCAGCTCGAGTTGGCAGAGGAGTCCTGACATGTCCAACATCCCCTGTCTCTCGTTTACTCCCGAGGCCTTGGAATCTACTGTTTATAGACACTCGCTTCTGCCCCGGAAGGCCCCTGTAAACGCCAGGTTCGTTACCGCTGTGTTTCAATTCCCTCCCATCCACTTGGCATCCCCCAGGAATTCCCCTCTGCTTACACAGAGCTCCCGAATCCTCTCTTTCCCACTCCCTGGCAACAAGAGCTCGATGAGCGCATAGACGGGCAAGTCGGCACAGACACCCGGGCACCGCCGGCAGCCTGAGGTACGCAGGCCGGTAATTTTCCACCTGAAGGTTCAGGACCAATTTTCACTGCTACCCACGGTGAGACGGTTTTCCCACCCACCGCGAAGAGTGCGCATCTGTCTCTATGAAGACCTATAAACGCAGAAAGGTAAACTCCATCCCACGGTCAACAAGACAATGAGCACTCTCCAAGAAAGGGCAGTGAGCTTCCAGCAGCTTGAAACTAAGAAAGCAGGAGCGTCCTTCGGGACAAGCCCCTGAAACAGACAGCGGAGTGCAGGAAACAAACGTAGCGCTTTGTGAGTTGCTAGAAAGCCGGCACGTCTGTCACTGCAGCCAGGTCAACGCACGGAACTCCTCTGCCCCAGGAGCCCAGGGTACGCCCTTATCCCAGTCGCCCACTCCTGCCCGCCTCAAAGTCACCGCTATTCTGACTTTCATACTAATCGCTTATATTGTGTTTTTTTCATTGTTGCACTCAAGCCTGACGTGTCCTAAAATCTATGTGCTCCCCGCCACCACATCCCATCCTTTTGCTTCCAGTGCGTGTGTTGGAGAATGTGGGCCGTCTGTCCGGCAGGGTCTCCCAGAGACTAGGTCTTGCCGCTTGCTCACCGCACGTGGCGGTCACCCTGTGTCCTCTGTGGGCGGCTAGACTCGAAGTTTCGATCAGATTCGAGTCTGATTCCTTTGGAAAGACCACAGGCAGCAGTGCGCTCTCTCATCAGGAGGCCCTTCCTGTCTGATTCTCACTCTTTTTCGACAAAAACATCTTTTAAGTGCCTCGAGCCATAGAACCTTTGGGTACCGGAAAATAGTTCTCTTCCTCCGTCATTTTGTTGTCATGTATCAGCTGGACTAAATCTCTAAAAAGAACTTTCCCCTCATCGAATCTTCAGTTAGTTGTGCGTAGTTGGTTAGGCGAAGCATAAGAAGTACTTGGTTCTTTCTTTTTATTTACTGAGGTTTAAGATAGCGAGCTCATTCATCACCCTCTGCAAAGAGTGACCGATCTGGCTGTTTAAGGAACCATTACAACCATGAAGAGGTAAGTCTATGGGATCCACGTCAGTCTTTGCCTTTTCCGCCCCTTGAAACTCAAACCGCACCCTTCTGGCAGGTGGGAAATTTGTCCCGCTGGCTTCCTGAGTTCCTTTGAAATAAGCCTGAGTCGTCTTTTAGTGCTCCTTAATTTTCTGGCATGACAAACTGTCTCAGGCTAATTGCGTTAGTTTCCTGGGGCTTCGAAAGCCAAGTGCTGTAAACTGAGGGTGCGGAGCAATGGCGTTATCCTGAGGTCTGGGGTCCGGAGGTCTAGAGTCGCGAGTCGGCAGGGCCATGCTCTCTCTGAAGACCCTAGGGGAGCACCTGTGGCGTGCCGTTCTCTCCGCTTCCGATGGTGGCTGACGCTCACTCCCACCTCTGCCTCGCTGTCCTGTGATGTCTCACTGTGTCTCTCCGGGAATGTCTTCTCTTCTGCAAGGACACATGTCACCTTGCGTCGGCCCATCTCACATTCTACTACCTAGGCTGTGACATCAAAGGGAGACACACGTCTCCATCCCTCTGCTCTCAGCCTCCCCCATTTGGGAATTGCCATGTGCCCGTGGTGTGCCAACGCCCTCGAACATCCAGGGAGCACAGGCATGAGTGCTGAGGAGACACTTCCTTGTGAGAAGCCCCAGGAGAGAGAAAGAGAGAGAGAGACACGAGTGGCATGTGTCTGAGTTGAGGTGCTGGGAGGTGACTGAAGGTGAGGCTGAGGGGCATTGCACAAACACACCCAAAACGGGGGTCTGAGCTGCGCTCCACATCCACCCAGAAGTCCAAGGTACAGAACCGAGAGGGCAGCTCTGCCGCCTTCAACACAGATCTTTCACCTCCGCGTCCGAAGTGTGCAAAAGCCAGGGGCGCGTATCCTTGCCCTGGAGGGGCGCGTATCCTTGCCCTGGAGGGGCGCGTCTGGACAGGGACGCCCCTCCCATCGCCTCAGCTGGAACTCGGGGGCTCACCTGCACGTCCGAACGACCTTGGGGGGCTCAGCCAGCCAGTCCTGAGCTCCCCCAGCCACCGCGACGGGAGGAGGAACGGAGCATGGTCACCGGTGGACGGGGTCGGGACGCGCGGTGGGAGCACGGCAGGGAGGAGCCGTGGCTGCCAGCAGTGGTCTCGGGGGACAGCGGGGGACAGCGGAGGACAGCAGGGGCGGCGGCGGACGGCCGGCTGCCGGCCCGAGGGAGCGCAGGGCGTCAGTGCGGCTGGAACCCCTCTTCTCGTTGGCCGATGGCGTTCCATCGCGGAGGAGTCGGGACTCCTCCTTTTCGATACTCAGGCCAGTCTCCTGCCTGGATGCCTGCGCCAACTTTTCAAATAAACTTGCAGCCAAGCACTTCCAGGAAGCGGCTTAGCTCGGTCACGCTGGGGGGCGCCACCCGGAGCCCAGCGCTCGGCCGCAGGGCACAGTCGATGGCCGACGGAGGGCCGTTCGAGTCCATGTTCGCGATCACATCCGAGACACAGGACAGGCTTTCCTGGAATTCTCCCCGGGACCCCAGCGGACGTGACCGAGCAATAAGCAGCGACCTGTGGTTGGGAGAGGCCGGCTAAGGCCTGGGGTCCCCCGGGGTCCTGGGTGTCGCTCTGTGGGCAGAAGAGTAGAGAGGTCGTTCTCTGAAACTCGGAGCCCTCCTCCAACCAAACGGGGTACTTCAAGAATTTTAGGGTTCAACGTGGCCTCAGGATGGCCCGCAGGCGCCAGTGCGGTCTTCCTCATTCAGAGCTTCCCCACCGGGAGGGGACACAGGTGCAAACCCAGGGTGCCGACCAGCGTCCCCGGCACATAATAAAGACTTGGTAAGTGTGGCCGTTCCTGTTTTGTCTGCTTCCCGCCCAGCTTTATTATAAGACTCCCCAGGGCAGAGCCCACGTGGCCTGCTTCATCGCATCCATTCCCAGCTCATCGCACACAGTGGGCCCCACCGGGGACCTTTTGCTAGCTAATGACAGGAAAGCAGAGAAGCACATCGTCGGCAACACTGCTAGTCAGCCGGCTGCGCGCGTCGCAGCATCCGGACGGCGCCCTGTGACTTTAGCCTAAGACACCTCTCTGTGGCTGAGGTCCATCCTCTATAAAGGGTGAGTTATGATACATACGAAGTATTTAGGGCAATCCCCGGGACACCTTCTATTTTCCTTGCTCAGTTTTGTGTCCCTGAGGGAAGTGGCAGGGTCTCATTTCTCTCTGGGTTCTTGGGAGCCGTCGAACCAGTGCTCAGTGCCCTGAACAGAGCCGCGCTCCGCCGCCGGCCGTCAGCCATGAATTCTCTGCACCTGCCGCATCCGAGGACCGCAGCTACTGGGACTGCGGTGGACGGTGGCGCTCCCGGTGCCTGGCTCTGATTTCCTTCTGCACACAGAAGGCTGCCGGTCCCAGTAACTCGGAGGTCGGCGGGGCCGTGGGACGAGTTCCAGGCCATGGGCAGCGAGTGGGAGGGGCGCGGGAAGACCCCCAAGTACTTGCGGGTGCCGGGCCTCCCCTCCTTCCTGCCGGCAGGGAGCAGGAGCCCACGCCCTTCCCGCCGCAGAGCCCGCCAGCCTTTGTGCGCAGGATTCTCCGACTGAGCCCACACCGCCCGCGTGCACTCGGAAACACAGGCCGGCTGTGTCCAGTCATTGTGACTTGCTTACGGCCACAGTGGGACCTGGCCAGTCTGACTGCTACACCCGGAAAGGTACATGCACGTACGTGCGCACACACGCACATACGGACACGCGTGCACACACCTATACGTGCACGCACATGCACGTATGCACATGCACACACAGTAAGTATGCACACACGTACCAGAGCGGGTGTGTCCGCCTACTCAAAGGTCCTGGGCTGGGGCCTCGTCCTTCACGTCCTCGTCACCCGGGCCCCGAATGCCCTGAAGTCTGGAGGCAGTGCAAGCCGATCCTTCGAGATCCCCGCCCCCGCCCCCCAAACCTGCAGGGAGCCTTCCTGGGCCTGGCCCCGCATCTTGGGAGGGCCTCCCTACCCCCGGAGGGGTCACTGGGGCTGAGAGGTCTACCCCTGAGACCCGCACCACCCCCCTTGTAAAATGTGCTCCAAACACCCTGGACTTGGCTGCCGAGGCGGGGCGAGGGGTGGGGGCCGAGGCGTGTGTGCACAGGGCTGCCTCGTGCTGCACGCGCGTGTGCGAGGCCGTCCAGGTGCGGGACACAGCCCCGGTGGGCCGGCCAGGCACGGGGAGCCCTGTCTCCCGTGGAACCAACTTGCACACCAAGGAGTCCGGGAATTCGATCCTGGACGTGCTGCCCCTGATGAAGGTCCGTTTGCTAAGGGGGGGGGGGGGAGACGGACGGGGGACGGGGGGGGGACACAGTGATTGTATGTGACCATTCCGGGGCTCGCTGGATCCGTGTGGTGTTTGAGGCTCCATCAGTGCTCTTCCACGAATGCAGGTAAACACTTTTTTCTTACAAAACGTGGAGAAAGTCTGTGAAGGGCGGAGAGAGCAGGTGTGCGCAGAAAAGGTGCAGACCTGAGTCCTGAGCGAACCAGAGACGTTGGTCGAGAAGGAGCAGGAAGGCAAGAGAGGAAGGAGGGAAGAGGCGGGCTCACGTGGGTGAGGGGCTGGGGGGGCGGAGACACGGGGAGCCTGCCTACCCCTCGCTGCTGGGGGTGGTGGGAGACTGCTTCTAATGTTCTTGGAGAAATGCAAGAAATGTTAACAATCACTCTCCCTTGGTGAATGCACTGTTTTCTTTGAAGGCTGCTCCAGTATTTCTCGGGCTGTGGACTGCTGCCCATTCGTACGTGTGGAAAGAAATGGAATGCTGTTTCTGGTAAGTAGGAGAGATGGGCAAAGAAAGCACAGACCGTAGCCCGTAGGAAGTATCGCTTCAAGAAACTTATTTCTGCCGAGGATGTGTACATATGTACGGGGTCACGATGTAAAACGGGCTGCTGTCAGAAAGTCTGGAGGTCCCTGTGCTCTCCTGTGCGACACGCTCATATTTATTTGTGCTACGTGAGCACTGAGTGAAATCAGATGCACGGAATTCTAGCAGAATGCCTGGCGCGCAGCAGCACTCATCACTTTCGCGCCAACCTCTACCGTGCGGGAAAGCTGTCCTGGAGGTCAGCTCTCGAGGCCACGAGCAGCCGAAATGAGCTGGAATTCGTATTTCTATCCTCAGTCCTCGAGCTTCTCTGAAGTTCTATACCCCTTACTAGAGAGGTTTAACGAGCTAAGAAGTTGTCGATACTTCCTGTGTGATTTAAAGACTTACCTCAATACCCGATGCACAGAACAAAAAAAAAAAAAAATCTTTGTTCTAAATGATTCCATACAGGAACACTTTTCACTTTCTATTGAGGTAGAGAGTACAAACATTTTAAGCATATAGCTTGATGAATCTTTGCTTTTATAGACCGCTGTGCAAACACCACCCAGATCAATGAAATCTCCCAGAAGGATCTCGGATGCCCCTTCCAGTTACTACGTCTTATTACCGGAGACTGGTCTTGGTTTTTATACACGTGGGATCACACCGTATGAACTTTTTTTTCACTCAGCGTTTCGTTGATGAGATTCATTTTTGCCGTGACCTTGTGCAGGTTCCTTCTGTCTCGTTGTCTAGCGTTCCCCTGTATGAATCTAACCTGATTTGTGATCCACTATGACCTTGATGGAGATCCAGTTTGTTTCTGGTCTTTGCTGCTATTGATCTGGTCTTTGCTATTAAAAGAGCTGCCGGGAATGTTCTTGTACCTGCGTTTTGGTGGAATGAGGTGCCCACTTATATTGGGTATTTACCCATGACTATAAAAGAATTCAAATAATTACAACTTTGTGTACAACAGAGTTCATCAAAATATTTGTGGTAGAAAAAGAAAGAAACAACAGAAATCAACAGGGAATAGACAGATCATTAAACATGTAGTCTTGGGAACTAGTACTTATATATGGATAAATGCCAATTTTTATTTTTATTCACGCCATTTATCAAAACGAAAGCATCAGATAAATAAATAAATAAATAAATAATGTGGTCCATAATACGGTATAAGAAAACATAAGAAATACTTCTGTCTGGGCTGGGAAAGAATTTCTTAAAGTGAACATTTATTAAATAAACCACAATGGAAAATAAAGAAAAGGTTTGGGCACATGGCAATTTTAAACCTCTGAAGATCCAGACACATTATGAACTAAATTACAGCTCACATATTATTTCAGAATAATATTTATCACGAGTACATCGTGAAGGGTTAATAACCTTACTATCCATAGAGTTCACATAAAATTTGGTGAGAAAGACATTAGCGACCCAAGAAAAGGGTTCACAAAACTGTCGGAATGGATTTATAAAAAATAAAATACATGTGTTTAATGAATGTGAAAACATTCCAACCTTACTAGCCGTCAAAAAAGAGCAAACGAAAACATGGGGACATCACTTCACCACAGGGCACAGATATTTAGCCATCTTAACACTGAGAGCTGGAGAGAAAGCAGAGAGCCCTTCTGCTAAGCTATCGCGGTCGGCTTCTCCAGGAAGCAACTCAGTACTGGTCACACAAAACTGTAAAACATTTAGTCCCTTTGAACTTGTATTTCTACATCCAGGAATCCATAATAATGCAAGATAGAAACAATAATGTGGTCTAAAAAAAAAAAAATAATGTGTGTCTAGCACCCTCGGGACCCATGTCAGCAGCCTCGCTGGGCAGGACAGACCGGGGACCGCAGGGGCTCCGCGGGGCCCCACCGTCCAGCCACCACACTCCCGAGCAGGAGCAGCCGTCCAGCCCGAGCAGAGAGTGGCTGCAGAACCTTTAAACCACAGAACTGGAGAAGCACCACTGTGGTGTCTTCAGAACCGTGGACGATCCGGGGGCGGTACTGAGGGTGGGGCTGGCCTGGGAAATAGTGGGAGGTGGTCACGCCACCTGCACTTGACACAGGGAAGCCTCTAGCTGCTCCCCAGGCAGTGAGGCTCGCTGTGGGTTCATCAAGTTGAGCTAGGTGTGTAGTGCTTTTGGGTCGCACCTGCTGGGGGGCAGGAAGAGCTGGGCAAAGATACGGTCAATATCAACAGACAAATTAAAGTCCCTACAAGACACACAAAATAGCATCAGACCTTGTGTACCCCGATGTTCATAGCAGCAATGGCCACAATCGCCAAACTGTGGAAAGAGCCGAGATGCCCTTCAACAGACGAATGGATCAAGAAGATATGGTCCATATAGACAATGGGATATTATGCCTCCATCAGAAAGGATGAATACCCAACTTTTGTATCAACATGGACGGGACTGAAGGAGATTATGCCGAGTGAAATAAGTCAAGCAGAGAGAGTCAATTATCATATGGTTTCACTCACTTGTGGAACATAAGGAATAGCATGGAGGACATTAGGGGAAGGAAAGGAAAAGTGAAGGGGGGGATTGGAGAGGGAGACGAAGCGTAAGAGACTGGACTCTGAGAAACAAACTGAGGGTTGTGGAGGGGAGGGGGGTGGGGGGATGGGTGAGGCCGGTGATGTGCACTGAGGAGGGCATGGATTGCATGGAGGACTGGGTGTTATTCTCAAACAGTGAATCATGGAACACTGCTTCAAACACTAATGATGCATTGTAGGGCGACTAACATAACACAATAAAAAAATTAAAAAAAAAGAAGTACTCTAAAAAAATTAAAGTGTCAGACCAAACACAGCAAAGGGCTAGACATTATTCTTTGGCCGGTGGGAGAATCGGAAGCCAAGTATTGGGTAGGTTCTGTTCCCGCATTTCTCTCTTTAATCTCATGTTGCGCTGAGCTAGGAAGATGCTCTTGGTACCCGGGAGAGAGAGAATGGGAAGAACACTGCTGCGTAGCTCATGGGGAGATTAAGAGGGAACAGTGGGAAACCCGGGCGACCCCACTTCTCTGCTGGGGCCCTGGGCTTGAACTGGGCTGTTGGCACGACTTGATTACGTCACTTGACGTTCTTCGCAGAGTTGAGTCAGAGACAAAAATCTGGCAGGCTTTGTAGCAGTTCTGCGGGTTCTTCCAAGATGTGCGCCGAGGTGGGAATACCATTTGTAGTCATTGCGTGTGGGTTACCCTCTCTACGCAGTGCACAATCCGTACCATCATAATTCTCATTTCATCGGCGAGTGACTAATGCTGGGAAAGGCCATCCGCCACAAGACCACCACTCTGCCCAAGTCCAGGGACCACTGTTCAGAATGCACGATGGCCCTGAGCTTTCCTGTGGCTCTCTGTGATGGCCCCACCAACCAGAAGGAACTGGTAAAACAAGGTGTTCAAAGCCAGATTCTTGGTCAGCTTGTTCCAGGGTATCACTCTACTTAAATCTGCAAGGGAAGGAAGACTTCTGTCCTACCCTTTGTCTTCCCATATTACAAAATATCATTTACGTTGCAAGTAAGTTTCCATTCATATACAATGTACTCAAGAAATAAGTCACCCTTTTAGGGTTCAGTATCTTTAAAACGTTAAGTAACGTTGTCCAAATGTATTTTATTTAGTATTGCTATCTATTGGTGTGATACAGTAGTCAAATCAAGTGCCGCTGAAAGAATATGTATTAAAAAGAGTTATAAGTTCTTTTACGTCTAAAAACAAAAAGATAAACCACAAGAAAGTTCTCTAGATTGAATTAAAACATTTGAAAGCCTCTGGTTTTCGCTTTGGGGAAAACTTATGGACTTGATACTTTGAACATTTTCTGCTGTAAAATACTCATAAGTTATCAAATAAAAACCACATCTTTTAAAGTTCATAACAACTTTGCAAGAAAGTAAGAGAAATCCTCAAGGGATAAAACAAAATGGCGCAGGAATCGAGTGGTGAGCCAACTACGAGCAAGGGCTCGCTGGAGACAAATGCCTGTGTCCCCAAACCTTGTGCTTTGGTTTTAAAATCCACAAAGAAGCAGAAGAAAATAGCCAGGGCTCTTGGAAGGCTAGAGTCTGGCTGGACCTCCTCCTGCAACAAGAAACTCCAAGAGCCATGCTCAGCAAGAGAATGAATGCAAGAAACTATGTGTCCTTCAAAGGGACAGAAGGTCAGACACAGAGATTGACAGCAAACAGGCAATGACTCGGACACACACAGACACAATGTCAGATGGGACTATCAGACACAGAGACCTTATGTCCAAGTCTATGTCTGGGGAAACCCAAAGTGAAAGAATGACAAGGTCAAATTCATTCTGGAAACACAAATGTGGTCTAACATCTGAATATCAATTAGTGTAGTTCACCATATGAGTAGATTAAACCAGAAAATCCAAAGATCATGGCAATAAATGCTGAAGAATATTTGATAAATGTTCACATCCCATCAGCCTAAAGCCATGAGCATAGCGGGATTTAAATGGGATCTACTGAAGTCTTTGAGAAAGCACGATACCAAACAGCAGAAGTTAAAATGTTCCCTTTCAAAAATCATTACGACAAGGTTGTTCTTATACCATGTACTGTGTGTTCTAGAGAATTCAGAACGAGGAAAAAATAGAGAGAATGAGAATCTGAAAGGAAAACGTAAAATTCCCACAACTTGAACACCATCTACAAAGAATCTCCCTCTAAACCTCTCCAAGTTATTCAGATGGATGATAAGGTTTAACACAATTGCTGGAATATAAGATAACTGATTAAAAATGAATTTGATTTCTATACCCAAGCAACGAAGAGAAAAATGGAATATTTATATGCAGGTGCTGTTTCCAATGGCAACAAAATACACAAGGTGCTAGGAATAAATGTAACCAAATATGTTTAAGATATCTGTAGGGAAAATTACAGAACTTTGTTAAAAGACATTTTCAAATCCCCTGAATAGATTGGGAGATATGCCATATTCATGGATAGAAGCACTGAGTATATTGAAGATGTCTGATCTTCCCAAACTTCCCTGAATGTTCACAAGGTGGTTCATTAAGCTTGTCAAGCTGATTCTAAAACACATAAGGAATAGGGTTACAAGTATTCACATGTTCCTGTAGAGGAAGGGGAAGTAAATGTTTCACCAGACAGTGAGATGTGTTAATAGAAGACAGTACTCCAATGGCGTGACATTGACATCGTAAATAGAACAGCGGAAGAGAGGAGAGCACGTTTATCCGTGCAAACAAGGAGATTTGCTCATTCAAGCAGTGGGGGAAAGCCAAACATTCAAAACATGCTTCCAAAAGAATAAGAAAAAACGGAACTGAGCCCCTATCATGCACCATACATCAGCAGGCGAATAAATGTCAAAATGAAAAAGGAAAAGAAAGAAGGAAGGAATGAACACTTGTGACTTTTAGGGTAGAGAATTAAAAAACAAAACAAAACAAAACAAAAAACAAAGCACAGAACCAAAAAGGAAGTTTGATAAATTTGACTCCATGAAAATTTAGAATTTCTGCTCATTCAGAAGACAACATAAAGAAAACGAGGAGACAGTAACAAATCAGGCAAATCCATCTTGCAAAGGATCAGTGAACAGAGTAGGTGAACAACTCCCACAAACCAGGGAGGAAGGACCAACAACAGGAGGCTGAAATGAGCGTGAACTTGATTTCCACTTCACGGAGGAGGAACCCGAAACGGCCAGTCACCCTCCCAAGAGCCATTCCACCTCGGGAGCCACCGAGGAAATACAAGGTAACGTCACGAGATGCTATTTTGCATCCCTGCGTGCAGGAAAATTTTTAGAGTCAACGATACCTTGCTAGTGGAATTTTTAACCTGTATACACACTTGGGAAAATAATTTTTAGATATGTGTTACAATTAAGGATGGGCAGAATTAAGAATGGAAATTCCATTCCTGCGTCCAGATCTCTGTGCATGAGAATACGCACACATGTGCGAGTGATTTCTAAACAGTGCTTTAATGGCTAAGAATCACTTAGCTGTTGAACTTACATTTTTAAAGAAAGTTATTTTAAAATAAAAATTTTAAATAAATTTTTAATACATAAAATTTTAATAAATAATTTTAAATAATTTTATATTTAGTATATTACTAATATATTAAATATATTTACTATAAATATATTAAATATAAATATATTTACTATAAATATATTAAAGTATTAATTAATTTTATATTTATTCGATTTAAATAATTAAATAAATAAATATTTTTAATAAATAAAATTTTAAATAAAATTTTAAAATAATAAAAAAGAAAATGTCCCCTGGCAGAAGTGAAACATTATTATACATGTGTTACCGTTAAAATGAATGGACTGTGGCTACGCTGGCCAAGGTAGACGACTCTTGAGGACATCTTGTTGACTAGAGACAGAAGGATTAGTGGTTGGCTGGGCGAGGGGAGGGGGCGTCAGGGGTAATCCTCTGTGGGTGCAACGTTTCTCTTCAAGGTCATGAACATTTTCCAGGTTTAGACAGCGGTGATCATTTCACAACTTCATGATTATGCTAAAAAACACTGAATTGTACATTTTTATGGAATACGAATTATACTTCAAGGTATAGAATGTTGCGTAAAAAAAGCAAGTTGCAGAAGACTACAAATAGTGTGATGATGTTTCTATGATGCTTAAATATAAGCACAATGCAGAAATGTAGGCTTACATACATATGTGGTAAAATCATAACAACGAGAAAAGAATAATAAAAGCCAATTTAGGACGGTGGTAAGGTCAGTCGCCGACTTCAAAATATTGATAATGTTCTCTTAATTAAGTTTGGAGCTGAGTATATTGATGTTCAATTACTTATAATTGGCATATACGTTAAATATCTTTTTGCACATGTGTACTATGTTCCATAATGTAAAAAAACTGTTTCTTATAGTAAACAAAACAAAATCCCATCGAAAACGTGTGAGAAAAGTTGGAAGAGGAAAACAGGATCTACGTTGTAAGTGTGACGAATAAGAGATAACAAGCGCCCGGCGTATTACTCGACCCGTGAGGAAGTCAGAAAATCCAGAAAATCGAGACCCAGGTATCCACACGGGGGGAAGGGGGGACAGCGGGGAAAAAGTGACGGGTCTGCAGGATATTTTGGGTGCGAGTAGACGGGCCCTGCCCTGGACCGGGGCTGGGAGCGAGCACGGCCAGAACCATACGTCTCCAGCCTGCGCAACTGATGGGTCGTGACCCTCTTGCCAAGATAAAGAACACCACAAAATTATGTTTAGTCACCGCAGCTCAGTGTTTAACAGTAAGAGATTAGAAACAACAAAAACAGGCAAGTGTAAGACGGTAGTTGAATGAATCATGGTGCATTTGCGCAGACGAATGGCATGCATAGAAATTTATAGTTCAAGAAACTGGTGACGTTTCAAATTTTACAAGCGGATTAATGTCTGCCTAGGTACTATGGTTTCCACTCTGCGCAATAACATATCTATTATTTGTGGAGTTCTGTATGTCTATGACACGTGTACTTTTAAATAGATAACCCATAGCTATGGCCAAACGTCCAACAGCGTTAGCAATGCTGGTCCCTGGGTGGTACGATGATAACTCATTTAAATTTTCTTCTATTCACTTTTCCTGGAGCCTAAAAATGTTCTACAATAAGCGATGATGACTTCAATAATCGGAATGTATATGTGGCTTTTAACATCGCAACTGGAATCGTTGCCAGTCTCTTCGAGCGTCTGCGGAGACGGGAAAGGGACGTGCGCTGGGGCGCCGCCGGGAAGCCGCGGGTGCCATGAGCCGGTGTGGGAGAGCGGCGGGGAGGAGAAATGTATGTTTGTTACGGAACAATTATGCGGTGGGGGGTTAAAAGCCTCTCTGGGCAATCAAATTCCAGCTTTCGCTCCGATACTTTTAATGCACGATCCCAACACCTTCTTTTCAATGGACCCCAGGGCGATGTCAAGTGCGCACTCTGCCAGCACCTTCCTGCAGAAAACCCCCTGCCGACAGAAGGCGTCTCAGGTTTTCAGAGACAATTTCTTTTCCCCAAGGTGGGATTCCAGGCACTGTGCGCTTTCTCTCTCCTCCTTAATTGTGGAATGTCAGAGTTTGGCGTGTTTTTCCTTGCCTTGCCCTTTTTCCTTCGTGTTCTCCATCCCTCTCTTCTGCTCTCCTACTTTTCTGCTTTTGGAAATAAGAACTTCTTTCGGAATAAACATTGCACGTTGGGGTGTCTACTACCGTAGGTTAACCGCGGGGCTCCTTACGTCCTCTCTGCGGAGGTGAAATGCTTCAATCAGGGCAGATTTTATGAAATAAAATGCACATCATACAAAAAAATTTACTTTCATACTATCTCATGGTAGGTTTTTTTGGAGAACATTTTGAGGTTTATTGTTTTAGAGCAGGTTCAAGGTCACAGCAACACTGAGAGGCAGGTGTGGTGATCTGCCCCAGCTCCCACCTGGACGCCCGCACGCGCGGCCTCCCCGACTGCTGTCGTCACGCACCAGGATGGTACAATTTTTACCAAGGATGCATCTTGGAAAGTAGGTTTCATAATATGAAAGCTATGTTTGCACTGAAATAGGAGCTACCTGCCACAGAGACCTGGGGATCAGTCTACTTCTGTTCGCAGACAGGTAGGGCGAGCGAGCTTCTCTCTTCCAGTTTGCCCCCAGATCACAGATTTCCCTCGAGCTCTAAAAAACATACACGTATTCACTAACTGGAATATGAATAAAAACCTAAAAAATACATACACGCTTTATCTCGATAGGTTTCTGGAATTAAAAATTAGAATAAATAAATCCTAGATGACTATAATAGCACATGAGAAATAGACTAAGATTTTATATACTAATCCTCTTTCTTGCCAAAATGACATTTTCCCCCCTAGAAACCTTCAGCTGTTTCTGATTGGCTTTACTCATTTTTTCCCTCTAGCCATGGTTAGAAAACAAACCATCACTTTTCTAGAATTAAATATAGAAACAGTTTCTAAATATCTACTAGTTTATACTATATATCCACTTCATATATATTCTTCCAGAATGCACAATATGGCACAAGAAATAGTCATTTTTTTAGGTGTCAACCTTGTCTGACTACCCCCATGGAAGACCCCAATTTCCCTACTTCATCCAGTCCCTTCACCAGGAGGCACAAGGATGGATTCTTCTAGAAACCTTGAGGCCAGTGAATTCCTCTATGGCTCAGAGCTCATGGTCTCATGGTCACATTCACAGTGTCAGTTTCCTGGGTCACCTCTTTCCCCTCCACACCCCGCCCTCTCTCTGCACCCAACCCCCACTTCCTCCCTTCCTTCGTGGTCATTTGTTGTACCCTCTGGAATTCCCACACCTCGACCTCAGGAAATAAGCCTCCGTATCCCCTCAGGCATCAGCCCTCCACTCCCTGAACAGAAGGTCCGCCAGGTCTCTCTGTGTTTGTGGCCCACAGATGGTCTGATGCAGGACAAAAAATAATAATAACAAACATGTATTAACTATTTACAACGTGCCAGCCCTTTATCATTTAAAAGGCTTAATATATCGCTTTATTTGAGTTTTTCTATAATTACAAGAATGGCCAATGAGAGGACAAAGTATGCAGGTACAATCCAAAAAGGTAGAAGAATCCTGGCGAGAACTTATGGAACATCCACCAGGGGGTGGGCTCCCTAAGAAAGTGGGTCAAGAGTGAACCGTGAGTCAGCAAACGCCCAGGGCGGGCTCCAGGGGCCGTGGAGGGAGTTCTTTGAGGATGTGCCGTGAGCAGAGCCTGCCAGCCTGCGGCACTGAGGACAGGAGGAAAGGTCGGGCACTGTTTCTCTGTTCCGCAATGACGTCAGCGCCGGTCCCGCGTGGTCGGTGGCACCTGACAGTCGTCTAATGGCACGACGTCTGGAAATTCTTGCCCTGAGCTTCCGCAGGGAGCTGCTGGTATAAACAAGTCTCATCCGCCCCAGGAATTATGTGAACAAGTGCTAACAAGCCGTCCGCTGGAGAGCCAAGGAAAGGGATTCTGACCCATGCTCCAAAAATGCAAAAGCTGAAGAGCGATAGCAAGACGACACGTACTTTGGGGGAAAGTTGGGAATGGGGGTTCTACGATTTACAACAAAGCGGACCCATGAGATTGAAAGGAACGATGGAGACCCGCCGTCCGGGCATGTCAGAAGCCCCCAGAAGCTCTGTGCCAGGGACTCCCCCAGAGCAATCGGGGGCACACGCAGATCTGTCCTTGTCCCTGTCCCTGTCCCACACTAGGGACTCCCTGGCTGGAGCCTCTCTGGCCACCCATGGTGGATGCCAACACAAGCAACACCGAGAGAAGGGGTCTGGAGCACCCCGGCATTTTCGAGGGCTGGCCGCTGCTCAGTGTTAAACCCATCAGGCTCCCGCCCACAGCAAAGCCCCTCCTGCCGTCCGCCTGCTCCCACATGCTTGTGCTAAGCGGTCCGTGCCTTTCGACCAGCTCCATTTTCCTCTTTTGTTTCCCAAACACTTCCAGTACATTCTTCTACGTGTCATCCCACTGCACACCCGAGTCTGTGTCCTGTGGGAACCCCAGCTCCCAGGACGCTGCCGCCCTCTGCCCCCAGGACCGGTGCGTTCCCCATCTCAGCCCTCCCGCCTCCGCGTCCCTGGTGACCCCCGGGCCTTTGCCGGCACAGGGAAGGGATGTGCCCCACCCAAGGCGTTTCCTCCGCGGGGACCCTGGCCGTCTTCCACGTGTCGCTGGGCTGCGTTCCAGCCTCCTCATCTCCACCGATGCCCAGGGAGAAGCGCTCCCGCCGTGGAGGTCAAGTCCCACCTCACGGGATGACTCCCCACCGTCGTCCATGGCCATGCCTGCCGCCACACTCCCTCTGCTCGAGGCCGGGACTCCTCACCTGGCTGGCTTCCTCCCGCTTCGAGGGCTGCTCCTGCCCAGGGCCCTCCGTGGGCTCCCTCTCCCACCGCCTGGGAGTGCCGGCGTGGTCTGGGCAGCCGCGCCCGCCTCCCGCGCACCCTCCCGGCCCGGCACCCGTTACCTGCAGCTCTGTGCCGGCCCCCCAAACTGATCTCCTGTCCAAACCCGTCGGACAGTCTGCTGACATCTTCCCTGGGGTGGACGACAGCTCTGTCACACCCCTGACATCTAGGATCACTCGCTCCGGGCTCCCTCCCCGACCTTCTCTCGGGAGAGGGCACTGCGGGTCCCAGTCACCGTGCAAGACTTTCCAGGAGCCATTTCTGACTCCCCCCTCTTTCCGCACACCGGGACCATCCCAAGGACGACTGAGCCATTAGTTAGAGCTAAAATTCTTTTCACACCTTTGACTATTTAATAGATTCTTGTGTTACAAAATCCAGAAAACCCAAAAAGTAATTTGGTAAAATGGGGGTCCTCACCCGATTTCCCATCCCCCCCAACCCAGGTCTGCACTGTCACCAGCCTTGTGAGTATGATTCTAGAACGTCTGTGTGTGTTCACACACATTTCCTTTTCATAAAAATGGCAGCATTCTATGAAACACACTGTTCCGTGACTTCTATCCACACCTTAGAGCGTGTTCTCAAATGGGATTGCGGTCAGTATAGCTGAGCTGCCCCATTCCTGTCACAGAGCATTCTGGTATGTGTTAATACTACCCTTACACCTGCTAGGTTTTACACGGATGTGCCCTGTTTATGAAATGGGCACTCGGTTATCATCATTAAAATGTCTTCATTATGATTATGTTTGAAATTATAACCCAGTCTTGATTAGGGACACCATCTGTCTATTTTCTTTTGAGCTAATATAGATGGATAGATAGATGAATAGACAAAGTTTGATCAGTCCCAAATCGTTGGCATTCAATTTGCTTCCAAATTTTTACCATCCTGGGGAAGCCTGAAGTGAAGACACTTCCAGACATACATACGATTTCACACCAGCGTATTTATTTCTAGTCTAATCATTAACGCGATAAACACCCTTGTAAAGAAATCGCTTCGTACATGCACGAGTAATTCCTAGAAGTTAAATCGTGGGTCAAGGACCGTGGGCATTTGCCATTCGGATAGATACAGGGAAAGGGCTCGGCGTACATGCATCAGTCGGTACCCCTGCAGCCCTGTGTGGGAACCTTTCCCAACATTCTGGCAAACATGCTGTGCTGTCGAACTTCTTAATCTGAGCCAGTCTGATAGGTGAATGATCGTACGTACCACTTTGTGGTTTTAATTTGCATTTATCTTATTATGGGAAGGGTTAAGCAGACTTTGATAAGTTCAAGACTTCCTGGCACTTATTTATAGTATTGTGACATTTGTGTTCAGATCCTTCACCCATTTTTGGATTCTTTATTATTGTCTTACGGGAGCCCCTCAGGTATTGAATAAAGACAGAATTAAAGCATTATCTGCAATACAGATGTGATTATCTCCCCCCACAGAATTGTTTTAGGATGTCAAGTTCATCCATATTTCTTTCATTTTCTCCTAAACTCTATGGTTTCGTGTTTTAACATTGAAATCTTTGGTTCAACTGACATTTCCGTGAAAGCAGACAGACGTCCAAGTTTAACTAGTCTTCAGATCTATTTCCTGGTATGCCAACCGCATTTATTGATAATCTGTCTTCTCCCCCAGTGAGGTTGAATGCCCACGTGGTAATGCACCATGTTCCCCGCATGGCCTATTTATTTCTGTACTTAGCACGACCGGCCCTCCGAGTTAGCTATTTGCATGTAGGTTCTCTTCTTCCCACCGGACCATGAGCTTCCCGAGGGCGCCGCCGGGATTGGAAATTTCATTCCGTCTTCCTTACCAGCTAATTGGTGAGCCCACCTTGTGGCATGCCTGCCAGGCGAGGATGTGAACTTCTTGAGTGAGAGACTCGGGGCGGGCCTTGCTTCTGCCCCTCCCCAAGCCCCGTGGGGGTGGCCCGGAGAGGCCCAGTGCACGCTACCTCTGCGTGGGGTTGTCACCGCTGAGTCACGGGGGCTTGGAGAGCCCACCTCTTTTGTAGCAGGAAGTAAGCAAGCTTGCCGTTTGTCCCGGAAGGAGCCATCGCTTTCTCCGTTAGGGTGGCTGTCTTCAAACCTGTCCCTAGAAAGGCTTCAGTAAAGGATGCCCACTGTGCCTAATTCACTTACCCCGCAGGAGGTGTGGGAGCAGGAAAGAGCCTGGGAAGACCGTCCCTCCCAGCAGGTCCCACTGGGTGGGGGTTGTAGGTTTGCATTGCTGTAGGTTTGCATTTTTGTCCCCACAGGACCCCACACCGTGTCTAGCACAAAGGGAACGCTTGGAATATATTGATAAATTTTCTAGAATCAAATATTTCATTGGGTTACTATGCACTTATCACCAGGTAATATAACCGGAAACCACATGTCCGTACTATCCCACACGATGCAAATAGTTCCTCGGCCTGGAGACTGGGGCAGGCTCAGAACACGGGCTTTTTAAAAATTAACCTGACACTGGACTAAGTAGGATTAGTCATGTTTGCCTAATTAGAACCAATTTCCACGAAACGAAATTTGGAGACTGTATTTACTAGTTTCATTCCCTGGGAAGCGTTTAGCCAATAACTCGGAAAGCAGGCTCTGAGTTTAAGTGCCCTTAATCTATTTTAAATGGATGTGCCTTACTTATAAAATGGGCACTTGGTTATTATCACTAAAATGTTTTAATTATGCATTGTCATGTTTGAAATTGCAATCCAGTCAAGACTAGGAACACCATCCGGTAAAGAAAGCTGGGAGACAAAAAAAGGGCTTTTACCCCTACGGAATTAGCTACAGATTGCAAACACCATTCAGAAAGCAGAAAAGGGAACTACATGAAGAACGTAAAGAGAAGAGAAGAACCTACGGGAACAGCGGTGAGATTCAACAGCACATCGTAAATTTCCACGTTAACTGCTCAACGCCTAACTTCAATCACAACAAAGCAAGACACCTTGAAAAAGATTCATTTTAAAGTTGCCTCCATGTACCTTGTATTTGTTCTCATGTATCCCTTTCTTTCTTTAGTGCAAACAAAATTATAATCGGACGATGGTTCTATTTAGCAAGGTGAAGTTCAGTTTTTTGTTTTTTGTTTTTTTTAATACCACCTTATCCTACAAATTTTCTGAACATGTAAAGCGATGTGGTGGGAGATAGTTTGTAAAATTTTGTGCTCAGAGATGAAAATCATTTTCTCTGCCATATATTATTGGCAAGAAGAGGCTAAAATAGCAGCATTAGGAATTAATATCAACTGTTAAGAAAATTAAGAACATGCCCGATGATGGCCATAATAACATATAATAATTTTTGTTTCCAAATTATGAGACAATATTGAATAAAAGGTAGAAGAAAAAAAGAAACTTCTTAAACATTAATCATTTAAGGAAATAGTGCCTTACTATTTAGATAGAAAACCAAAAGGGCAAAGACTTACATTCTAGATAATTCCAAAAATATGTTCGATGCTTAACAAATACTTAACATATGTTTAGTGATTTTTATATTTTGGATTGGGGAAAATACAAATTCCCCTGAGTAGTAAAGGATACCCCTCCTTTCCTATTATTCTATAATTAAAAAACAGTGTGACTTTAATCAATGGGGCCAAATGGCTACATGCATATTGATTTCCTTTTTAATTCATACTATAAGGGGGTATGGATGCCATGTTGAAAGTATAATACACTCTTGGTGTGTAGAAATGCTAAAATCAGGTACAAGTTTACCAAAATAAAAACAGAAAAACATCAACTCTCAACATAGCAATATACTTCATTTTCTGTTTGCTTTTCAGTAGCAGTGGTAAATACGGCTTTTTAATTTTTACTCTTTACCACCTAAAAAGGCATTCTCACAGTATAAAATGTAATTTTAAGAAAACTTTTCTATAGAATTCTCATTTTTTCCCTCTTTTAGCAAGACGAGAGGCTGAAATCCTTTTTATTTTTTTAGAGATTTTATTTGTTTATTTGTCAGAGAGAGAGAGAGAGAGCACAAGCAGGCAGAGGCAGAGGGAGAAGCAGGCTCCCCGCCGAGCAAGGAGCCTGAATCGGGACTCGATTCCAGAACCCTGGGATCACGACCTGAGCCGAAGGCAGCTGCTTAACCAACTGAGCCACCCAGGTGTCCTGAGAGGCTGAGATCTTAATAAAGCACCAGCAAGGGTGAAAACCTGGCTGGTGTTTACACTCGAAGTGGTTCTTCTTAGAATGAGCTTATTTGAACTGACCCCTCCCCAACACCCAACAGCCAGCAGGAAATGGCACTAGGAGCGTCTTTATTATTGTCTTGCGAACCTCACTAACTCGTATTTCCTCAAGCCAGTTTAGTCGATATCATTTGCTGTAAGTGTCCTAGACAAGGCAAAAAGTACAGTAACTATGTGAGTAGTTAATCGTTCTTCTTAAACATTGTATGTGGGCACATAGCACAGGTGAGTGGGATTGAAAGATCGAGGTTCTATTCCCACTAGCGATGGAATCATGTCTTTATGAGGTAGCAGCATCATGGGATAATTATATATATTTAACTTGTCCCATAAGCTGGTAAGAATCAAATACCGTAACATACATGCATATACTGATAAACTACCCTTACCGGTTATAATATTGCTTTCTTCTATATCAGCATTTTTTTTTTTCATCCATAGGTAAAGAAGGGTACTTGAAGGACATGCTTGGTAGCAAAGAAATTAAGTCTTCTGATCTCTTCCCTCTATCTAGACAGATAACTTATCTCTAAGTGCCGTTACTAACTTGAGTATCTCTATTATTTGCACTGCCTGAGGTCAGATTGGAACAATTAAAAAGAAGATGTAATTTATACATTTATAGTTGATAAATAAGTCATGAGTGAATAAGTTCAAATTATTTCAATAAAAAATAGCCACATTGGACATTTATTAACTGCCACTTGTTGTTTATAGTTTAAAAGTGTTTTTGTTATTCTTAGTTTTTAAGGTATATTGTGTTTCCCATCCATACTTTGTCAAATTTTGCTTTTCAATATCCCTGAAGATGAACAGCATTTATTCTAAAAAAAAAAATTGAGACTGGTAGGTCAATGTAGAGGAGAAATATGATAAAAAGTTTGCTTGCAAGACAAGCAAATCTTGACTGTAAACTCATGTTTACTCCAAAATAATCCTGAGTTTTAGATCCTTGTTTGTTTTAATTTTGCTGGTTAGGTCACTTTCTAAACTCTTAAACGAACATTGATGTTCATTTTTTACATCCTGGCTGTTCTTGGTAAAGAAATATGCAAATTGAGATATAAAATCTATTTTACAATGTGAATCTATTAGCTTGATACTTCCCCAAGCATAAACAAATAAGTTTTAAACCGAATATATCCATTCGTTTGTCCCCTGATAATGTCCTGGGTCACTTGTTGATATTTCTTTGTTTTCTCTTTCATTGTTTCTATCAGCTTATTTAAAGATTTGGAGGGGAGGGTGGTGGGGGTGGGCGAGCCTGGTGGTGGGTATTGAGGAGGGCACGTATTGCATGGAGCACTGGGTGTGGTACATAAACAATGAATCTTGTAACACTGAAAAAATAAAATAAAAGTATTTGGGGAAAAAAAAAAAAGATTTGTGCAAAGCGAAAGAATGTTAGGTTGTAACCAACTTTCTGCCTCCACTCCGGCTGCAACATCTTGCAAAAAAGCCTGCTCTGCCTTAGGAAAAAGCATTGCCAGTTGGTGGCACCATTCACAAGACCGGGTCACATTTCGCTGTTATCTTTAGGTTGGATTTCAAAACAACTCTAGAAAACAGACTCAGGGGCGAGCCTAGAAACAGCACGTGAACTGCAGAAAAGTAGAAGGTTTCTGACTACAATCCAGTTCCACAAAACCCCAGAGCATCTGGCAAAAAGCAGGGTGGCTCGTGTCCTACTTACCTCCCGAGCGGTTTACAAACAGGGCGAAAGCTCGCTCCTAGAGCAAACAGTGGGATCAGTTGAACCCGGGCTGATCTCTCCTTCCTAACATTTGCTCTGTTCAAGGACGTGCAGCTCTGCTCACGGCTCGGTCCCCCTCCCTCCTAGAAAATAGAGCTGTGTCATTTTAGAGACTTTTTTTTTATGTCATCTGCTCATGATCTACAGATTGAGAAGCAGACAATTTTGTTCTGCTCTGATAGAAAGCTACAATAGCAACAAACATTTTAACCCAGCAGCTAGGACACTGACAGCCAGCACTACTCGGGCACCAATCTGGTCGTGGAAAATGTGAGTGTATTATGCTACAGGGCCAAGCATTCCAAGGGGGATATTCTAAGAAGGAACCCTTTTGTTTTTCTTTATGGTAGAGTAATGTTATAAAGTCATTAATGTAAAATTTTTATTTCGATCATGGAAAGTCCATGGGGAAAAAAAGTTTTTGTGTTTTTTTTTTTAATTTAGAAATACATTCTCAAAATTCAAACACAACAAAATCCAGGAGTAAATTGATAAAAATGTTAAGTCACTAACTATAGTCACTTTCTAATTGGTTGTTTACATGTTTAAACTTCTTCAACATAATTATGTTTAAAAGAAAAATGTTTTGAGTATTGGGCGAGTTGTACTTGTTCCTACAACATAAGTGAGTGTTCTTCTAAAGAGTATTAATTCAATGCATACATTTTTCAGAAGAATTCTTATTTTTAAGTTATATTTAAAGTTATAGTAACTTGCTCCACCATATATGCACATGAAATAGTCATTTATTTTAGAAAATCCCTCTTTCAGAAAATCCCTCCTCCCTAATGAATGTTTAAGAAAGAGACCAGTTAAAACACGTAGGTATTTGTAATGAATGAGCAACATAAATACTAAAGTAAAAAGTCTTTATAATTTCCAAGGAACCAAGATGATCTATTAACAAATGCTGATTCTTCAGACATTTGGAATGCCATGCACAGATAGTAAGCTATCCAAACAGTAGTTACATTCTCTCATGTCAATCATTCTGTTGCACACAATTAGCATGTTACAAAAGTCTTGTGAAATTTCAGTTGAAACATATTAGCAAATATATTGGTGGAAAAAAAAAAAAAAAGCTATGAAAGTCCAGGAAGTCCTCTTATG
Source organism: Potos flavus (assembly GCA_028534135.1). Taxonomy (NCBI): domain Eukaryota; kingdom Metazoa; phylum Chordata; class Mammalia; order Carnivora; family Procyonidae; genus Potos; species Potos flavus. The sequence goes on from CM052883.1 coordinate 2,058,422, forward strand.
AATTCTAGATGAGGAAAAAGGCTGTCTTTGCATGGCTCATTCATCAGAGAAAGAGAAATGTATTAAATGAGCTACTGAAATACATTATTTAAGCTTTGCACAGTGGCAGTATCGTAGCCAATGAGGTTTATCCGAGGCGCGATTATTGCTAATTGAAATACATTATTTAATAAAGCAAAATGTGATAAAATGCTGTCACTTTTTTAAAAGACTAACGAGGTCCTCTGACATAAGGCTCTGAGGTTCAAATCTATACCTCTTCCTAAAGCATATTTTATGTTATGTTATTTTTTTTTCCTTCTAAAGCACATTTTAAACTGAAGCTATTCTAACTGGTTGTATAGTGTTCCACTTAACTATCTGCTCAGTCCATTTTTAGATACAGCTCATCCAGATAGGAAATACTGTCAAACAACTACAGGGTTAAGAACTAATAAGGAAAAACAAAAAACAAAAAACAACCTCCCAAGCACTAAAATGCTGTCTACTTTTGTCCTCCTACGTGTGCCTGCCTTCCATGAAACAGAGAAGAGAATGATGCTTACTCTTATTTGTATTATTATTATTTGTATTACGGGTTTGTGATGCATTTTTAACATCTACCTTTTTATGAAATTGGCTACTTTGCGGAAGGTAATTAAAGGATTCCAGAAAGGACATTTGTTTTAATCAAAGACTCATTGTGTATGATTCTATGAAAACGAACCAAAATGAACAAACAAAAAACACTCCTGGCTAAAAGGTATGGCCATTTAGTTACCCGTGAAACCAAGGAGAACTTCCAATGAAAGATCTTGGACCACGAGAGAAAAATTCATCCAGGCTGCTGGCTGGCAACAGGCCATGCGCAGCAGCACCCAGCCCCGCGTGGAGAGCAGGTTGACAGATGTTATTAGCTGACTTTTGCTGAAAAAGTACGGGAGAACAGTTGGGAAATCACAAGGTGTCGGACAAGCTTTAAATAAATAAATAGCTTATTTGGCAGTAGAAAGGGAGAAAGACAATGAGGTCCTTCGTTGAGGAAGAAGACAGGGATATTTCTAATTACAGAGTTCCTTACTGTTGGTTTCATAGGCTGACTTCTTAATGAGAGTGGAAACTGTGCCTCCCACACTTGTATTTAGGTTCTAGGACTTCAGAATGACAATTAGTTTGCAGTTTTGCTCCAGATTTGTGATCTTTCTGTATGAGAATGCCGCTGATGTAGGTGAGAGCTCTTCTCCCTTCTCCCCTGGTGATTGAGGCAGCACGTGGGGAAAGTGCCAAGTGCCAACTTAGAGCTTCTAACACGTTGACTTGAATGTGGCCTTTAACACTAGAATAGCCCTAAGGGAAAAAACAAACACTCCAGAGCCGACACTTGTTAAAGTCTGAGGGGCACAGCAAATAAGGATTCAGTGAATATGTGAAAATCTAATTTTGTAGGAGAAGCCAGAGACAAAAAGAAAAGAATGAAACAATTGCAAAAGCTCAGAGGAGATCATTATCCCCTGAGGCTGGGAAGAGGTTATCCCAGGATCGCCCTTGGCTAGTTAGGGTTGCGGAACATATAGGCAGGCCCATTTGGATCCCTCACAAAGTGAGATGGAAATCTTCACAAAGCAAATGAAATTGGGCCACATTTTCTTCAAATTCCAAGAATCCCTTCATCTCTCTTTTCTGAGTAGACATATTGCTAGGCAACATTTGTTAACACAGAAGGGAAAACAAGATCTAAAAAGAATAGAAAACCACCACGTCTATGAAGGTGCGAGGGACACACACACAATCTTACACACACGCACACACACACACACACGCACACAGGCGCGCACACTTCATAGGACATTCCAAAAGGCATTATTTTTTTAAGCATGACTTAAAATGGAAGATCGACTTTAATATACGTCTTTGAGGCAAGCTCTACTATGATGCACGCCTTCCTGATTCTTCTTCCCAAATCACGTTACTCCACGATAAACATAACTGTTTTCCGGCTAAAAGCCTTGTTATCCTTGTGTAAATAGGATTCTTTTGGCATATAATATCAACTGGCAGAATCTTTAAGTCACATGCTGAGAAATACGTGAAAATATTTATTACCCTTTCAAAAATTACAATCTTAAGTTATTACCCTTAGACTTAAGATTTCATTATATTTAAAATAAAGACATTTATAAACTATAGAGGACATTCAAAGGCAAACTTCCAGGACTTAATAGAAAATAACCAACATTATTGTTTCCAATTATTTCACGAAGACACACAAATTAAAGGAAGAAAACAGACAAGGGCTTGTTTTGTTAGCCGCCTTAGTTTCTGCAAGAACCCGGAGCCTGCTCCGGTTTCCACTCGGGGACACCCATCCTCCCCCGGTGCCCCCACTGTGACATTTAGGAGATGTGACTGCAGGGGTACTTATTCGTAATCGACTTCGAAAGTCACAAAAGCCATCACAAAAGCCCTGTAGCTGGAAAACACTAGAAGCACTTCTTCAAGGGCATTTTCGACGAGGCGGTCGCCGCCCGCGAAGGGCGCGCAGGTCCGGAGCCGCCCACCTCCGCGCCTCGGCCCGCGGGGCCGCGAGGATCTGGGGGGGGGGGGGAGGAGGAGGGCCCCCTGCCGCGGGGACCCGGGCTCCGCGCTGCGCTCTCGCCGGAGCCCGCCCTCTTTCCGGCACTATGGAAACTGCATTCTTCTACGCCTGCTCGTCCTCCTTCTCTTTCTCTCATTACATCCCAAACAGAAGATTGCAACTTCCCGAGAACCTGACAAGTGAATGGCGCTGATGACGCCCCGGAAGAGCCCACGACCTGGGTGCGGGGGAAGGGCGCCCCCGAGCGGGTGGGACCCCGGGAGCCACCGGAGGCGAGCGCGGTCCGGGATCGGGGGCGCCGCGCCCGCGCCCCTCCCCTCCTTCCAGGAAAAGGGCACCGAGCTGGCTATCGATCCGGCGCTCACCGGTGACTAATGTGATGCTCGTAAACAAGGCGCGGGCCGGGCACCCGGGAACCACCCAGGCGCAAACCCGCCGCGGCGGGCGGGCGCGCGCCCACCCCGAGTTTGGGCGCCAGATCCGCGCGCCCAAGTGTGTGATAGCGGGAGGGGGTTAAGAGAGGGCAGCCAAGTTCACTGCCCCTTCTGGCCCTCGTGGGCGGGGCGGCAGCCCGGCGATGCGGGGCCCGAGGAAGGGTGCTGCGGCCCCCCGCCCCCACCGGCGCCCAGCCCCGGCTGGCGGGCTCGGCCCTTGATCTCCGCCGGGCCCCCGCCCCCTGCAGTGTCCCCTCCCCCGATACCCTCCCCGGCGGAAGCTCCGAGCCCAATTAATTGAGTCCAAGGCGGGAGGGAAGGGCCCTCCGCGCGGAGGCCGGCCCCCGCCCCTCCCGCGCGCCCCTTTTCCCGCCCTGGGTGGCATCTCCTCCGCCGGCATCCACAACGAGCCTCTGATTAATGAGGCTCGGGCCGGCCCCCACCCCGCCCGGGCCCCGGCCTCCGCGGGAGGGGGAGGGGACGGCGGGAAACGCAGCCCGGGGAGAAAGGGGGGCGGGGCGGGGGCGCGCGGCCCGCCCCCCCCGCGGCCCGCTCCCATTGGCTGCGCCGGCCGTCCGTCGGGGGGCGCGGCGCCAATGCGGGCGGCGGGGCGGGGCGGCCGCGCCGTGTGTGCCTGCGTAACGCCGAGTCACATGTTGTTTTGCTCTTCTTAGTTCAGTCACTCGGTGCGCGATGTGTTACTCACTGTGCGGCGGGGACCGCGACGAGCCCGGGTCGCCGTTGGCAGCAGCAGCAGCAGCAGCAGCAGCCCCGGTGGCGGTGCGGACCCCGAGTGCCTGGGCGCACCCCGGCACCCCGGAGCGCGGCGCAGCGGCGGGACCCGTGCGGCCGCGCGCGCCTTAGGCTCGGCCCCGCGGCTTGGAGACCCCGACTCTCGGCCCAGCCAGCGAGTCCCCAGGCGCCGCCCGAGAGATCTCGACCGGGAGGCAGCGGCCGCGGGCAGCCGGGCCAGGGGGCGGCCACCGCCCGCGCCGGGCATCCTCTGGGGCCCGGGAGCGCGGAGGGCGCTGCGCCACCGCGCGGTGCCGGCCCCCGCGGGCCTCCCCCCACCTTTCCCACCTCCTGGGCCCGAGGGAAGCGGGCTCGGGCGGACGAGCACGGGGGAGGGAGCCGCCCCCGCCCGCGCCCCTCCTCCGCGCTCCCCCAGCTCCTCCACGCCCGGCCGGGCGGCGCGGCCTGAAACGCCGGCGATGGCGAGCCCGCCGCTGCACGGGCCCCCCGGGCCGGCGGGCGGCGACGGCCCCAACCTCAACAACAACAACAACAACAACCACAGCGTGCGCAAGTGCGGCTACCTGCGCAAGCAGAAGCACGGCCACAAGCGCTTCTTCGTGCTGCGCGGGCCCGGCGACGAGGCGACGGCGACAGCGGGCGGGGGGCCGGCGCCGCAGCCGCCGCGGCTCGAGTACTACGAGAGCGAGAAGAAGTGGCGGAGCAAGGCGGGCGCCCCGAAGCGGGTCATCGCGCTCGACTGCTGCCTGAACATCAACAAGCGCGCCGACGCCAAGCACAAGTACCTGATCGCGCTCTACACCAGGGACGAGTACTTCGCGGTGGCGGCCGAGAACGAGCAGGAGCAGGAGGGCTGGTACCGCGCGCTCACCGACCTGGTCAGCGAGGGCCGCGCCGGCGACGCGCCCCCAGCCGCCGCCCCCGCCGCGTCCTGCAGCGCCTCGCTGCCCGGCGCCCTGGGCGGCTCGGCCGGCGCCGTCGCGGCCGATGACAGCTACGGGCTGCTGGCGCCCGCCACGGCCGCCTACCGCGAGGTGTGGCAGGTGAACCTGAAGGCCAAGGGCCTGGGCCAGAGCAAGAACCTGACGGGCGTGTACCGCCTGTGCCTGTCGGCGCGCACCATCGGCTTCGTGAGGCTCAACTGCGAGCAGCCGTCGGTGACGCTGCAGCTCACGAACATCCGGCGCTGCGGCCACTCGGACAGCTTCTTCTTCATTGAGGTGGGCCGCTCGGCCGTCACGGGCCCAGGTGAGCTGTGGATGCAGGCCGACGACTCGGTGGTGGCGCAGAACATCCACGAGACCATCCTGGAGGCCATGAAGGCCCTCAAGGAGCTCTTCGAGTTCCGGCCGCGCAGTAAGAGCCAGTCGTCGGGCTCGTCCTCCACACACCCCATCAGCGTCCCTGGCGCGCGCCGCCACCACCACCTGGTCAACCTGCCCCCCAGCCAGACGGGCCTGGTGCGCCGCTCGCGCACCGACAGCCTGGCCGCCACCCCGCCGGCCGCCAAGTGCAGCTCGTGTCGGGTGCGCACGGCCAGCGAGGGCGACGGCGGCGCGGCGGCAGGGACGGGGGCGGCGGGCGGCAGGCCCGTGTCGGTGGCCGGGAGTCCCCTGAGCCCCGGGCCGGTGCGCGCGCTCCTGAGCCGCTCACACACCCTGAGCGGCGGCTGCGGGGCCCGCGCGAGCAAGGTGGCGCTGGCGCCGGCAGGGGGCGCCCTGCAACACAGCCGGTCCATGTCCATGCCGGTGGCGCACTCGCCCCCAGCCGCCACCAGCCCCAGCAGCCTGTCGTCCAGCAGCGGGCACGGCTCCGGCTCCTACCCGCCGCCTCCAGGCCCGCATCCGCTCCTGCAGCACCCCCTGCACCACCCCGCCAGCCAGCGGCCCTCCAGCGGCAGCGCCTCGGCCTCGGGCTCCCCCAGCGACCCCGGCTTCATGTCTCTGGACGAGTACGGCTCCAGCCCCGGGGACCTGAGAGCCTTCTGCAGCCACCGGAGCAACACGCCCGAGTCCATCGCCGAGACGCCCCCGGCCAGGGACGGCAGCGGGGGCGAGCTGTACGGGTACATGACTATGGACAGGCCCCTGAGCCACTGTGGCCGCCCCTACCGCAGAGTCTCCGGGGATGGGGCCCAGGACTTGGACCGAGGGCTGAGGAAGAGGACTTACTCCCTGACCACGCCTGCGCGGCAGCGGCCGGTGCCCCAGCCCTCCTCCGCGTCCCTGGATGAGTACACCCTGATGCGGGCCACCTTCTCGGGCAGCTCCGGCCGCCTTTGCCCAACCTGTCCCACGTCGTCTCCCAAGGTGGCCTACCACCCCTATCCCGAGGACTACGGCGACATCGAGATCGGGTCCCATAGGAGCTCCAGCAGTAACCTGGGTGCCGACGAGGGCTACATGCCCATGACCCCTGGCGTGGCCCTCCTGGGTGGGGGCGGTGGCAGCTGTAAGAGTGATGACTACATGCCCATGAGCCCCACTAGCGTGTCCGCCCCGAAGCAGATCCTGCAGCCTCGCGCTGCGGCCGCCGCAGCCCTGCCCCCCTCCGGAGCCGCGGGGCCGGCGCCCACCCCGACGGCCAGCAGGGCGTTTCCGGTGAGCGGGGGCAGCTACAAGACGAGCTCACCAGCCGAGAGCTCCCCCGAGGACAGTGGGTACATGCGTATGTGGTGTGGCTCCAAGCTGTCCATGGAGAACGCCGACACCAAGCTGCTACCCAACGGGGACTACCTCAATATGTCCCCCAGCGACGCGGGTACCTCGGGGACCCCTCCCGACTTCTTCTCGGCCGCCTTGCATGGCAGCGGGGAGATGCTCAGGGGAGTCCCTGGCTACTGCTATAGCTCCCTGCCCCGCTCCTACAAGGCTCCCTACACGTGCAGCGGGGACAACGACCAGTACGTGCTCATGAGCTCCCCCGTGGGGCGCATCCCGGAAGAGGAGAGGCTCGAACCGCCGGCCAGCCCGGGGGCCGCACCGGCCAGCAGCGCTTTCCCGGTGGGAGGAGGCCACAGCCAGCCTCCTCACCCAGTAGTGCCTTCGCCCAGTAGGCCGAGTGGCAGCAGCGGCGGCCGCCCAGAGGGCTTCCTGAACCAGCGCTGCCGGTTGGTGCGGCCCACACGCCTGTCCCTGGAGGGGCTGCAGACCCTGCCCAGCATGCACGAGTACCCTCTGCCGCCCGAGCCCAAGAGCCCCGGCGAGTACATCAACATTGACTTTGGCGAAGCCGGAGCTCGCCTGTCTCCGCCCGCGCCTCCGCTGCTCGCTTCGGCGGCCTCATCGTCCTCGCTGCTGTCCGCCAGCAGCCCGGCCTCGTCCCTGGGCTCGGGCACCCCGGGCACGAGCAGCGACAGCAGGCAGCGCTCCCCACTCTCCGACTACATGAACCTTGACTTCAGCTCGCCCAAGTCACCCAAGCCGGGCACCCAGAGCGGGGACCCCGTGGGCTCCCTGGATGCCCTCCTGTCCCCTGAGGCCTCGTCCCCCTACCCGCCGCTGCCCCCGCGCCCTGCCGCCCCCACCTCGTCGCTGCAGCCACAGCCGCCCCCGCCGCCCCCCCCAGGGGAGCTGTACCGCCTGCCCCAGGCGTCCACCTCCCAGGGCCCCAGCGCTGCCTCCTCTTCGTCCTCGGAGACTGGGGACAATGGTGACTACACCGAGATGGCCTTTGGCGTGGCTGCCACCCCGCCACAACCCATTGCGGCCCCCCCGAAGCCGGAAGGTGCCCGCGTGACCAGCCCCACGTCCGGCTTGAAGAGGCTGAGTCTCATGGATCAGGTGTCGGGAGTCGAGGCCTTCCTGCAGGCCAGCCAGCCCCCAGACCCTCACCGGGGAGCCAAGGTCATCCGCGCAGACCCACAGGGGGGCCGCCGTCGCCACAGTTCCGAGACCTTTTCCTCGACCACCACTGTGACCCCCGTGTCCCCGTCCTTCGCCCATAACCCTAAGCGCCACAACTCAGCCTCTGTGGAAAACGTCTCTCTCAGGAAAAGCAGCGAAGGGGGCGGCAGCGGCGTCCTGGGTGGCAGTGACGAGCGCCCCACTTCTCCCCGCCAGTTGCAGCCGCCGCCCCCCCAGCAGGCGCGCCCATGGGTACCGAGTCAGCCCGGCGGCTTGGTGGGCTGTCCAGGGGGCAGTAGCTCTCCAATGCGCAGGGAGACCTCTGCCGGCTTCCAGAATGGCCTCAACTACATCGCCATCGACGTGAGGGATGAGCCTGGGCTGTCACCGACCCCGCAGCAGCATCCACATCCCCAGCCCGGAGACAAGAGCGCCTGGGGCCGGACCCGCAGCCTCGGGGGTCTCATCAGCGCTGTGGGGGGCAGCAGCAGCGGTGGGGTTTGTGGGGGGCCGGGCCCTGGCGCCCTCCCCTCCGCCAACACCTATGCCAGCATTGACTTCTTGTCCCATCACCTGAAGGAGGCCACCATTGTGAAAGGTGAGGCCCTTGGACCTTGTGGTTGGTGGAGGGAAGGGCGGGGAAGCCGGTGAGCGGGTTCTGGGTTCACTGCCATTCTCTTCTCCGGTACCTTGACCCGAGCGCCAAAATACCTCACCAGGCTTCTTGTTTTGTTTTCCTTGGGGCTCCTCCCCTGGCTTCCTTCTTTTCCAAACACCCAGAGCAGTCTGGTGGTCTTTGAGTTGCAGGTGAAGTTTCCCACTCTGGAGACTTGGATTTCTTCTCCTGGCCCAGCTCCCTCTTCCCATCGGTTCCCAGGGCAGGTGTCTTCCCGGGTCAGCCGCCCCGTGGTGGCAGCTGCCGGTTCTTGACCTGAAGTTTGACAGCTCCCTCACCTTTCGCTTTGTTTTTCTGGAACCAGGCCCCATCTGATTTTTGTTGAGCCTTAGAGTTTATATGAACAGGCCTGCAAGTCATTTAGAAAACGAGTGTCCATTTTGGCGGCTGCGACAGGGAACAGTGAACCATTTTCTCTCCTGAGGGTCTGAAATGGTGACAGTGCCTACACACAGCAGGAAGGCGGTCGAGTCCAGCCCTACCTGGGAGTCCGCTGGTCCAAGCTAAACCTGGATGGCCGGGCTCTAGAAAGCCCCGGAGGTTCTGATGCCGGAGGTCGAGGGTGTGGCCTGGAGTGTGCCTTTCTAAGAAGGTTGCGTTGGTGCTGCTGGGTGGGGGGCATCCTCTGAGCGCCCCGTCCCCTGCGAGGCTCACCTTGGGGAGGTTTGAGAAGTCACCTCCGGGGCCTCGCCCAGACGCCAGCAGGCAAAGCCTCCATTCGGCAGAACGCAGGCGGCGGCGGCGTTCACAGTTTGCCCAGGTGATGGGAACGTGCAGCCGGGATTTAGTATCAGTACTTTAGAGACCTCACGGGTCCTTTCCAGAACAACCGGGCAGGAGGGTGCCCTGTATTGTTCACCGACTCCTCAGATATCCACGAGGAGGAGGGAGGGGGGTGCTTGCTCGCGGCACGGGCTGGTGGTGCGATCTGAGGATCTCAAACTTGGAATGGCTGGGGGGGGTTGGGGGGAAGATGGATCGAATGTTCAATTCCTAATTTTCTTTGGTGGTGGTGGGGGAGCTGCTAGGCAGGTAGAGGCTCTGGGGGAAACCACAAGACAAATCACAAAACACGAAGTAGCAAATAGTGTTACGTCGTTGCTGGCCTAAATTCAGCAGGCTGCCGAGGGTCCCGGGGGATGATCTTAGGGGCTTGGGGATCCGCGTGCCTTTTGTTCTTAAAATACACAGAGTAGCAGAATGCCATCTAAGTCCAACATAGGGTTTGGAGTATGCTTGGGATGGTTAGTCCCTGGGCTTTAGAAGTATAGCTCTGGGGTAAAGACCTTGTAGTTCTAATATAGTAGAAGAAGAGCTATTGCACTTTATTTAAACCATAGAGTAAAGATGAAAAGAGTCCTAGAGAATTACCAGGAGTTTGGTGCTTTAGCATTTAATTAAATCAGTTGGAACTTTTCAGAATGTATCCCATAAGCGATGACTCTCCACTGAAGGTCACTTTGCTTGGAGTTAAGCCCTCACAGGTACTTCTGAAAAATGGCTTGTGTGTGTCAGGCTGTTGCAGGAAGAGCTGCCCTCCAGGACACAGACCGAAGAAATACCCCCCAGCATAACTGGAATTGGGTTGGGGGGAAAAATGCATACTCCCCAAAATTTCTTTTCGTCTGCTCAAATGGGTATATGGGGTATATGGCATAGTGAACATGAAAGTACATTTTGCTGAAATCTGATTCTAATCAGAAAAGCAGCCTGAGAACATAACACCTTTTACGCCTTTTGGGGAAGGAGGCAGCAAAAACCTGGACTGGACTTTGCAAGGCCCCAGGAGTGGGTTCTGGCAGTAGCAGGAGGAGTGAGCTGGGGTTTGCGTCGCTGAGCCAGGAAGGATTCAAGGCCTTTCTGATAAAGGAGATACATTCGGAAGCGTGATTCGTGTATGATAGAATGCCCTTTTCAGACTAGGGAAAATTTTAAACTGCAAGAGAGAAGTTTGGGTCGAGACCTGATTTTGCTTTGTTTTGTTTGTTTTCCCACCAGTATAAAATTCCTTTCAACCTATAGGGTTCAGGACTCTAAAACCGAAACAGCAGTTCATACACTGCATGGTAGCTGAACAAAGATGAGACTGGATCTGCTTGCTGTTTTTCTAGAGTCTCTGTGGGCATTAGGGTAAACACCCCGTGAAGGAGGGGGACTCTTTTTAAGCAAACTAGAGAGCTGCAGTCGGTCCGTTGTGCCAAAACCAGTTTTTTAGAAGGACTACATGCTGAGTGGATTTCTAGTAAACTAATGCGACACAGAGAACCGCAGAACAGGAAAGACAGGGATGTCATCTTAATGAACGTGAACCTGAGTTGTGGTCTGCAGAGAAAGGAACTCAGAGTAAACGTCCACTTTCATTTAACTCATGTGTGTGCGTAGAAATTTGTTTGTGGTGCTCATAAATAAAAAGTTCACAGGAGATAAGCGTTCTTTGAGAGAATGATTTATAGGGAGGAAGACTTGGAAAGCTTTTCTTTGAAGATGAAATAGAACTTCCTGGGTCACGGCGTGTGCTGGCCTGGAGTTCAGAAGTGGCTTATGTGTCCACACTGAGCTCCTCGGGCTCCCCATGGGGAGACGTCATTCATTACGCCAAAGTCATTCATTACGCCAAAGCCGAATAATTTGGGGTTGGTTGGGTAGGGTTTGGCATTTGCATAAGCGGTAACAAAGACATTAGTTTCGGCAAGGCTTGATAGTTGTTTACGATAGAATTGGAGATGGTGGGATTCCAGTGCCTTAACGAAGGAAACAAGTTAGTACACCTTAGGGGCGTTCTGGGTTAACATAATGATATATATAATACAATAGTTACATATATTAACCCAGAGCAAATAAAAATCAAACTCTCTGTTACACATCTTACTTGGGAACAAGGGAAGGTTCTTCCTGTGTATTTTGCGTGTGCGTATGTAGAAAAATCCAACCGATCTGTCAGAGCGTTGTTTCAGAACTGGAAATGTAGTATGGATTTACTCTGCTTTAAAGCAGCATTTAAAAACTAACTGTACATTTTTGTCCTACGATTGGAGGTTGCTGTATGTCGTAAAAGGTGCTATCTTACGATTCTGATCCTCTGTAGTGGGATTTTATTCTAAAATTGGTTTTCATGTATGTGTAAGGCAGATTAGATAAGAGTTACCATTGAAAGCATCTGTATTTAAATTCTGTTTGCTAAAAGGACTATTTATTCCCATCCTATGGTCAGAGAGTTTAGGGATAAGAGGAATGTCTCCAAAGGAACAATATAATCACGATTTATGTTTGAAAGGCTTGCCTATTGGAAATCTGAAAGCAAAGAACGTGAATATTTTTAGAACTCTGATGAGATCGCTTGACAGACCACATGCCCTTTATTTTTCTGTTGTGCGTGGTCTCCTGCTTTGGTTGGCCTGCTCCTGTTGCAATAAGATAATAACGAACGCTGCTCCTGGCCTATTCCCAGGAACAGACGACTAAGGTGCTAATGAAAACATACACAGGCTTTCGTGAATGAAAGTCACGTGACTTGGTCTACTTCCTTTACTGAAAGAGAAACCTTTATAAAAATAGTACTTCGTAGAAGGAAGCATAGTATGTGGAACATTAAACCAGGAATCAGGAAACCAGGTTTCTGGTTGCTGATCTTAATGAGTCATTGTGGGACAGAGGAAAACCCTTTAACCCCATTTTCTCACTTTCTCTGTCTGTAAAATGGGATAATTATAACCCTGTCTCTCCCGTGGCCTTGGCCGCTGGGAGGTCCCGCAGATCGTAAAAATCAAGAACAGTTAAAACGTTCTTCTGAAGGGTCCTGCTGCTCATAAGCCCACTGATGCCGGTGACACTTACTGCCTTGACACCATGAGTATTTACAGGGAAGTCACTTTTGTCCATGAGTGTTATAAAAAAAAAACAACAAAACCTCTGTCTGAAAATAGAGCTAATACCCTTTTAAGAGATGTGTGTCTTTTTTGCTTCCGTGCTAGTTCCATTCCAGTCTAGCATGGAAAACCATGTTTTCCCCCTCTTTACTTAACTTGAGATGTTGTGCATAGATAATTATCAATTGCAGTGAGGTAGGGGTTTAAATTACATAGGAAAATAACAATTGAGGAAAACAGCATCCTAATGCTGAAAGTACATTAAGACCTCTCTTTTGATTACCTTTTATGATTTGTTTATATGTCAAGAGATACCGTCAAGATGAAAATTTGTCATTAGAATATACATTTTTTTTTTAACGGACAGTGTTGGCTCTCAGCGGGGGGTCTGTTGAAAGAAAACCAGACCCTTCAACTTTGAGCGGCTGAATCCAGTGTTGGGCCCGGTTTGATTTAATTAGAGTCGCCCCTCCTGCAGTTTTGATTTTGTGGTTGTCAGACATCGTAGGGGAACCTCCAAAATTTGCTTGAGTCATTTGCTCTTCCACAGGCTCCCTCCCCCACAGAAGGAATTCTCATAGATAATTAATGTTTTATTTTCTCTGGAGCTCTACGGATTAAATGAATCTCTCTCTTTTTCTGGAGAGGAGAACTTGCAGCAGTTTAACGATCAGCATGGGTATAATGGGTTTTCTGTTAAAATTCCCACTAATGCGTTTTCTGTAGAAGCATAGTTCCAAGAGCTAGTTAACTTTGGTATCAGATTTGGCACGTGGAGAGGGTTCTTTTGTTTTGTTTTTTTGGGTAGCTCAGAATCAAGTGTTCCCGTTTCACCTTAGAAACTTAAGGGAAAATGTAACTTTACTCTTCTATCTGCGTTGCCAAGTAGAGTGGGGAAAAACTCAGAGGGAAGTAAAGCCCCGCCCAAAGCCTGTTCTTCACCAGAGTCCACTAATAATAGGGGAATTCACTGCCGATCTCCTCTACTACAGACAGGGGGAGAATGTGTATTTCTATACGAGATGGGCACCGCATCTTAATGTTGGCACTTTAGTAAACAAATGAAAACGAAATGTTCTGACCCTCCACAATGATCAGTTAGAAGCACGTTATTGATCAGGTGGTGGGTTTTGTGAAAACGTCTTATCCGAATTTAAATGGGAGAGACCCTGTGTTAATTTCACCTGCAGACTGAGTTCAATGGCAGGTTTTTTTCTGAGGGCAACTGGTGGAGTCCTCATTCAAGATGGGGGAAATGCAGAGACTGGACATTGCTAGTGATGATTCGATTCGTTTCTAGATAGCCACAGAGACTTGCGTGAACTGGGCGCAAAAATAAAAGGCACAGAAGGAGGTTTGAAGAGAGGGAGTTGGAATAAGCGTACGCCACCATCTTGCTCAGTGGAAGCAAACGATATGGGATCCTTCTGGGTATGGTGCTCCTGCTGCTTCGTTGAATTCCTGGTGTGGGAACGCTGAAATAGAATTAGGTTACAACTTAAAGGCTGCGTGTTTACAAGTGGTAAAATCGGCAAGTTAGCGGTTCTGGTTTCTTGGCGATCGGACTAGAAAAATACTAAATTTGCATAAAGTTGCTTTTACATGTCCAGAGACGTTGGAAAACTCCATCAGGCAAATGCGTCTTCCAATTGGGCCCTCTTTACTTACGGCATACATGATATAGATGCCCACAGAAAAGACTTATAAGATACTCTTTGCCTGCTGTGCTTTTACTGAAATTTGGAATATTTGGTCAAATATTGTGGTATATGATCTACTTTACAGGTAAATGAGCTGTGCATAGCACCTTGTAAATCTGGCTTTTTAAATTTTATTTTATTTATTTATTTTTAGGGTTTTACTTAGTTATTTTAGAGATGGGGGAGGAGCAGAGGGAGAGGGACAAGCAGACTCTGTGCTGAGCGCGTAGCCCCACTCGGGGCCCGATCGCACGACCCTGAGATCGGGACCTGAGTCAACATCAAGAGTCTGATGCTCAAATGACTGAACCACCCAGGGACCCCTTTAGTATTGAATTTCGAGTGTCAAATTTTCCAGAAACAAATATATTGTGTGTGTGTGTGTGTGTGTGTGTGTGTGTGTGTGTGTATGGTGGGGGCATCCATGTTTCATTTAGTCATGCGCCAAGAGGCTTGACATGATTTTTTTTTTTAAATGGAAACTCGAATATTGAATAATGACATATTCTCTAATCATGTTAAAACTTTAAAACCTCAAGTATAATTATAGTCTTACTGGTGCTTTAATCTAGCCACACAGTATTGGTATAAATCATTGCGTGAATTATTATAGTCTAGTATTAAATTTCAATTTTTTCAGTGTGTAAGAGCGGGGATTATGATAGATTTCATTATATTATGTGATTTTAATAATTACCTTAAAATCCATATGTTTATCTGAAGAAGGATTTATGCTTTTCCATAGTATTAATGCATAATCTTTAGTATTTATGAATGTGACATAGTGCTTTCTCCATGCAAATTTATCAGTAGTTACTTAAGTCAGTCCATCTTTTGCCTCCAAATTATGGGTAACTAACAATCCCAGAACTTGATGGGCAGTGAAAGAAAGCAGCTGGAGTTGGAGATGGTGACACTGTAGCCATTATTCTGATCCATATTGGAAGATTATTGTGTGCCCCTATCCCCCTGTAGGTCAAAAGAGTTGTATAAAACCAGAAAGTGTTTTTCCCCCTTCATAGTGGTGAGACATTCTCCTACCTGTAGTATCACGCAATACTTCAAAACCCAGTGACACGGGCAGGGCCACTCCGCGGGAGTAAGGAACCTGCCGCTGAGGGAGGCCCCGGGACTTGCCCAGGTTCCCCGGGCAGGGGGCTCATTGACCAGCCTTGTCCTGCCTCATCCCGGGGTCTGCCTGCTAGTGTGCTTTTCATTCTTTTTTTTTTTTTTTAAGGTTTTCTCTTTCATACATTTACACAATTCAAAATGATATTCACAGCGTTGTCTAAATTTTGGCCAACAGTCCAAAAAATGCATTTAAACTTTGGAGCGTGCCCGCATAGACAGGGAGCTGACCCAAACGGTAATTGGGGCGGGTCCCCGAGAACCAAAGGGCCGCGGTCCCACTGTCTCCGCCTACAGACTCTGCTTCCGAAGCTCACAGCCTGTAGTTACATTCGGATTTTTTTACGGTAGACCCGCCTCTGGCAACTCTCCAGGTGACTGTGTTGTTTTTTATTTCGCTTGGGTGATAGTTACTTCATTTCTTTTTTTTTTTTCTTGCATGTGTTTATTCATTCCCAGGAAAATGTGGGCAGGTGAGCAGGAAGTAGGACACGGGAGGAAAGCCCCCTAACTTTTTTAAACCACTTTTAAGCCCGGCCGTGTGAAGAGCTTAGAACCTGATAGGACTTTGACGGCTGTCATTGTGTCGCTGGCTTCATTGTCTCAGGTCGTGGGTTGGTCATGGGTTCTGGGGGTTTCCAGGCTGGCTCGCTGGTGTTCTAGGGCTCTCCGGCGAGGAAAGCTCCTGTTCCCCCAGCTGCTTTTGTCTCAGCAAAGCCGGCTCTACCTTATACTTGAGAAGACACCTTCCCGCCCTCCCAGCCCCAAATGCATTCAAACTCCTTCCACGCGGCGGGGGAGGGTGGGGGGGATGGGGGGGGAATCCGAAAGGAATCAAGTTTGCGACTCATTCAAGGTTGTGAACAGGGAGGCCGAGGGAGGTGAGCCGTCTTCTCCAAGGTCACCATTTAATTAGTTGGTAGAAATGTTTGTAAATAGTATCAAGAAAGAATAGAGTATGCACGGTCTCTGTGGGTCCTTTGTGTCCCGATGAGTGACTTTCTCCCAGGGCTGTCGGTCGCTACAGAACAACTCCGCGTTTGTAGAAGGTGTATCTGTCTTACTTGGGGGCCTTGTGATCCACGCAGAGACTAAAGGGTCTGCTGGTCCCCAGAAGCAGGGGACGCACTGAAGTGAGGACATGGGCTGTCAGTTCAGGAACGAGCCCGCTCACAACCACGTGGGCAGTGTTAGTGTTTGCTACGAAGCAGAAGAGTGAAGGTTTGGCCAATATTCAAGATCATGTACTTACTTGTTAAAAAAAAAAAAGAAGAAGAAGAAAATTCCTGGCATGATTCAAATGGAAAGGCCTCTTTTATCTGGGAAGTCGGACGTCCTTGATCTTTGGGACGGATTCAACCTGCACGGTCGATCCGGTCACGGCTTGAGGTGTCTTCATGATGTACTTATTCTATAAGTGAAATATCATATTCGCCTCATTCTGAATAAGTCCATTAACAGTTTCCTAAGAAATGAGTCATTAAGCTCTTTAACGATGAGGGTATTTGAAAACTAACCGATTTAGAATTTGCCTAAGGACTGATACGTTAACTCACCAGTCATCGCTAGGTGCTGATCTTCTGGGCTCTGGATGATTTCATGAGTTCCTGTCTTGTCTTCGAGATTTTTTTTATCATTTAACTGAATTTTGACACCAGGAGAAATGGTTTTTCTACCTTCCTGATGATGTGACTGAAACCCCACTTTCCAAGGCGTGAGGGAAGACGTAATCCAACCCCAACTCAGAGGCTGTCCATAGTTCTAGGAACCGTAATGGGGCCGTGCTGCTGTGGGTGAGTCGGTTTTGTTTGCCTGACCAGCCGGTCTCTCCGGCACCCTCGGAGAGATGACTCCTTCCTAGCAGATGGCAGCCTCGAGCCCACGCGCCTGCCTGGTAGGCAGCGAGCCCCGGTAATCTACCCCAGCCGCGCGGGACCCCAGGCTGCCTGCCACGGGGGCTCAGCAAAGCAGGGGACGCTGCCCTGCCCTGCCCTCCCCATCAGGGCAGCTTTTCGGGGAGCGAGGAGAGCAGAGCTCAGAGTTCTGGGTCTGGGGAGCACTTACCAAGACGAATGGAAAAGCTGACCCATAAAGATTCTGGTGTGCTTGCTCTATAGGGAGTCTTCAGGAATACGTCCAGTGGTCTTTCCGGGGTGAGGTTTGGATCCCTTCCTTAGAACACCCCTGGAACTGACATAGCTGCTCTGCCCAGCGTGGGGGGGGCGGCCAAAGTAGGGACTGCAGTCCCCCTCCCATGAAGCCTGGAATTCCCAGACCTGCTGGAGAAGCCACGCCCACACTCCACGGGGGCGGGAGGATTGTCCCCGCTGAGCCGCCAGACCTGCACCTCCTCTCCTGTCCCCAAGCAGGGTCTCAGGCACCTGGTGGGTGGATGAGTCGGGGGGAATGGTGAGGTGGGAGAGAAGTTTTGGAAATAGGCCAGGATGTTCTAAGTTAGAAAACTCTGCAAATCATGCTTTAGAAACTGAGCAATAAGCAGGAATAAACAAGGCATGGATTAGTGTGTGTAGAGCAGCTCGATTTTGTTTGAAGATGAGAAATGGAGGTACGAGGATTGGGGGCACCGTCAGCCCTGTGAAGCTCCTGAACTCCTAAGGCGGCAGAAATTGCTAGAAAGTGGTCAGTTTCTTACGCTGATGCGTTTTTTAGGAGATAAATTACGCAAGTGACTTGTGGCAATATATGCTTTTGTTTTATTCTTATATGATAGTAGGGTTTTCAAAAATTGTTCTCTGGCATAAACGTGACCTGAAATTGCACTTTGTGTGTCCAGATGACACGGAAAACAAATCCATTAGCTCCTCATGCCCTCTCCCAGTTATATTTATCAAGGAAGTTCGATGACACGTCTTCCAAGAACTTTCGTTCGTTCGTTGAGTAGATGTCTAATAAATGTACAGTTCAACTGAAAATATTTAGGTAGGATTTAGCAAAATATATTAGTCACAACACCGCAAAAGCTGTATTTCTTCCTTCTTTAGGATATTAGAAACCCAGGGGGTAGTTATGTGATAGTCAGCGTCAGAAAATTAACTTCAGCTGGTTCAGTTAAAAAAAAAAAAACGAATAATGCATGGCGTGGAAATATTAGGTATGAAAGCCTGACAAACTTCTGAACATTAATGAATTTAAAAACGTTCTTTAGCTTTTCCTTACTTTGACGGTTTTTTAAATGAGTGCTTTCTTTTCAAATTTAAAGTTTATGTGGCTTTCAAATATAGGACATTTTGGTATTTGGGGTCATATCAGAATTTTAAAGAAGCAGAAGAACTGACTCACCTTAATTCCATTTTACTTCTTATCATTATTCGCAGTTTAGCTTATCAGTAGGGCTGGTTTATTAGTAGTCCTCGTTCCAAATGAAATAACCCCAGCAGTAAAATACCCAAGTTTCTCTGGCATGGAGCATTTAATTAAGTTCCTAGAGTAACTCTGGGTGATAAGCATTCATCTTCACGACTCTGGAGTCGGTCCCGTTCAGATGGAATGTTTGGAATTCTGCGGGTCTTACTCCATTTCCCAGAGTCGAAGACGGTTCAGCCGGTCACTCGATGGAGGTTCAGGGAGTCCTCGCAGGGACGAGGTGACGCCAGCCTCTGGCCCCTCGGAACTCCCCATGCAGGCTGATCCCTGGGCAGCTGCCCGGAGGGCTCCGGGAGGTAGGTGTGCACTCTTCACAGTGGGCTGGCCTCGCCGGAAGGTTCTGGAAGGTTCTGACGGAGCCTCTCCAGCACGGAGTCCCCTCCCCCCACACGCGTGGGTTACCACCGATGATTGTGGATGGGTTTTCTGCTCAGGAACAATAGGTTTGATTTTGCTGGGGTCCGAGCGGCTGGGCGTAGCTCCCTCTAGCCTGTGCCCTGTAACTGTCCCGGGATCTCTCTTTGTGCCCAGTCTTTGCTGCCAGAGGGAGTATTCCAGAAGCTTCCCCACACTGGGTCAGGGTCTCGTGGGGCCACTTACGATGGACCCCCAGCCCGGGGACCCCAGCAGGCTCTGCCCGTCCTCGGGAGTGCCAGGTTCGGGCTGTGCAGCTGGCCGATTCCGTCCTGCGGCCGATGGAGAGCCGAGTCTTCGGTGTATTTGGCGAGAACCCCGACAGGCAGCGCCGGTGTTCGGGGGACACCGCCAGGAGGACCCCGTCCGCCTCAGCCTGCGTGTGCGTCAAATGCACGCTTTGCACGTGGATTTGTCTGCAGTTACTTGTAGCTGGTGTGGTTCTCAGGCCTGACATGGTGTGCAGGTCTGCCTTCAGGATTTAGGCTTATTTTACTTAATTTTGGTGAACCGTGTACAGAAGACGGCAGCAGACGCAGACTGTGTGAGGCCCCCCCGTCTTGGTGGGACGGCAGGCCCCCTCCCGACGGTTTTTGTCCCTGGATGAGCAGATCCTCCTCCGCTCGGGGATTCTCTCGCCTCGTCCAGGCCAGAAATGGGGAATTTCTGTTTTCATGCTCAAGTGCGTGTGCTAGAAAATACGTCCGTGCTCGTGGGTCTCCCTGATTTCTCCGGGGCCTAAACTCTAGAGAACTTGCTGCAGAAGGCCCCACGGTGGCGGGGGTGGGAGGCGGCGTGTCCCCGAGGGGCCGGTCCGGGCCCTGCATCCAGGGCCTTCGCAGGGACACGGGGCCGAGGTGCCCACCCCGTGGGCCCCGCAGCGGTTGGCCAGCAGAGCCCCACACCCCGACCCCCGGGGGGCTCGCAGTCGCCGGGCAGAGCGGGTCAAAGTGAGAGTCAGTTTGCTCGTTTCTTCCTGTCCTCTCGGGTTAGGCCACTTGGAAGCCCGATTGTGTTCAGTTCAGTACAGCAGGTGGAAATTACACAATGGCCTGTTGCTCTCTAAGGAAAATCGAGAAAATAACCGTTATTTTTCTATTAACTCCTATGGACTGCGTGTCACCGAATCCTGCCACGGGTACCTGTGAGTTGGAGGAAATGACTTCCATGGATGGACGGTCGCGGCAGGCGGGCTGCGCTCCAGTGTGAGATGGAACCGCCGTGGAGAAGCTTCCGTCCGCTCTGTCGCATTTTGTCGTTTTGGTCCCTAGAGAGGTGGTCAGGAAGGCACGTGTCTTTTAAATCCATTCTTAAAAGTCCTGGAGGATTGTGTCCCGCTTGGAGGGACTGGGGATGTGACTGGGCGGGTCAGCGCGAACTGTCCAGCCTTCTCGAAGTGGGAGGTGTGAGGTCTTCATACCCAGTTGCCCGTGTCCCCCTCGCCACGCCTTGAGCGGTTCGGAACCCTGTGTCTTTCTGTGGTTGGCTGTTTTGTTCCTTCCCTCGGCTTTCTTCTCGCCAGAGGAGAGGGAAGGGTGAGAGACGTGTGTGCTCGTGTCCCTAGTGTGCCATGGTGTGGACCGGAGCCGGGCCCTCCATCCCCTCGAGGGACTACCTCCCATGCCGGCCGCGGTCCCAGCAGGTGCTCTTCCTGGCCCCGGGCGTGTCGGCCGTGGCCTTGGCCTCCAGGAGGGGTCGGGGGCCAAGGTGTCCGACCTGCCTGCTCTCTCCAATCTCCCAAGAGGCCGCGAGAAATCCCAGGCTGGGCCCCTGCCCGGAGCCCCCCCATGGGAGGTCCCTACCAGCAAACGAGCGTGGAAAATGCCCACCAGGTCGGGCCACTAAGTTCCGCCAAGGTGGAGAGTCTTCACTCTGCGGAGCCGCCAGCCGTGAGTGAGGTCGAGACCTTTGGCATGCTGGCGGGAAGAGCACATGCGGACCCCTCACCTGCGCTAGGTGCTGTCTGGCTGGGAAGTGGGGGGTGGGGCGTGGAGGTGGGTCACCTGCGGGCTGGGGGGGCTGGGGACGAGGAGCCACTGTTTCTCTCCCCGCTCCGCCCTGGGAGGACCTGGCCATCCGAAGCTGCTGTCTTAGTGATTTTACTTTTCCGTAAATGAACTTGATAAAGATGGTTTGTAACTTAGCGTTTTACATTTTTCATTACTGAAATTTTAATACATCGTACTTCGTTTGGATATAAGTCTTTCTCGTGTGCAGCGGGGTCTGCATGCTGACCTGCGGCTTGCTGCCCTTTTGTGTGTAAGCCAGAGAGACAGAGCCGGGCTTGGGGGCACGCCCTCCACGTGCAGAGGCGTTTGTGCCCTCCGACGGCACAGCCGGCCGCCTGGGGACACACGAGACCCCTGTCCGCGCGTCCGACGGGGAGCGAGCAGCCGGGCAAGCGTTCGTGCAGCGCTGGAGGACGGTTAGCTTTAAACGGCCTGGAGTTACCCCCAGAAAAACAATTCTACTTCTGTTCTGCTTCTGTCCCGTTACACGGAGCTTATTCATGTCATTCCGGGAGCTGTTTGCCTTCGTTTTTCTGCATTCATCGGTTTATTTGCTGCTTGCCGTTCCAGTTGTTTGTGATGTCATTCACGGGTGGAATTTTGAATGAAGGAAAATGCTGTGATGGCAGACGAGCTCAGAGATCGCCCGGCTGCGGGCCCGCAGATGAGCCCCGAGATTGGGGGGGGCGAGCGGGGGGGGCGGGGAGTCAGGCTTTCTTGGGCGGCAGAGGGCTGCCGGGTCTTACTAAGAAGTCTTTGTAGTTCGCAGGAACGTGTGGTTACGCGTAGACGTCGTTTAAAGGTGCTTGAAGAAGCAAAGGGACCCGGCCGCAAGGTGCAAGTCAGGCTGGTGGCATGGAGTCCTCTGCGCACGAAAACTCACGTGTATCTCTAGAGTGGGTTGACTTCTTTATTTATAACTTGCCTACGGAAAATCTCATTTGGGAGCTTCTCCGTGGCCCGGGAGGAACTCTGGGCAGGAGAATAAGGTCCCTGTTTTCAGAAGAAGGAACAGATTGGTCGTTGCCGGGTCCTGGGCCCCAGGACCCCGACTGCAATGGGACCGGTGGCCGTCCACACCCATGTCGCGCTGAGCCATCGGAATGGCATTCAGTCCTAAGGGGTGGGGATGGCTTGACCTGAGTCATTCCTAAGCTCCCAGGATGCTTTGGCGATGAGTGATGGTGGAGCGGGCCAGGGCGCAGCAGAGTGGGACCCGCAGCCTTGACTTTGCTGGGGGATCCTGCACCTGACGGCTGGCTGCCCATTCACACCAGAACCAGGAGATCGGTTCTGAGCCCCCGGGTGACAGCGGTGACATCGGTGTTATGCGGATGTTCCGGGCAGGGAGGGAGTCGGCCTGCGGGTTAGAAGCGGGGGATGCTCAGGCCACCGGGCGCGTTTGTGGGCGTTTGTGCCCCATGGAAGCTCTTGCCTAGAAGGGAGATGGCGGGGCAGGGGTGAGGCGGGCCGGGGGCAGTGGATTCCAGAATCTTCCTGTTTCATTAAATGTTTCTTTCTTTTTTCCTGTAATGAAAGACAGGCGTTTTATTGGTTATTACGCTCTATTTTTAATACGTTTCCAAATTATAGTAGTATTGTTAAATGTGAAAAACACAGGATATTTTAGAATCCTGAGGTCATCCCTTTTTAACTACGTTCCTACTCTAAGTCTGTTTCCTATTCAGTGATATCATAGAGGGGATCTGAGTTGTATTTGGCATAATTTCAGACTTCCAAAATATGCTTATTTCGATTTCAATAATAAAAACCAAAAAGGAATGAAATCATAAAGCCAAAATAACCCCCATAGCAACTCTTAAGTATTTAAATATTTGAAGGAAAGAAAGGTGCGTTTGAAATGAGAAACGACAACAGGATATTTGGGGTGAATATGTTTTGAATAAATTGTTATTGTATATGCCTTAATTTCGAAGGAAAAACATAATATTTAGGTTTGAGAACTTCGGATATAAGCAATATAAACACTTTTGTAGTCTACATAAAATACATATTCTTTATGTCAGCGTAAACTGGTAAGCATAATAACGTGTTAAATCTGAGGAAAGAATTACACCGTTCATCGGATATTTGCACTTTTAACGCACATGGTATATCATTTGGCTCAAATATTCTTACTGTTTCATAGGGCAGAAGCATAACGCTCATATTTGTGTTCTTAGATGACCCCAGAAAGAGAAAAGATTTGGACTAACGTATTGTAAGTTCACCTCTGTCGAAGTTGAAAGAGTAATATTGTGGGATGCGTTTCGTAAAATCATACGTACTCGGTACTCACGTGTCGTGTATGAAAAACCAAACGGAAGAGCCGTGGGTAAGGGAAATTAATCCCAAAAGTGTGCTGGCTTCATAAATGTATGACTTGCTTCGTCCTTTTCAGCAGAGCCTGTAACAAGATAGCATGGTTTTTAGTCGATGGTGTTGCATTTCTAAAGGACGGAAGCTCGCAGATAATATCCAGATGTGGAATCAGTTAGTCTCCAGGTGTAGTGCACAGATGGAAATACGTGGTGTTATTTTGACTGCTTCAGCCTCCCTTCTCCTGGATGCCATCCTCCGTCCTCCGGTCCAGGGTCAGGCAGTCTCTCCAGGACCACTCCCCTCTGCTGTCGAAGTGCAGAAGCAGCCATTTGCAAATGAATGTGCATTTGCTGTGTTCCAATAAAACTTTATTTACAAAAACAGGCAACAGGTCAGATTTGGCATGCTTTGTAGACCTCTGCCTTAGAATGCACCCCCCTCTCTCTCTCTCTCTCGTGAGGTGAAGAGGTTTTTCTTTTCTCTTGGGCCTCAGACAGTCCTAAAGTTTCGGTCTCCTTTAGAAGAATTTGTTTCTTTCCTTTTTTTTTTTTTTTAGCTTTTCTGCCTGTGACAAATGGCATAAACCGCGTGGGTCTTTATTTCAACGTAATTCATCGAAGCTTTAGGACGGGCCTCTCAGGCATCGTGCCGGGTGCTGGAGACAGGCAGGGTTCGAGGGCCCCACTCACAGGGGAGACAGGTGCATGTGGCTGCAGCCCGTGGCCCGGGCGGTATTTCGTGTCACTGGGGAGAGTTCTGGAAGGAGCCACTGGGGCTGTGTAAAGAGCGTCAACTCCGGGGCCCCCGTCACAGTCGCAGACCTTCTCTTCCCTTCCCCAGCCCCACCCCTCTCCGTATTTGTAGCAGTGGACAGTGACGTCCCCAGTGGAGCGGGGAGGGGAGCTCTAGAGACAGTCACGGTCCTTGCTGCTGACCTGTCACTGATGCTCCGCCATCCGGTTGGTACCTAGGAAGGTCTGACATTTCATGGTTGAAGAGCAGGGTCCCCCAGGAATTCAGGGGGTATCTGCCCCTCGGGCAAGCGTCCTATTTCTCCTGAGCTGTTGGACGCTGCTGCCTCGCGTACGGAAGGATGCTTTTGCCGTAGAAGAACAGCTTGTAGGATGTGCACGTCGGACTTCCTAACAACAAGCACAGGAAAGAAACAGGTGCGGTGGGAGCTGCCCCTCTGAGCGGCGGCAGCTCGGGGATGCTGAGACCCCCAGGCTGGGACCCCTGGGGCTCTAGTGTGCGGTCATTAACACAAGGTCTCACCTGAACGGTTAAACAGGAGCTAAAGGAGGAGGAGAAGCCCCCTTCTCTGACCCGCAGCCGCCTCCCAGGGCCTCCCAGGGCGAGACCGTCCCGTCCCGGGGCGTGCTGTGTCATTTCCATCAAGTTCCAACTTGGTGCTGGGACATTTCTCCAGCAGCGAGAGGTCAGGATGAAATGATTTGACTTGTCAGCGGAAACCATGATCTCACAGGACAGACAGTTCGAAGTCTTTCCACAGGTAGGGTTGGTAAAGGAATTTACTGCCCCCATTTGTCCTGGGGAACTTCTTCCCTAGTTTCCTTTTAAGTTGTTTTCTTCTCCTATTGAAATGAAAAGTTCGAGTAACCGTTTTTCTTAGAATCTCTGGCTTGTTTGTTATCACATTTCACCTTACTTTTTTTTTTTTCCTGCTGGTATATTCAAGAGAGTTTTGCCTTTAGTTAAGTAAGGAGATACGGTATTATCAGGGTTCTTTTTCTAGGAATTTCTCATGTAACTGAAAAGTTTATTTTCTCCTGTGAGTCTGTGTTTAACATCAAAGGTTTAAATGGGCCAAAGGACGTGTCTGGGCTCATTGCAGGTTTCTTTCCTCCTAATCATAGTTGCCGCTGGATGTGGAGGTTTTCGTTTTGAGAAGTATGTTGTTTCCTTTGTCACACGGGTCATTCTCTGCTGCTCTCCTAAGTGCCTGCGAGGGTTAGGTCATTTTCACCTACTGAGTGCAGCTGTGCTCTCTCGGGTCGGGTCTGGGTCGGGTCCCTGCCGCTGCGCTGGGACCCCCCAACCATGGAGTCGGGTGTGGGGTTCTGTCTGCATGGGGCCCCACGGGGTGGGGGGCAGCACGGGTCTCCACGCACATCTCCACCCAGCCTCCCCGGGGCTGCACGCGGAACGCAGGGTGGGACCCACGAGGCTCTCTGCAGAGGGAACCAGGGCCTCCCTGGGCCGGAATTCTGGACACGAAGTACGGACCATGAGGCCGTCCAAACCCACGTGCTCCTGAGAAATCAAAACGAAAACATCATGAGCCAGAATGCGGATCGAAAATGCCGCTCGAATTTATTTGCCAGTGCAGCTTTCCCCGGTTTATCTCTAGAACGTTCTAGACCCGATGCGCACTGTACGTTCCACTGACGTATTTGGAATCATGGAACCCAGGGCACCGACGGCACGCGGTTTCCACGTTGGTGCTGTCCACGGCCAAGACGCCTCCCACTGGTTTTCTATTTCTTTCTGATTCTTTCTTTTTTTTCTGTAGAGCAGAGCAGATAGAAGGTGGGGTCTTTAATGGGGGGCTCGTGCTCCTTTGCTCTGATTGCTCTTTCAGATGGAAGCGAAAAGGCCCGAGATTATACCTCCTCCCAGGAATGAGTGTCCTGCGTGTGGCCGTCATTTGTCACCAGACGGGGAGTAGCAGCTGGCCAGGGTGACGCGTCCAGTAGAACAACTTAAATCTTGTTAATGCAAGTTTTTTTTTTTTTAATCAACTAATTTTAGATCAGTGCTTCTGTGAATGGGTTTCGTTACAAAGCAGTGTCTAAGCTGCAGACCAGCACTGTGTGTGATGATATGACAGATTCAATGAATGCCAATAAGTCAATTATTTGGAGACGCATGACACCCAGGACAGCATCCGGATAGCTTGGTAATCACATTCCTGAACAATGTGCGATTCTGGATGTTTCTTTTTCGTTTTGCCGCTACACCTGGTGAGCTCAAGGGGTATCTCCCATCCTGATGACTATTCCGTGTGGAGTGATCGTAAAAATAATTTGTACTTTGGTCCTACTAGAATTAACGTAGATAATAAAGCACATGAAAGTTTGCTGGAATCACCCTTAGTATAAATATTTAAAGGCAAGGATGTCAGGTTGGTGGTGTTAGAAGACTTTTTTCCTAGTCTGGATGAACTAGATTAATTTTCAGGAGGCGAGACCATTTAACTTCCTTTAAAAGTCAGTAAACAAAGGAAGAGACAAGTGTGCTCGCGTTCCCAGGCTCCGGGGCTGGGGGAGTGGACCAGAGCAGGGCACGGTGAGGGGGGGGTGTAGTTCCAGCCTGCCGATCTGGGGTTCCGTGTGTGGGAGCCCGCTGCCTCTGGGCCCTCGAGCCCCGGCCCCTTTCCTTTGGCCGCTCCCCCCTCCCACTGTGACCGCAGTTCAGGGCCCTGGCTAGCGTATGTGGGAGCCGAGCTCTGGAAGGCTGCTCCCACTCCGTGCCCGGGGGCTCCCCCTCACCCATCAGCACCCCGCGGCCTCAGGGAGACCCTCGCCCTGCAGAATCACCGCGTGTACAGATGCATGAATGAAAGAGCCCCCCGCCTTTCTCCACCGCTCCTCCCAGCGCGACAAAGCGCAGAAGTGAAGGTTTTGATACTTGTACTTCCAAAAGATAAAATTCCATGTCCACCTGGAGGAGAGCTCCCGAAGATCTCGTGGTGGGAGCCAGGACTTGGCACGGAGCGTTCCCTCCCCCTGGAGTGCCCACGGCCCCCAGGCCCCCGATAGTCGGCCGGTCTGAGTGGGGAGCGCATTGTCAGGAACGGCTACCCCGAGTTTCTGTGACTGTGCCTCAACTTGGGAGATCGAGGAATTTACTCGCTTAGCTGTTTTCAAGATAATGGATGTAGGGTTAACAGGAGACAATTCTGCCACATTTAGCCAATCATTAGAGTAAAAATAAAATAAACCGTGACCCCAGATCTTGGTGTCCGCAGATCCAGTGTCTTGACCGCCTGCTCGGGGTCGCCGGGAATTCGTCTCCTGCTAACGCGAACTCGTATTTCGGGGACAGGTGAAAGTCCGAGGTGGATTTTAGGGAGCACCTGCCGTTAGAGGGGTGCAAACGTGCGTGCTAGGGCTGTTACACGGGCTCTCGCGGGGACGACGCTGAAATAGCGGGGGTTGTTGAAAACCACTGGGTGATTTGATTAAAAAGCCAGGAAGCTTTGGGCGCCTGGGGGGCTCAGTCGGTGAAGCGTCTGCCTTCGGCTCAGGTCATGATCCTGGGGTCCTGGGATCGAGTCCCGCGTCGGGCTCCCTGCTCAGCGGGGAGCCCCTGCTTGTTCTTGTTATCGCGCCCTCTCTCTCCCAAAAATAAATAAAGTCTAAAAAAAAAAAAAAAAGCCAAGAAGTTTAAAAAGAAAGGCAGTTCGCTATGAAATGGCACAGCTC
Organism: Potos flavus; assembly: GCA_028534135.1. Taxonomy (NCBI): domain Eukaryota; kingdom Metazoa; phylum Chordata; class Mammalia; order Carnivora; family Procyonidae; genus Potos; species Potos flavus. Next base: position 2,085,976 of record CM052883.1, read on the forward strand.
GGTCTGTCCGTTAGAGAACATAGGAAGTGAAAACACGCTGGGAACAATGGAAATTGGGAATGGGTTGAAGAAGTTTCATCCTTGGGCCTGGAAGGTGGGAAGCCGTCAGGGTGAGTTGGGGTCTGATGGCCATGTCACCAGCAGGCTCGTGGGAGTCCGTGACCTAACCTGGCCCGGGGCAGCGGGGCACCTGTGGAGGGTATGGGACGGCAAGCGTGTTGGTGCGGGAGTGTGTGTGGTCCCAGCCATTTTGGGAATGGGATACATGGGCCAGTGGGACGGTTTTCCGAGGCAAGTGCGGACTCACCACCTGTCCCATGTTCCCGCCGACCCCTGATGGCACTGTTTCCAGGACATGGGCCTGGGCCCCCGCGTCCGTCCCCTCGAGAGCTTTCATCCACAACCCCCACCGAGAGCTGGGCCCCGGGCAGCAGGCTGGCCCCTGGCTCCACGGCTTCTGTCCCCAAGGGCAAGGGCAGTGTCCTGTCTCTGCGTCCAGGCCAAACCCGGCCTCACCAGAAAGCACGCACGACCCTCACAGGTCTTAGCCCCGGGCAGCGCTCCCAGGGGCGTGGAGTGGGGGGCTACCCACCCCGTTGTTCCTCGAAAGCACAGTGAGTGGATGGTTGCTTCCCCCAGTGCATCACGCTTGCAAGTGACACGGGTCGTGAGGGGACTTGTTCTCACTCAAGGTGACTCTGTTCCTGCCGCAGTCACCACTGACTTCTTTCTTTTCCAGAGTGAGGACCTGTCTGGCTTTATCCCGGTGACGTCACACATCAGAGAACGACATCGAAAGAAGATGCTCAGCGTGGGTTTTTTGTTTTGTTTTGTTTTTTGAAATCTGAAGCTGCTTACAATTTTCTTTCGGATCTGAGCAATGACTAGGTTTGGGAACATCTGTGACCCTTTAGACTCTGAACCAATAAGGCAAGGACACCTGCCCCTCTCCTGGTTCCCGCGTTGGGGGGAAGGGGCATTCATCATTCTGCTCTTTGTGCTGTGTTTTGTTTGTTTGTTGGCAAAATTCACCGAAGAAGTTACTCTCAAGAAAATTGGATGTTCCCATTGGCCTTTTAAATCGTGGCCAGTGTCTTAATTTCTTCTTCTTAACTTTCATTTTGGCAAAGCAGATTTCTCCCTTGGCATGCTACGAGGTTCTCCCGACGCCCATGGAAGTGGTAAAATCTGGCATTTGCTGGCATGCACTCAGACCTACCACAGTCCTACCTCAGTTCCAGGTGAAGCGGATTTGTGCGGCGGGGGGGCTGGCAGGACCTCCCGCGCGTCTCTGCTGAGCGCGGCTCGAGTGCGGCCCTTCAGCCTTACTAACTGGTCCCCGGACGCGGCCGCTCCGTGGGCTCCCGTCCAGGTACCTGCGTGTTTACTCAGACAGAGCCCAGTGTGGGACTGACGTTTCTCAACGGAAATGCAGTTTGGGATTGGACCTCGGAGATGGATTCATAAATAACGATAATGATGCGTCACTGAAGCAACCTACTTTGGAAAAAATCATCGACTATATCGGGGGGTGGTGGGGGAGGGGGGCTGGGGCGGGGGGTGGAATATCTCTTTTTACCTTTAACAGACTTGTTGAATCTTCTCTCTGTAGGTGTTTCTGTAGGTACTTCAAGTTGCAAAAGCCTTTGGTCCTGTTCACAAGCTCAGATGTCTCTGCTGTCCTTAACCTTGAGCTTGCATTTCTTTAACCAAAAATTCATGTAGGCATGCTAGCGATCCAAGGGTGGTCACGGCTTTGGCAGATTTAAAAGAAAAAAAAATGTGTTATCTTTACTCGATGCTGTCGTGTCGGCCAGTGAGGCTGCCCTAAGCAACAATAAAAAAAAACAACAACACAAAAACTCAAAAAAAAAAAGACAAGGGAAGCAAAGAACTTGGTAGAAGAGCTATTCTGGCCCCTGTGTTGTTAAGGGAAGAAGAAAAAAGAGGAGAGAAAAAAAACCTCACGGTACATCTGACTTGTCGAAGAGTTTCCGACGAGACTACCCTCATTATGTGTTTCCAGTGTTCTGATTTTCGCGGTGTCACGCACAACTGCTGACCTTGACCAGCAGCACGTCACGTCACCTTGCTGCCCCCTTGACACGTGGCGGAGGGCTGCAGAGCCCCCTCCCACAGGCACGTCCGCGGTGCCTGTCTGCTGGGGATAGTCCTGTAGAGGTTACACTAATTCATTGGAGATGGGAGTTTTTTTTTTTTTTTGGAGAAAAATATATATAAATATATAGATATATATCACTATAGAATAATGCATTAATAAAATGAGGCTTTTTTAGAGGAAGACCAAAAAAAATTCAATGTCTTAAAAATATATTTAATGGCAATGCAAACGTCTTCCTGCTTCCATGCTGAACTTCTAGAACAGCGGATTGTATTGCAAGACAAAGTTGAATGTAAAGTGATCCCCCAGAACATTTTTAAAGTTTTACTTTTCTAAAATTACACATAGCAACTGCGTATAGACCGTACGATGTTAGTTCGAAGGTCAGTTTCAGTGTATGATACGTATGCTTTATGAAAATGTATAAAATGTCCTGAAGTTTGAATTTAGTTTTGGGGACTCGGGATCGGCGGGTGGTGTTTGCTATGTAGTTCCTCCCCACCCCCCCGGTCCGGTAGGACTGAGTGCGGACCCTGTTGGATACAGTGTGCGTACGTCTGGCGTGTGTGAGTAGTGCTGTATACTTAGTCTCGGCACCTTCCCCGTGGCTCCCGTTCATACCGCGGCTTACAACAAGCAGAATAAAAAGTTGATACTATCCTAAATTTTCCTCTATCCTGTACATTTCAAAAAAAGAAAAGAAGGCATATGCAATATTTACATTTTTAATTTAGTTTACAGAATGGAACCAAAATGTATAAATGTTAATGTTTGCTAAAACTTCACGATGTATATCGGGTCTTTGTACATTTTGCCTGACTTACCTTAAATTTAAAATATTTTTTGCTATATAAACTTTAACAGTTATTAAACAGTGTTTTCTTTTTGGGTACGTATTGTTTCTGGATATCAAGATGTTAAATATATTTCTTGCTATTGTGAAATGACAAAAGACTTCTCTCGCTCTGTCTTCCGCCGTACGCGCTGTATATAGAGCATCGATGCGATGCTGGAGACGACAGTAAACGGATCTAGAGTAGTGCATTGTATTTAGTCTGTATTGATCATGGATGCCCTCCTTAACAGCCATATGCAATAAAATAAAATACATTATTTATGAAATGAATAAAGCTCGAGGATATCTTCTTCTGCGTGGATGCTGAGTTTCACGTCAAGCGACTCTGCCCATCCGGTGTGAGAGTGAAAAACACGGAGCTTTTCAGAGATTCTGATGCCTCTTAATTCGCATGTTTTCATCCCGGAAACCCGATAATAGTCCCCAAATGATAGAATTTATGAAAAGGAAGTGGAAACAAATATGTTTGTTTATTCTGCAAAACACACGGACTGCTCCTGGCGTGCTGGCTGGCCGCTGTCCGGGGTCTGTCTCCATTCTAAGTCCTTTATAGTCCCTAACAACCGGGTTGCTGGGCGTCCCCGTCCCCGTTCAACAGATGACGCGGCTGGGACGCGGGGGCACGGGGCTCTGCACCCAGGAGCCGGGGTCCAGGCCGATCCGCACACTCGTGTGCCCGGCCCTGCCTCATCCCGGGGATGCCCGAGTGGGAGGCGTGAACCGAAGCCGCCAGGCAGGGTCGCTGCAGCGGCTGGCAGGTGCCCTTGAGGGGGCAGAAAATATAAAAATGACGACTCTTGATTTTTATCAAGAGCAACTTTACCTCCTTGTTGGAAGTAATTTTTCTGCCCCTCCACGTTCCCCTCACGTTACAGGAGTGCAACACGTGTGCGTCCCCGCTTTTGAGCAAATAGAACCAGAGCAGTTGGGAAGACAATTTTAAATGTTGGCTTTTAAGCCCCCGAGACTGGCGAACACTGTGTGGGGCGTCTGGGGACTTGGAGGTGGCAGGACGGCCCGTTGGAGGGGGGACAGAGTACGCCGTGGTGGGGGGCAGGGGGTGGGGTGAGGGCTCCCATTAGCCACGGGGGGAGGATGGCCAGCCAGGTCTGATGCTTCTGGAATCTATTTTATTTTATTTTATTTTTTCTAAGATTTTATTTATTTATTTATTTGACATAGAAATATCACAAGTAGGCAGAGAGGCAGGCAGAGAGAGAGGGGGAAGCAGGCTCCCTGCTGAGCAGAGAGCCCGATGCGGGGGCTCCATCCCAGGACCCTGAGATCATGACCTGAGCCGAAGGCAGAGGCTTTAACCCACTGAGCCACCCAGGTGCCCCTGGAATCTATTTTTATGAAAAGAGCAGGTCATAGCTGCCATTCTGGGAGAGTCGTATAAAGTAGGAATCGGCAAATGGATTTACTCGAAAGATCTGATTACGAAAGAAGTGGGGGGAGTCGTTGCCAAGATCCGGGAATGCCAGGAGCATTTGCTGGAAACTGATCTATGCCAGGAGTGTTTGCTCGAAACCGATTGAGAAACTTGGAGGAGAAGGCGAAGCGTCATAGGACAGAATGATGTGAAGGATAGAGATCCCCGCCCATTGATTTTGGGAAGAGTGTGGCTCTGACCCGTGGATGGTCTCCGTAGTGACCTTGGAAGACGCGCCTTGCTCCCGGTCTCCCGGCGCGGTGTTCCCTGCGAGGGTCCAGTGTCCGAGCTGCCCTGCAGGACCCCGGGCCCCGGTCAGACTGCAGAGCAGGCTGCCCCTCTGCGGGCCAGCATCACCGACTTACCATAGCGAGGCTTCGATGCCCCGCCTGAAGGACAAAGGGGATGATAATTGCTCCTTTGAAATGTGCGGTGTGTCTTCTCCATCCCCGCCCCCTGCGCCGCTCTCCTGAGTTTCTTTGCTGAATGCAGCTCTGCGGAATGTGGAGTGTCGGATTCTCGCTTTGGCAGTGATCCGGGAGACAGGGCTGTGTGGCCTCGTGCCCTTGACAGCTGGACGGCGCGACCCTCCCTCCAGGATGTGGCCGGGCTTTCTCTCCTCCAGCCCGGCTGTATCCTGCTCCGCAGCTCCTTCTTGCCTCTCCGAAGAACGCTGCTGGTTGGGCAGATTCGTGACTGCTTGTCCTCAGCACCTCCTCGACCTCGTGCTAGAACGATGTCCTTGAATCTGCCCCAGCCCGCGAGTGACTCGTGGCCTTTGCCACGACATGTAGAGAGAGAGAGAGAGAGTTCTGGGCTCTTCTGACCTGAGCTGTGCCTCCTGGGTTTTTCTTTTCCTCTTTTTCAGAGTCCACTCCTTTCACCCAGGACGGGAACTCTAAAAGCTCTAAATTTTCACAAAATTCCTTACACCTCAAGAACCCTGCCTGAGCGGCCCCAGCCCCCTCTCTCCAGCCTGCCCATCTGAGATGTCACAGATTCCCGGGTGACCCCCACGTAAAACAAAAACGTCAAATTGAAATAGAAAACCCAGGGCAATGGCGGACGTTGGTTCTCCAGCATGCGGGCTGATCGGAATCACCCGGAGTGCTTGTTGGACCAGATCTCGGGATGGTCGGTCCCCAGGCTTTCTTTTCGGTCATCTGGGGGCGGGGGATCAAGGATTTGCATTTCTAGCAACTGTCCCAGGGGATGCTGGGGCTGCCCATCTGGGACCGACTTTGAGAACCCCTGAACGGTAAAGGGATTTACTATCTCCTGTAACAAGGGTGCAGGGCTGGGTTAATTAGGCAGCTACGTGGCCTCACCAGGAGCCCAGGACCTTCTCCCCTTCTACTCCGCCACGCTCAGCATCTTGGTTTTTCTCTCTCAGATCCAACCCCTTGTGTTTATAGGACGGGTGTAGTGGCCCCATGGGGCATATCCTCCCATCGTCATATCCAATAAAGACAGTCTCTCGTCCTTGGGTAATTTTGAAGGGATGCACATGGTCGCAGAGCCGCCTACCCCCAGCCAGCCAGGCCTTGCTCCCACAGACCAGAACCAGGTCCCCGACCATTGTGATGATGGTCCCTGGGGAGGGAGGTTCCCTCAGTCAGTTTGCACTGAACTCGGCTGGCCCCCTGAGCCTGGGAACGGTCAGCATCCCAGGACACGCCAGGCTGCCGGGCGGTGTTGGATGCTGGTGACAAGCTCGGAGACGGCCATGGGGTCTCGCAGGCCGGGGCCGGCGGTGGCTGCACGGGCAGCAGAAAGTGGACCTGTGATCGGAACCCTTTCAAGGATTTTATTTATTTGACAGAGAGAGACCACAAGTAGGCAGAGAGGCAGGCAGACAGAGAGGGGGAAGCAGGCTCCCTGCTGAGCAGAGAGCCCGATGCGGGGCTCGATCCCAGGACCCTGAGATCACGACCTGAGCCGAAGGCAGAGGCTTAACCCACTGAGCCACCCAGGCACCCCCGGAACCCTTTTAAATGCAAGGAGACGTTGAATGGGCCCTCTACGTTCAAGGGGCATGCTCTCCCAATCTCCGGGCGACTTCGAAACTGGGGTTCCTAATAAAGTACAAGAGGAACAAAGTGATAAGTTTAGCTTGATCAAAAACGTAATAGCGATGCCAGCCTATGTTTTCAGAACTGTTGTTTTCCAGACCCTGAACGTAATTCCACTACAGTGTCCTTTATGTAGGTTTGTTTTTGTTACTCTGTACGACATTGGAAGCTATGTTATGAAAGCTCAAGATACAAAGGATGGAAAATTGGACCTTTGCAGGAGCATTAAAAGCAAGGACTGTTTAGGTTGGAGTAGAGAAAGCCACGGTGATTAATCCCTATCGGTGACATTAGAGGCTACGATAAGAAAAGAGATTTGTCGCCGACCTTCTTAAAAGAAGATATAACCAGAGAAAGGGATGAAAGGCAGTGGGGAGAACACACTCGTTTTCTGCAAGGCATAGCTTGATAGTAATGAGGATTATTGAATGCCAATATTGACGTAGAAAGAATTGTAGATTACATTCTCGGAAGCCTGAAGAAATGGGACTTTCTTTGAAGGGAAGGGAGGGCGGCAGGTGGGCCACAGGAACTCCACGGGCCCTTTCCGCCCTGCTCAGCTCCGGGAGCTGTCCTAGATGCCCTGGAGAAGCACAGCCCGGGAGCCCACGGAGCCCGTTCCTGTCTCCGGTCCTGGCATCGCTGAAGACTGGGACTCCCCTCGGCGTGGTTTGAGCAGGAACAAGAGAATGATTATGCCCAGTTTACTTTGTAGCGCAAGTAGGTAGTCAAGTTGTGTTTAAGAATCTGCAGCAAAGGGCGCCTGGGTGACTCTGTTGGTTAAGCGTCTGCCTTTGGCTCAGGTCATGATCCTGGGATCCTGGGTTCAAGTCCCGTGTCCGGCTCCCTGCTCAGTGGAGAGTCTACTTCTCCCTCTGTCCCTCACCCCGCTCTCATGCTCTCTTTCTTACCTCCCACCTCTCAAATAAATAAAATCTTAAAAAAAAGAAAAAGAAAAAGAAAAAGAATCTGTAGTAAAGGTCTAAAAACCTGAGGAGAAGATCAGGGTCTTAGGTCAGTCCTGACCATCACCCATACTATCAGCAAATCATGCCGCTAGAGGACGTCCAGTCACGTTACTCTGGGAGATGACCAAACTCGGGGCAGCCAAAGTGACAGGATGGTCCTAACAAAATCCACGCGTGATCATCTCTCCATTGTGGTTAAAGATCCTCCGCCCCTCCCCCAGCCCATTCCCTTACAGGGAAAGTCAAGCTTCCTGAGCCTGGTAGACACAGCCCTTGACGGGGTGGCCTCCGTGGCCTTCGATGGGCCCATCACCGCTCCCACCGCAGGCCACCCCTTCCATTCGTCCGCACCCGAGGCTCCCCAAAGTCCCGGAGCTACACCCAGCTCACCAGATGGAGACTGAATAACGCTGAAAAGAACTGCTGGACTTGAAAACATGTTGAAAACGTTCTCGTATTATTCCTTTGGAGACTTCTTATTTTGAAACTTATGGAGTTTTCTACTTTAGGGGCAAGGATTATTGGATAAGTTTCATCTCTAATGCATCTTCATGTCCAATCATTAGCTTCTCTGTAAATAAGACGTCTTGACACCGTTCTTTTTTATCTGTCTGTATTCACCATGGTTAGAGTTTTCTCCGTTTCAACCGTGCCTAACCTGCTCCTTATGTTTCTAATGCATTAGTACCGCATCAGTGTTGCTTGGCCCTAATTCATTGCTTTAGGACTTCATTCCCCTTTTGGTGTAATTCTGACTTTTGTTTACAGATTCATTTTGGAGCTCTTAAGTTATTGAATCCAGAGATTCAGCTGAATGGTTTCTGAGTTTGAATCACTTCTGGGGACTTGGCCTCGTGAAAGTTGCCAGACTATACACCCTGCCCCTCATCCACCTAACCAGACTCAGCTTCTGCTTCTCTGCCCCCACGCTCCTAGTGCTGGTAAGAGTTACACTGAACTCATTACCAACATGAATCCTTTCAAGACTCTGTTCCCTTTGCCCTAGAGCATCGAGGGCTCCTTCTTCAGGACAGATAAAAACAGCCGGACCAGTCAGGATAAGCTAGGCAATGCTGAGGTGATAAGCAAGCCCCAAATCTCAGAAGCTTATTTCTCATAGTAACATCTCCGATGTGAGTGGGTGGATGGAAGAGCGAGGTCTAGCTACGGTAGTCGCCGGAGAGTAGGGTGGATGGAGGCACACGGATTTGCTCCCAGGATCACTGCACAGTAGGAAACAATGCAAATTGTCCACCACTTCTTAAAATGTACAGCCTGAAGTGCGACATGTCACTTCTGCTCATTTTTCATTGACCAAAGCGCATGCTATGTCCACATCTTCAAAGGGGATGGGAAGCACCACCACCATGTATCAGAAGGAGGAAATCCAGAAATAGTGGGTGAGCAGTCTTAATGACAACACAACCTATTCTCAACGCACCCAAGCAGAGTTGGTTACTCACTTCTCTGGGTTCGCAAACCCCCAGGGGCTAAGTATGATCCAGAGCACTGAAGCTCAGAGAGATTGTGTAACTTACTCAGGGTCACATAGCTCATAAACAATGAGTCAGAATTACAGAGCACTCTTTCCAGGTGCCAGCTCTTTCCCGCTGTGCTTCGGTAGAGCTAAGGCAACACGTGATGCGTAGTAGGCTCAACAAGAGTTTGCTGAATGTTTTGAATGAATGCTTTTGTCTTGTATATTTCTAAAACAGTACCAGTCTAAGTGACCTCATTGGTTTTGAATGATTATACAGTATATTTGCATTATTTCTCAAAATTTACCTTATTAGCCTTATGAATGCATAATCCTACTCAGAGAATTAAAATACATCTGGATTATAATAAGTGACTGATATTTAATCCTGGTGTTCCCTCAATACCTAGCATGTGCAGGAATTACACTAGCTCCTTAGAACAGAAAAGCCAAAACAACAATGGTTCAAACAAAGAAGGGTTTATTCTCTCAGGTAAAACAAGACCCAATGTGGACATTTCGTGACGTTTCCCAGGATCACTGCTCCTTCTGTCATTAAGCTTTTGCCATCCCCAGTGCGCATCTTCTGTCTTCAGGTTTTCTTCGTGGCCCAATGTGGCTTCTGCAGCTCCAGCCATCACACGTGCTTTTCCAACAAAAACGATGAAGGGGGCATGCAAAAAAAAAGTCAGCTGTTTTATAAGTGAAACTTCTGCTTGAGTGTCACAGGCTGGACTTTAGACACATGTAGAAGCTGGAGGAGAAGCTGGGGAACAGACCTTGAACTGGGAGCATCGTACCCCAAAATGTAACGGGGCTCTCAGTCTAAGGAAGAGGGGGAGACACATCATGTATGTAGATCTGGCTTCAAAAACACCTGCTTCCTTTGTATAATTTGATCATGTGGTTTGATTTTTAATATACATACCTTTTATTAGGTTTCCTTTTCTCTCGAGGATTTTTAAACTCGCATGACTCTGAACTGAACGAAGGACTTAGTCCCAAGGCTCATGGTGCTCGTGGACAAGCGCCGAAAGCATCACCCATAGCAGAATAATGGTTTAACTAACACGTGTTTACTGTGGCCTGTGCGGTGCTGGAAAGGAAATACATCCAGGGACAGGTCTGTTAACAATTGTGTGATCTTGTGTCTTGAGGACACCTCCCCTTTCTCGGGGAAAAATGCACACATTTGAAATGACGGAGATGACACGTGAACCTCAATTCTGGTAGGACATCCTTAGCTCTGGTCCCTCACTCACTCAGCTCCCTGAGGGCAATGGGGAAATTCATTTGACACTAATTCAGGACAAGAATCACTGGACCAGGAAATTCACTCAGTTTTTCCCACTTGGAAAATGAAGAAAAGCACGGCCATCCCAGTCTGACTGTGAAGGTGTTTGCCTTCAAGTAATTGAGAAGCCAGGTCCCTATAGGCTCCTGCATATTTGAGCCACGTCACTGAGAACCTTTCCTTTCTCTGCCATTTGTTTCTTCGACAAGGTTTATCGTGTGTCTCCTCCACGTCGGGCACTCTTCTAGGCACTGGAGGCAGTGTGGGGAGGAAACCTGCGTCCTAGCACTCACAGAACTTCCAGTGGCAAACAAGTCACTAAACATGAGATGAAGACGAACAGGACAGGAAATACTATAGAGAGGGCTAGCTTGGGGAAAACGGCAGGAGCATTACCTTCCATGGTGGCCAGAAAAGCCCTCTCTTAGAAGGTGACCCTTGAACAGAGCCCTGAGGGGGCCATCTGGGTGGAGATTCAGAGGAAAAGCATCAACGTCCAAGGGACCAGCATGTGCAAAGGCCCTGGGGCTGAAACCGACTTGCCATCCTGCGAAGTCTCAGTCCCTGCTCCACCATTTCAGGCTTTCAGTGAACTGTTTCATTCTCTTGTTTAAATGAGAATCAGTTTTGCAAATAATCTATCAAAGTTTATTACGGTTGTTAAGAGCTTTGCTTTACTGCCTAATACAGAGAATGGGCAGAAGAGGAGAACAAAGAGCATCGAGCACACAACAGAAACTTCCCTTGGCTTTGAAGGGCTATTCACTTGCGGGGAGTATATATTCCAGGAGAAAGGGAAGGACAGAGGCAGGTTGGGCGTTAGAAGAAACAGTATGTCTCCTAGTGGGGGCTACGCCCGCAGAAGCACCAGAAGGGCTGGGAGCGAGCGACCCCCTTCTCGCCGACATGGCCAAGGGCAGCGCGTGGGAGCGAGGCTGTCGGGCTGACGAGCGCGCTCACTGCCCCAGCCGGTGCTGATGAGCCGCTGTCCGCAGCCCGAGCGGCTGGCTGGTCCCTGCTGCCGGGCAGCGCCTGCAGCAGTCACCACCGGCGGTCACCCAGAGGGTTCCTGAGGTCCGGCCGAAATGAGCCCGTGGGCCCCATGCCAGCGGGGTCCTGATCGGCTGTGTCCATCGCCCCACGTTTCAGAGGGTTCATTTCGTGAGTCAGCGTCACCAAAACTTACCAGGCTGTGTAGTTTCTTTACCCACTGACGCAATTACTGCTACCACATTATTGGGATCTTGTGTATTATCATCGTCAGTGACCTCTGTTAAACATGTCCATGCTGTGCAAAGAAAGCAAAGCACAAAACATCGTCGCGATCTCACCCGCTCTCGCAGAGGACCGCTCACGGCCGGCCGTGCTGAGGAACAGGGATGGGCGGGTCCTGCTAAAAGAAGCCGATAAGGTTTTAAGGACGTGCCCTCTCTCCGGCTGTGTGGTTTTTTTTACAGGGCATCTCGCTCCACCAGCCAGCGATGCTGGAGGATGTCCAGAAACAGCCACTCCCACAGCAACTTCGTGAGGTTAGAGGGTTGGTTTTTGGCTGTGTCGAGCTGGGTCCGTGGGGGGCAGGTTTCCCCCAAAGAGAAACAGAGGCCGGTTAACTTGCAACGGCGTGAGACGACATACACGGGCATCCGTCCCTGCAAAGCTCTCTCGTGCACCTGTCGGAGTCCTTGCAGAGGAGGAAGGAAGCCTCAGGCTGAGAGCGAGCCAGGCCCTCCCTAATGAACACGAGGCGTCAGGGAACCAGACAAGGAGGAACTCCCGGCCGGCCGGGGCATCCGCTGGCAAGAGCCCGGGACAGTGCCGCCTGGCTCAGCTCCGCCATCCCGCGGCTCCCCGTTAGGTTTACCCCCAGCGCCGGACCCACCCTGGGGCCTTCCTCCCCACAGGGCGCGAGAAGGGATGGGATAGGCGCCGCCCACTGCCCCCAGCTGCCTGAGCTTTCCAGAACCCGCTGGAGATGTCAGCGCTCCTCCCTGGCAGGTGGCCCAGACTTTGTTTACGGCTCTCAGAGCAAACCCGCACTCCTTCCTGCCGTCCGGTCCATTTTCTGAAAACGCGAAGCTCTTGGCTCCAAGTCACGGCTTCCTGCTTTCATGAGCTCAGCCTGAACCAACGAGGTCGGGCCGGCCGCCCGAGCCAGCCCCGTGTGCGCGGTGCCGCTGTCCCCGCCGGGTGCGCAGAGGCTGGGGGGCTCAGCCTTTGGAGAGCTGTGTGCTCCCTCTTCTCAGCACAATCCCCCGGGGTTACTCAATGTCAGTGCTCTTCCGAACACTGCACGGGAAGGGCGGTGTGTCTAACCCAGGCCCTGGTGACATAAAATGAGAATAACACCCCCGAATCTAGTTCAACTGATCATGTCATATCCCACCTCGGGTTCCACCACTTTTGCAAGGTGGCACTCCCTGGGGGAGGGGGGGCGGTTTCCTCCGGGATCTCCTAAATCCTGGCTCTGGTAATGGAGCCTCCTTTCCAGCATCTTCTAGAAAGCTAATCGAATACAGCAGGAAGCCGTCAGGAGAGCCTCTGTCTGCCTCCTTTCCAACAGGAAGCAAAGCTGCTCCATTCCAAGAGGGTAATTACCCCCCTCTGCACCCGCATTCCGATTATTCAAAGGGATGTTGTTTCCCTTCCACTAAAAGTCTTCTCCTGATTCCCTGGAGGCATCCAGGTGGGGCTGAAACTGAGCTCAGCCCCAGGAGTAAATGTCTACACTGAGGGGCGCGCACGGCCGCGCAGGGCACCTGCCTACGGTGTGGGAGCTCGCAGCGGCCCGCGGCAGTTCACCCGGGCACTCGGGCGGGACGCCGAGGCCGGATGGGCTGCAAGGTGCGCTTTTGTTTGATTACTTAAGAGCAATTCCTCTCGGAAAGGGGACCTCACGCCCTCACCCTGTCTGCAGGCCCGCGCTCCATCTCACGGCTCTCTAACCGACACTCTCAAGGAAGAAAAGCGACCTTTTCACCACGTTTCCTTTGCATTCAAGGTCAGGCAGCAAGGTGTGACCTTGTAATTATTGATCAGCACCAAAGTGCCCATGTAAGTAAATTTAAAATATCTGTTGAAACCGTTTCTGTGTTGTTTCCTATCGAATAACTTCTAATCTTTATTTGTTGCGATAGACCGGACATGCGTGAGTCCCCAGATGAATTTGTGGTGCGTGGCGGTGGGCGGCCGGCCGGCGTCGAGGGGCGCGACCCCCTTGCTGGGCAGTGGGCAGAGGGGAGGAGCTCTGGGGGCCTCTGTGGCGCCCGCAGCACAGCGAAGGGGCCCGAAGGTGCTCTCTGACGGGCGAGTGAAGCCGCAGCAGCCACTAAGGCCGTTGTTTGCACGGTTTCCCTTCGGGGCGCGGTGCCCATGTGGACCAAGTCAGGGGGACTAAGTCGCCTTTCACTGAAAGGTGAGGAGTCTGGTTAGCTCCTTTGAAAGCTCTTCTTTGGCAAAACCCAAGTGAATGTCATTTAATAGCGTGTGATAATGTTTTTCAACTGATGCTGTAGGGACCGTCCTTGGGGCGTCAGGGGCGTCAAGGGCGTAGGGCGAGGAGCTAGCTCTTCGAGTCAGCGTCTCCTTACCTTCTCTGCTCTTCTGCAAACCCTCCTTCCCTAGCAATAGGGCTAGTGACCCCGAGCCAAATAACACCGTCAACTCGTGACATGGCAATGTGGTTATCCACACACGGAGGTGCCGAGGGCCCTGGTCCCACCGGGCAGCCTCCAAGGCAGGGTGGCCTGGATCCTCCTGCGAGACTCCCGCGAGCGTCCCACCAATGCCACCACGCCGTGGAAATGATCTCTGTCGAACCCTGAGGCAGGACAAGCAGGCTCTCCGTCCATCACTCGTGTGTCCCAGAGGTCTACGCAAACGTTGGCTTCTGCAGTTTAGAGGAGAAATGATGTGGAATCAGGCAAAGTCACGGGAAGAGCTTCTTCTCTCCCTGGGGCCCCTGGGGTCATACTGGATTATGACCATAGCTCAGCTTTCCTCCTGCCTTCCTGCGAATTCTCCCAACAGCGCTTAGAAGTGATCAGGAAATCAAACGCGCTCTTCTTAGTTTTGTATTGTTTCGGGACCAGAATCCCCGTGCTTGGCAAGACACGACAGCGACACCAACCCGGGGGGGGGGGGGGTGAGGAAGTCCTCCCTCGGGTTAGAGTCTGTGTGACAGGGCTCCTTTCACTGGGCCTTTCCTCTCCCTGTCCTAGAAATCGGTGACGCCCTCTGTCCCACTGCTTGTCAACTCGACCCTCTTCCCGGGACCCCCTCGTGCACCCGCAATGCACCTGCACATCTATTTGCTCCGGCACCACGGGGCACACCCACCCACTAAACACACAGGCCAAGAAGCTGGGAGCCCCTTCCATCCGCACCCCACATTGCATCCTCCAGCAAATCCCGGTGTTCTCAGCCGCCCCTAATCCATCGTCCCCGCGCCACCTCCCCTTGTCGTTCATTTTGCCGCGTGGTCCTCACCGGAGCCCCAGCTCCGCGCCTGCGCTGCTCTCCTCTCCTCTCCCTGGGCCCCCCCCGCCCCCGCGGCCGCGCCCCCTCCCCGCGCTGCTCCTCCGGGTCTGCGCCTGCCCCGGTGCAAGGGCATCTTCCCCCGAGCGGCCCTCAGCCTCGTCCTGGCGGGGGGAGGGGCGGACGCGGGAGCCCGAGCAAATCAATGGCTGGATTGTGTCCCTGGGCCCTCGCATGGAGAACAAAGGCCGTGGAGACACCAGAGGCTGGAGCCGCTAGTTCTGCGGGGAGGCGGCGGAGGCATGCGCGGCCGGCTGCCCCTCGGAAGGCGCGGGAGGGCGTTTTCCAGGTGGAGGAGGGCAGCCCCCGCCATCTGTCTGCGGCCTCCCCGGCACACTCTCCCCCTCTGCATCTGGCTTGGCCCGGACGTGGTTGTGGGGACGGCCTTGGAGCCACCCAGACGGAAGCTCACGCCCCCTGAGCAGCTCCCTCTCAAGGAAGGGACCCGTCCCCGCCCCGCTGGGTGAAGTCACAGGAACAGCGGCCAGGCCTTGCACCAAACGCCGTCTCCCCCGGGACAGCTGGGGGCCAGGGCAGGAGAGCTGCAATGGGGGCCTGGGGTGCAGGGGCGCGGCAGGGCAGGGGCAGGGGTGAGGAGGTCAAGGTGGTGGAGCAGGGACAAGGGTGCAGGGGTGCAGGGGCCAGGGGTGCGGGGTGGGGGGGGCTGCGATGGTAGAGCAAGGGCAGGGGTGTGGGGGTGTGGGGCGGGGCAGGGCAGGGGTGCAGGGGGTGTGGGGAGGGCAGGGGCAGGGGCAGGGGCGAGGGGGCACAGTGGTGGAGCAGGGACAGGGGTGCATGGGGGGGCACCCAGTCTGTGTCATTGCGCCCTGCCCCCTCTGCTGCGCTACCCTCATCCTTCACCCCTTGCCATCTCTGCTCTTGAAACCTCATCACCCGGGAGACTGCGGCAAGGAGCTTCTGGGCCCTCGGCCTCCTGCTCCGCCAGCTGGTTCTTCCTCTCAGGTGGCAGAAGCCTTGACCTTGGCCTCGCCGTTGCCCGCGGCAAGCAGGAATTCGGTGCTCCCGAGGGCATCTTAGCTTTCTCTTGTCCAGAAATGGACTGCTGTCTTCCCTGGGACCCTCTTCCACCTCCCGACCATTTTCTCTGAGTCCGTGAGGCTAAAAACGTAGAGGGCATGGCTTATCCCTGCAGCCCCGGGGCCTCCCCACAGCCCGTGGAGTTGGGCCTTGGAGACGTCAGGGGACCCCCCTTCCCTGCCGCTCCCCCAATAACGCATCCTGTCGCCAGTCTCTGCCACGTGGCTACCTTCTGCAGTTCCCCTCATGATGGAATAGCGTCCCGCATCTACTTTTTTGCGTTCCCAGCCCTGAGACTCCACGGCAGCCTGATCGGCGACGGCCCCTCCGCACAGCCCCTGAGCCACAGCAGCCGGCCACGGATACAGCAAGCTCCTGTGTCTCCGGTCCCCTAGCTGTGCCTGGTGAAAGCCAGCTGGCCCATCCTTCACGCCCTTCTCCACTGTCGCCTCCTCCAGGAAGACTTCCTCGATGCCCTCCAACCCATTACTGACACTCGGCACTTCTTGGGCCCACGTTTGCCTCTGGATCGGGGCACCTGCTCTATCCCTCTACTCGGAGAGCAGGAAAGAGCGACCATCCCATCTGCCACAAACCTTGACTCTCGTGGATTGCAATTATTTGGAACATGGACTCAAAATAATAAGTTACGATTATGAGCACAGTGGTAACTATGGTTTTAGAACGCAGGGATAATCCTTGCAGAAATGTGCAAACAGTCCAAGGGAGTAGCCTGGAGAGGTATGCCATGTGGTTGCTAAGGAGCCCACAGCTTTAGGGGGGCTGAGATCTGGTGGGGTGGCGGGCTCTCGCTGATTAAAGTGTTTGTACCAACACTACAGGGTCTCTCCAAGAATGTGAGTGTGTGGGTCTTCGAAATCATTTGTTTGTGGAATTGTGGGTTGGTATGAAAAGGCTGCACTGTAGGGAACGAACTGGGGATTTTGATAAATGACTTTTGGGGCCAGTTTGGGGGAACCTAGCTATACTCCGTGCTGTATGTTTTGGCGGCTCTGTTCTTCCAAAATATGATACGAGTAACACCAGCAAATATATCAAAAGCATGGGTCACTTTTTTCTGGCCTCTTGGGTTTAATAAACCTATTCTTCAGGGGAGCCCTGGATGTGTCTTTAGAAGATCTAACCAATGGATGCCATGGGCCCTTTGAGAAACCCTCTGCCTGTGTTCCCTCATTCACTGAAAATTCTGTGAAACTGCATGCGACACGCATGCGTTATTTTGAACATGTGAAGACTTTACAAGAAATAAAATGGCAGTTTAATTTGGGGGATGTAGGTCCAGCCTTCCCAAAGGCCAAGATATCTTCAGGAGAAGGAAAATCAGCCCCCTAAGCCACACTTCCTACACCATCAGCAGCAGGTACAAAGATACCCTCCTTCCAAGAAGGCTGATGTCTCACGTTCACCGCGTTTGAAGGTTCCACTTGGTGTCATAAAGGCAAAGCCATGAGCAGGCAAACAAAAGGAGAGTTGTTTATACTTCCTTTCCTCGTTTTACCCCTTCTCTCCCTTCTCCCATCTCTCCCCATCGCTCTCTGTCTCTCCCCATCTCTCCCCATCTCTATCTCCCCCCATCTCACTCCATCTCCCCCTGTCTCTCTCCATCTCTCCCCATCTCTCCCCATCTCTCCCCGTCTCTCCCCGTCTCTCCCCGTCTCTCTCCATCTCATCTCCCTCCCATGCGTCTCCCTCCGTTCAATGTCCCAGTCAGGTGGCTTCGACCTGGTGGCCGCCTCTGACACCACCGACCTTTCCTCCTTACATGAGTCTGCACTCGATTTCCAGAACACACTCGTTACTATCTCTGTCTCAGCTCTGCCCACCGTACTGAGTCTGTTCGGCTCGCCCTTCGCCGACAGCACCTCCCAGCCTCCCTCCCTCTGCAAGCCTGGGGCCTCAGCTAGATTTGCCGTCTGTGCCCACCCACCAACACTGCTCCCCACAGTAGCCTGGAGCATGCACCGGAGGGCCGGCAAGCATGGGAAGCTTCCTGTGTCCCCGGCTGAGCCCCTCCCCTCCACCGTGCGGTCCTGCCGCCCCCGCAGCCCGCTGTGTGGCAGCTCCATCCTTCCAGGTGCTGGGGACAGCGGAGGTGGTGGTCGTCCTGCCTGACTTATTAAATGTGAAAAACACACTGTAAGTTTTGCAATAGGCTGCGCTTTGGTATATAAACTTAACTGCCTTCATTATAGATTACCAGTTGTCCCTACATTTTGCATTTCGTAGTTTCAATCACCATACGCTTGAATTTATAGGAAACAAACAGGTTTCCTAAAATCCCCAAGAAATACATTTATTTAGCATAATCCAAGAAGTTCGGGGATACAGTTCATCCAACTTATAATTCAAACGTGAAAAGCATGCATTGAACTAAAATGACCCAAACCTACGGAAGTAACTAGCACTTAATTTTATTATCTCGGGTCTCAGCTACACTAACCATTTGTACTTAGCTAGAAAATTAATGTTGGCATTATTGAATATCTTAAGTGCCACTCGGATTCTTGGGTGTTTAAAAATGATACTCAAGAGTTGCAGAAACAAGCTGCCCGCATGTGAATTCTTGAAGGATTCCACAGGGCGGGCAGCCAGACCTCTCCTGGTCTTCAACGTTAGGCCATCAGGATTCTCCATAAATGTATGAATTACAACAACTCTTTCATAGCCTGTGAGTTGTTTGCATGTCCTCCCAGCCCTGCGGGGAGTTGGGGGGCGAGGGGGAGGAAAGAGGGAAGGAAATAGGCTCCTGAAGGAGGTGAGTGGAGTGGAGGAAACAGTCGGGCGCCTTGTCAGTGATGTTTTTCCAGGAGATGGCCTCCCTGAATCAACTCTGCACAGTCGCAGGGGGAAGAAGCACTGCCTTTTTAGAGGCCGTAGGGAAGCCTGTGCTCTGTAGGACAGAGCCAGCGCAGGGAGGGGGGTGGCGAGGGGTGGGCCGCCTGATGAGGCAGATCCTCACCCTTGAACACCGTGCAACCCTGGCGGGCGGGGCTGGGGGGAACGCGGAGCCTTGGCAGCCCCCGGCCAGCCTGCAGGCATTCCGGAATCCGAGGAAAACACTTTAATTAATATGTAAAACAGCAGTGGGGAGAAAAGCTAGGTTAATTTCCAAACCACAGGACTACGGGCAGCACCCTGGTTAGGAAACCCTGGGACACTTGCTGGAGATCTTGTTTAAAGGCACAGACGTGCTTTTGTGTGTGCCCCGCTCCGAAGGTGCTCAAAAGCCCTTTCATCTGCCCCCCACAGTGGTAGTCGTCTCTCTGAGCTTGAAAACAGTGCCTCTGGCTGGCTGACTGTTGGTTTTCATTTGCAATGCACCCTCCGCTGTGCCACCACACCGGGGGCTCCCGGGGGCTGGCTGGCTGGCTGTGTTGGGGACCGGCTGAGAGCGGCTGAAAGCGGTGTGGACGGGGGCTTGCTGGCTGGCTCGCTTTCCGGCGCTGCCTTTGTTCCCGCTGCAGGCTACCTTTGGAATGTGGGGAGCGGGCCGTCTTGCAGCCCGGGAAGCGGCTCGGTGCTTGCCTGGGGTGAGACTGTGGCTCGTTTCCAGGGCTGGGGTCCCCGACCCTGACCTGGGCGGACGGCACTGCGCGCTCGCTGAGCCGGGACCGGCCTCCGGCGGAGACCAGGGCCCCCCGAGACCAGGCGTGTGAAGGAACAGGGCCAGGGAGTCTTCTCTCCATGGCCTCAAATGGCTTCCTTCAGTGCTTGAACCATTAACCCAATTAAAGGCGCATAAGGACTTGCTGACCTGTGACGGGGGGCGGGGGCGTGCACGCGGATGCCTCCTGACTCCCGCCTTCTCCATGCCTCAGATAAGCGAGCAACGTCTGCTTCTGGTCCTCGGACACCCCTGGGGGGCCCAGGAGCTTGGAGGGATGTGGCAACCCTCCCACCCCTTCGGCATCATCCCATAAGGTGCCCAGGCGTAGCCATCAAACACTCAGGCGTCTCCAAAATCAGACAGAGATGTGTTCTTGGGTCACGCACTTCTTTAAGAATTAAACCTCCCTCCGCCCCCGGAGGAAGAGCGTGCTTGCTCACATATGCAAAGTTGGCACGCAATTCCAGGGGTTTTTGCACACAGCCGTCTGGCGCTGGTGCGGTGGAGGGGTCTCCTCTAGAATCGGCCCGTCACTGCCTCCGTTTGGGATTCCACGCACCCCTGCCTCTGCCTGGATTGTCTGGAGCCCCCAGCGTCTAGCGTGGGCCCCTTCCCACCCATCACGCCGGCGGAATTGCGTCTCTGCATTCCCTAGCACACCCCCACGGCCTCCCAAGAAAAATCCCGAATGCCAGCTCGGCATCGCGTCCCCGGGGACTTCGCGTCTTGCTCTGGGCAAGCCGAATGCTGTGCGTTTCCCGGACGCTGGGCCCTCTTGCTTCTGCCAGGACACTGCTCCTCCCCAGGCGGGATAGCTCCTCTGGGCCCGGCAGGCTAGCTCGCACTACCCTCGCTCGCTCGGGGAACGCTCCCTGCTCCTTGGATGGATCCCAAACGTTTCGGAGATCCACCGGGAGCCCCCGGGTTCCCCTCCCCCAGCACAGCCATGCGGCCGCGCTCAGCGGGGTCCTGGCTCACGGTCTCCTTCACTTGACTTGGAGCTTCCGCCGTCACAGGTTCTGTCCCCTGTGTCCTCGTGTGTAAAGCTCCGCGGGCCGTTCCGGCCTCCGGTTTCTGCCGCGAGAACTGTGACCTGCAGGGAGGTGATGACCCAGGGAGGGCGTCTGGGCGGCTCGAGGGGCCGGCGGTCCTAACGGGGTGGGAGGGTGGGAGCTACAGCCCCAGGCCCCCCCGACGACACCCCTGGGGAGTCGCTGCTCTCGTCTGTGCAGAGACGGCCGCGAGGCCCGGTGCCTCACGCACGTGTCATGTTCATAGATGGAAGCTTCTGGAGAGGTGGTGACGGACGTCGATGGAGCCCGGGAGTCATAGGACGGGGGTTCCAGCTCCCCTCTGCCCCGAGCCATGTGATGTCCCTCTGTCTCTGTCTCTCGCACACACAGCCCTGCACCCGTGAACTTCCCGCTTTCCAGAGGATGTCGGCTCCTAGGTTACCCCACATCACGGCTCCGTACTACCTCCTCCCCAGGTCCTCGCACGAGCCCCGCCCCAGGCTCGGCCCGACGCACCTGCCAGCCACGCTCGACCCCGCGGCGTACCCCTCGCCCCCGCGCCCCCGGGACGGCTGCTTGCGGCATCTCTGTGCCCACATTCCAGCTTAGCCGGGCGATGGTCCCCACACTCCGCGGGAGGAGCTCACCAGCCTTCTTGAGCGGCGGATCCGAAGGACCCCGTAAGCCCACGGCCTTTGACCTCGGGGCAGTGTTTTAAGCCACGGGCCACAGCCTGCTGCTCTGGGAAGGCTGACCGCCTTCGTGAGCCAGCAGGCCCCCGTCCCCTGTTCCCTTCGCGCTCATCTCGGGGCCCCTGACTCCCAGCCTGTTGGGCGCACTGACGGGGCGTCTCATTTCTGGCCCTTCTGTAAGGATTTCAGTTTCTGTAATCCTGGCTGGAGTATGGAGTATCCGTCGTTTCCAGGATGGAATTATCCCGCGGCCGCTTCTGCACTCTCCGGTTCCTCCCACCTCCCTGCAGCCTGGGCACTCTGCCGGCTGCTTTCTGGTTCCCGCCGCGGGGTCAGGGACCGTCCCGCAAGCTCCCTGCGCCCAGCCCTGCGCTGTCCCCACCGTCAGAGACGGGCCCACCTGTGAGGCCTCAGATGGCCTCTTTCCCGCAAGCGTCCAGGCGATGCCTTGCCTCCCCTACAAACAAACAAAACAAACTAGACGCAGCCTCAAAGGGACCCTTGTACGGAACAGCTTATCATTATAAAAATCATTACGTTCTCGTCCAATTTACAAAAAGACTACGTTCATTTTTTTTTCATGAAAATAACTCAGAACTATCTTGGTTTTGTTTTTCTTATTATAATCAACGTCTAGGTAAAAAGAAAAAAAAAAAATTAGGAATTCATGGGCTCAGGAAACAAAAGTCCCTGGATGGATCCAGACCAGCGGTTTCCCGAGGGGCCTGCGCTGGCCTCCCCTGGAGGGCGCGGGAAGACCCATCGCTGAGTCCCGCCCAGGTTTCTAGTGCAGTGAGTCTGGGGGGGCAGGAATTTGCCGTTCCAGCCACGTCCCAGGCGCGGCCACCCTCCTGCTCCCCCGACCCCGCTGGGGGACTGCCGGCCCATGACGCTCCCAGGAATCAGCCGCCTCTCTCTCCGCCCGCCCACGCTGTGTTCCTCACGCATCTCTTGCTCCCCGAGCAGGGACCGGACCCTCTCTGGCCTCATGTGGGGTGGAACGTCTCCACTGGAAAAGGAGGCCTGTGTGTGAGAAACACTCATCCCGTTAGCGGCCATCCCGTGTATGCGTCCCTTTGGCCAGAGATGCCGGGGGCACAGAGGGGCGGCTAAGGTGCATTTTTGGGTGGCTCTCGCCATGTCCTCCCTGCTGAAGCCTCTCCCTGCCTTTGGATGTCCCTGTGTGTCCAAGGGTGCTGTGAGGCGAGCTAAGGCAGGCCTCTCCCGGAGCTCCAACCCACAGAGCTCCTCCGTGGGGCTGACGCTTTGGTCATTAGGGACCCCCATTGTTTGGACAGAGGGCTGAGTCGCCTTTCTCCGTGCCCTTTGCTTCTCAGCTATGGACCCCCTCTCGCACAGACAGCGGCCTGGAGGAGGAGGATAATGGGGACTGGTATTTACTGAGCATCTACTACGTGCTGGCATTGAATCCTTGCAAAGCCTACGAGGCGGACGCTCGATTTCAGACGAGGAAGCCCAGGCTTGGTGGGAAAGCTGCCTCCTCCTCGGGGCCGCCTGACCAGGTGCAGCGGTGGGGCTGGAGAGCCAGGCAGTGGCTCCAGGGGGCGGGGGGACGCCCTCCGGCTCCAGCTCGCTCCAGACGCGGGGCAGGTTTCCCCCGCGCAGCCCTTGGAACACGGAGTTGTTGATGTTGATGCTGCTCTAAATTGGATGACGTGTAAATTCCCTCTCCCTCCAATGTTCCCTGAGCTTTCTGGCAGTCAGCGCCTGGCTGTTGCCACGGGTGATTTTCTCAGATCCCCGCTCCGGGCCCAGGGCCATCGCCCCGATTCACCACGCTCAAGAGATGCCTTTGTTCGCACAAAGGCGACCTCAGGTAATCCCCGTGTTGGTCCAGCTCCCATGTTAAGCACCAAACTAATTTCAGAAGTTGCATAAGGCACGGTCGACCCCTCTGTTTTCCTTGGGAGGGGCGGCTCGGTGGGGTGGTGGGGTCCCTGCCTCAGCCCCCCTCTGCTCTAATCAGCCTGGAGGTGGGCTGGCATGGGCGGGGGGTCCTGCCAGATGCCGTCGGCAAGCACATATCTTAGGGGGAGCCTGAAGGTTGAATACCGGTCTTCAGAGCCCGAGAACCCTGCCTCCCTGTCCCGATCGCTTGGGAGACCCGGCACTCCGCTCCGTCTCTTGGCAGACGTGTCTATGTGCTCCTGCTTCAGAAAAGTTACAAAGAATCACAGTTTGGGTGGGGGGGCCCTAGGTGACTTCATGCCTTCCCCGAAATTCTGCTGTCGCTCCAGGTACGGCTCTGAACCAAGCGAAGGAGTGAATGAGGGCTCTGACCCTGATCAAATCAAACACGGGAGAGTAACAGGGACAATGAAGAGGCAACCGTATTTCCATCTGGGGCCAGCTTCGCTTCCCTGAGAAGTTTTGGGAGTAATCGGAAAACATTTGCACTGTAAGGAGGAAGTGAAGCACAAAGTTATAGATCTCCGACCCCTCCACGGAGGCAGCCCATGCCCCCACCCCGGGAATGAGGGCCCCCGCTGTCACCCGTGGGGGTGGGCACGGGCACGCCTTGCACTGCTGCTGTTTCCTTTTCTGGAACTGTCCCCGACCAGGGGAGAAAGCCCATCACCGATCGACAGGCTGTTGAATTCAAGGAAGTCTGCTGGGAGGAGTGGAAACCTTATGACTGAATTTTGCCTAATAATGAAAGTCCGTATAAATCAAGGCTCACGCAGCTCTTTTATGAATAAAATATTGCACCTGGAGGCAGGAGGACGGGCTGTATTTTACTATCTTCATCAACCTGCGGGTTTGCTGTTCGAGGCGGAGGCCACCCAGCGCCATGAAGAGGAGACGGTCCTTCCGGAGGGCTGTTTTCTCAGGCCAAGAGCATGATCTCTCTTTCCTGAGAAGACTCTCTTTTCTCTGATAAACCCTCGACTTCACTTCTTTGAGGATTTGCAAAATGACTTTGGTGTGTTCGGACTCGGGGGTTGGCTGGGCCTTTGCACTGTATTCCAGGGTGTCCCCCGTTTTATGAGGGTTACGTTTGACTCTGTCGTCGTCGGGTCAGACACGTTATCGTCATAAAGACCCCCGTGCGGTCCCTGTGGCAACTGACCGGAAGGGCAGGCACGCTGCCCAGGCTGCTTGCCGTGGTCATGGGCCAGGCTCTAGGCAAAGGGAAGGGGGCTCCTGGGTGGCTCAGTCGGCTGGACATCTGACTCTTGATTTCAGCTCAGGTCATGATCTCAGGGTTGTGGGATCAAGCCCAGCGTCGGGATCCACGCTCAGCTGGGAGTCTGCTCATCTCTCTCCCTCTGCACCTCCTCTCTCTTTCTCTATCTCTAAAATAAATAAAATCTTAAAACAAACAAACAAACAAACAAAGGGATGAAGGAAACGTGGAGCCCAAGTCGGGGCTGATGGTGCGCTAGTTATCATCGACTCTACTTCTAGACTTTATTCAACACATTAAATGTTTTGCATGGTCCAGTCGAACATTGTTCGTGACCTGGTTTGACAGTTATTCAGGATATGCGATAAGGTGATTTTTCTTTTCAACTATCTTATCCACCAAGCAGACTCTTCCATGTGGCCATCTGCTCCGTTTTGCAGCCCTCAGCTGTTCTCGGAGCTGAAAAAAAAATCCTGCTGTAAAAAAATCAATGTACTTCTCTCATAGAGACATAGATTTAATATGTCACCGGAATAGATGCCATACAAATACCTAAATTGGTAACACTGATTATATCTCCGTTTGACGGAGCGATCTTCAGGAAAACGGAACGTGGCTCCACGTGGGGCCCGTCCCATTACTTAGGTTATCGTGTGAATAACAGACTCAGCAATTTTAGCGGGTAGAATAAGACACTGCGTTCTCACCCTGAAAAGAGCCTGTAGACCTCTTTCCTGCAGTCGGGTCTTGTTGAGACGATTTTCCTGGTGTTTCTGAAACTGTGGTTCTGTTCGTAGTTTCAAAAATAAAATCTCTGAATTGGGCTCTGTTTGGGGTTCAGCAAATTAGTGCAGTTTGTTCCGGTTTGTATGTGAGGTTCCATTTGGTACGTGCCCCGGGAGTGCGGGCCGTGTTTGTGGCCGTGACCCATGTTTATCAGAGCGTGTAAGCAACAGGGAGGGCTGGCCGGGAGCCCCCCACCACAGTGGGATTCGCACCCCCGACTCTGCCTCTAGAGCTGGAGGGGAGAGCAGGGCTCTCCGTCGCACATCTTCGCCGTGAGCCTCATGAGAGACAGGGTCGGTTAGTGGGAACGATACGGGCGCCCCCAGAAGGGTCTAGACACACACCTTGTCAGTGCATGCACCCGTGGAGCAAGGTGGCGGTTTCTCCCGGGGAAGGGGCTGGTTGGCATCCCCCGAGTGCCTCTCTCCAGCCAGCAGTCACGGGAGCCCTGCTATAGGTCACACGCCCGCCCCCCCTTCCACATTTGAGGTGAGTCGTTCTCAGAAAGAACGCAGCTCTGAAAGTCACATGACAATAAGGGTGGAGTTCATTCACATGCTTCCGGGCTCCCCGGGGCTCGGCTCCCCGTCTCGAGGCCTCCGTGGACACAGGTAGAAGGTGGCATATACATCGTCAACGTCAACATTTTTACAGGCCAAACATCGGCAAAAAGCATGGTAGTGCAATTACAAAAACCTCCTGTGAATCGAATATTTTGATACAGTAAAATCGAATAGTAGCAACCATTTTTCCTCTGAACGTAGCCACGTCGTTGGCCAAGGAGTGTTTCCATCAGATGGAATCCTATCGAAGAATCCTGCTGTGTTTTGGAAACATTTTCCTCGTCCTGGCTGCACGAATGGCTTTTGTGGGATAGAACACGGATGCCGGGGCCATTCTGGTTTTGGTTCCTGGGAAGCGGGCTGACCGGTGGGAAACGGGTTCATCTACTCCAGTGAACCCCAAAGTGCAAATCGAGGCTCTATTATGATCCATGAGTGAAATGAAATTTCTATAAATTCCGACTTTTCATTTGCTCCTGATTAGTTAAATCAAGCAGGGAACTGAAGATGCTGTCAGTGCAGAAGATGAGGGACATAAATGAGAGAAATATTTACAGCTGCAGTGATTTCGTGGCTGGTTACCTCGGAAGAATGTCATTTGCTGGGGGGGCTAGATGTTTTGCTTTTGCTTTGGGGTTTTTTTGGGGGGGGTTTCTCCATTTGTTTGTTTAATGGAATACAATTAAATCAGTTTTAAAATGTCATCGTTTTTAGTGATGCTTTTATTTTATTTCTGGGTTTTTTTTTTCTTTCTATTTTGTGCTGGATTCTCCTGGGTTTCGCTACTAGTCGCACCCACAATTCCACCTCGCCTTCCTTCGCCCCGTCTTCATGTACCATTACAGTGATGCTTTTAGGGAACAAAATGGTCCCTTTGAAACGTGCAATAGGTGAATGACCTTTTGAAATAAACACGCGCTCCGGCTCAACGCGACCAGAAAAGCCAAACGAATTGACAGCCAAATAAAAAGCGATTGGGTCAATTGAGGGACACCTGCCAAATCGAGGCCGCCAGCTGGGAAAGTCTTACCCGTGCTCCGAAGTCACGCCTCTATAAAGTGTGGGGGCTGTGTGTATCTGCATGTAAGCAACCATTGCTCTGATATTTAAAGAGGCGTGTTCTTTTATTTTTCCTTCCTGGAACAGAGAATCGAGAGACCAGGGTTTACTGAAGACGAGAAGCCCAAACAAACAGCGGCTTATTCTTTTACAGCAAATAGAGCAAAGGCTACGGGCGGCAGACGTAGCCAAGAGCGAGCTCTGCACAAAGAGGAGATTATGAGAACAAAAATCTCTTCCACCGAAATGATTATCTTTCATCACTGAACTGCTTTTCATGTTTTCTATTCGCGCAGAATTTTAAGAGTCGATGGTGCTGACAAACACTAATGAGAAAATGGGAAAGGTGGATTTGTAGGTTTGGGGGAGCCCAAGTCAGCCCTTCTCACTTGCCTACAAGGACCTTACTTCTTCTTCAAAGCCCTGCTGAGACAGCGATGTCGGTGTGACATGATGTCCCTTGGTTTGGCTCTTTCTCGTTAACCGATAGCTTGAGAGACAAAGGCTGTCTCTCTCCAGGGTTCCTATCTGAAAAATGAAATAACACAAACCAGAACAACTTCGATGAGTTCTACTCTGTTTTGTGTGTCGTCTCTGTCACTCCGTCTGCCCTGAAGGGAGCAGGGGACTTTCCGGGGGTCTCTGTCCTCCACAGCCCCCACGCCATGCTGAGCTGATCGTGAATGCTGGGTGGATGGTTCTGGAAATGTGTCCAGGTGACTGCACTCAGGCTTTAAAGGTTTATTGAGGTATTTGGAACAAGATCCTAGACTGTCTCCCACAGGTAGTAAAATTCGATCCTTTAGCCAATTATCCAAAGGTAAATAGGCTGTCGGAATCGTACCTGCTGCCAGTTTTCGGAGAACATGAACCCCGTTTTGGGATCCTGTGCGTTTCAGACGCGGGGGCTGATCTCTGAGGATCGGAAGCGCTGGGTTGTGAGTCTGACCCTGGTTGGAGCCCTTCTGGATCCTACCAAATTCTGAGCTCTCCAGAACGGGATCCGTTAAACATGGCGGACACTTGGGGACTGGGGGTTTCCTGATAAGGTCGAGGGATCCTTCCGAATCCTGTGACTGTTCCTTACCAAAGGTCCCTAAACAGAGTACGGCCAAGGAGTTAATGACCCTTTGTTAACACGGGTATTGTCAATGCACCCATTTACTCTCAAGGCAGATTCTTGCGATGGATTCCCACAACATTCTTATAGATACCATGCAAACTACTAATTTTCTCCTTGTTCAGAAGCAGTGGTCTCTCTCTTCTACTGTTTTTTTATGAAGTTCTATTGAGAACTGTGATATACTCAATTCCGGTTGTGCATGAGAGACCAGCTACAAATTCTAAGTGTAAAGCTAAACTTTAATGTAAATATAAGCATAGTCTTAGAGCCTCAGGACAATATATCCCCATTAGATGTGGCTAGGTGAGGAGGGTATCATGGTATCAAGAAATAGATTTGCTATAGATATTTGTTAATGTATATACTATATATAATTAGTGTATATATGTGATACAAAGTATATCTAGACATATGTGATATTATAGGAGTATTTATATACTGTTATGTATAAGTATTATTATATATATAAGTATGTGTGTGTGTGCGCGTATGGACACACACATACATTTCAGTCTATTGAAATCAAACACAAATGGAGAAAAGACTTGAAAATTCTCTAAGCAGACAAAAGCAGGTTAGTCCTACAGGCAAAGCTTAATTTAGCTTATTTTGTAGGATATGTGAGGCTAACTTGACTTGGGTCACTCCTTGCTTATGGTCTGAGAATCGTAAGTGAAACTTAACTTCTCTGAAATTGGTGAGAGGTCACCAAGAACCAGTTTTCTCTCATTTGAGAACATTCTAATACGGTAACCAGCCACGGTGAAGAATGCACTCACTGCTTCCACTCTGGAAGAGGGGTCCTGTCATGAAATCCCTCCTCGCCCCATCCCGTGTTTTGGTTTGAGTGTTCCCGGAGTTTTGGTGGGTGCACGAGAACGTTCACTAATTACTACTTCAGTGATTCATCGGTCATACTTCTTTTTTTTTCCCCTTGAACTTTTAATAAATCCTTTTGGATATATTCTTTATTTCTTTGCAAAATACGTGGCTTTTCATCCCTAGAAAACATTTGTCTCACAAAAGTGCACTTGAAATATTTAGGTTGTTGATTAAAAAATAATCATCCTTGAAGAAAGCGTGACGTGGGTTCAGTTTCACAGTGGTCTTTAATTCCGTTCTGTGTCTTCGAGAATTAGTTTTTAAGATATTTCATCCGTCTGCCCAGCCGGTAACATCCATTGTGAATCAAGTTCTGGCAACAATTGAAGCTATTTTGCCAAATCAATAGGAGAGTTTTCCTGCCTTTTTTTTTTTTTTTTCCGGGGCTTCTTTTCCCCAAGTTCTTCTGCTCTAGAATCTCTTACATCAATCAGAGTCCCTGTATAAGTGATCTGTTTACCTGAGTTTACTATTGCCCAGAAAAATTCCCAGGTATTCCTCAAAAAAATTAAAAAAAAGCAGACTTTATAGGAAGTAGCTACTGGCTATGTACGATCACATTTCCAGTCGGCTCATTGAGTTAACTACGTTGAATTATAGATTTTGTGTGTGTGTCCCATTGATTTTCTAAAAGGACGTTCTTATTTCTCATTTTGGGGTTGTAATTCAATCACGGTTGGCTAATAGGTATACACGAAATATTAGTAAGGTTTCTTAAGAAAAGGAGTCTGGCCCTGAAAATAAAGCAGCTTTTCTCTTGTATTAAAAATCAAACAAAACAGGACAAAAACAAGTCTGGAAGTACGGGTCTGGAATTGTGGCACTCCATATACCTGCAGGAAGGAAAGGACCCTAAGGTTTCATGCGCGTGTGACGTGTGGGCTCCGAGCAAGCTGCTTTCTGTGCATTGCCCGTCGAACCCTTCCACGATGGTCAGCCTCGGCCGACCTTGAGATTCTGAGAGGTTAAACTGGCACGTGGGGGAGGCGGGAAGGGAACCCAGGTCAGCATCTGCAACTTTCTTTCCGGTCTTAAATCCTCTGTGACAGATGTCCTTGCTTTGTCCTCTGGTTCCTATGGCCTGGGGCTCCTGACGGGTTCCCTTGTTCACATCTGTGATTTATCCCCCTGAGATGCTCAGGGGATAAAGCTCTGTCGGCCCAGCCCTGCTGGATGTGAGCCCTTAACAATACTCATAACTTGCCCACCCGTCCCCGGTCCCCCATACACGTACCCCTCACCCCTGCAAGCATCGCTTACCTTCAAAGCCATCAGGCACTTCCTCGCGATGACTGCCCTCTGCCCCAAGAATAATCACGGTAATTATAGGAAGAGTAACAATCCCCATTATTATTTACAGCAACAGTGTTAGGGGTTGAACTGTGTTCTTTCCAAATTGACAGGTTGAAGTCCTAACCTCGGAATGTGACCGTACTTGGAGTTGGGGTCTTAACCGGGGAAATCAAAGTGAAACGAGGTTTGGGGTGGGCTCTGATCCAATATGACAGGTGTCCTTATACAAAGGGGACATTTGGACACAGAGGCACGCACAGAGGACGTAGGATGTGAGGAGGCGGGAGAAGACTGCCGTCTACACACCGAGGACACGGGCAGGGCGCACACGCTCGCTCTCAGCCCTCAGGACGGACAACCCGACCGGCACTTTGATTCTGGACTCTGAGCACCCGGAAGTATGGGTGGGCATGTTTTTGGTGTGTAAGCCCCTGTCTGTGCTACTGTCATGACAGCCCTGGCAGTGCTGTAAAAACAGCGGTAACCGTGAAACGTGACATGTTCGTACGGACCTATACGGATGGGCACACACATCTCTGCCGCAGGCTGCACCTTCCCCACGTGCCAGGTGTGGGGGAAAGGCTTCCAACGCAGCATCTGCCGAAGCCCCCCCAGCCGTCTAATGTCCCCAGTGCCTCTGAGATTTAGAGCTCCGGAGACTCGCCCCAGACCACGCCGCTCGTAGGTGGGAGGTTGGTTCAAGCCCACACTTTGCATTCGAGAACGTTGCCCGTGACCAGCATGGCGGGTCCTTCTCCTCTGTCTGGCTTCACAGCGGCTCTCTGGTTTGCTGGATCGGAGCCCTGCGTGTCCCCACCGTGAACCACTCCTCTGTCTCAAATGTCAACAGTGTCGTCAAAACAACAATGATTTTTTTCAAATCACTAATGTTCAGGGGACATTAAATTAAGTAGGGGTTCTCATATTCCCAGGCTCCGCAGAGCAGAAGAATCTGCTAGAACGAAGAAGGTAATCATATTAGTAAGCCATTACCTTGGAACCGAAGGGCGAGTCCAGCGGTTGTTATTTCTGGCAACAGAGGGTTTTGGTCCCGAACAAAAGCTAGGCCGGCACACGGTTGTAGAGACGGTTCATGAATAGGTCACTGTTTATAACGTCCAAGTCAGTGTTGCTTCAGAATTGGCCCGCCTTCCTGTCCCCTGGGCAGATCCTGGAGGGTTCGTGGGGAGGTGGGTGGGGGGGGGGTTTGGGCTCCTTTCCGCCCCCAGCCCTCATGGAGGCAGCTAAAAAAGATCTTTTTCTCTTGGCAGGACAGCCTACAAATTGACTTGGGGGCAGAAGGAGAGTGAGGCTTTAACATCAGACATTAGAGATTCCATATTCTGTATCTTGATCCGCACGTGTTAGCAATACACCTTTCAAGGACATCCATTCGAGGTTGAACTGTGTCCTTTGTAAATGGGTCTCTGGCTTCCTTTTTCATACTGTTCAACGTTTAGAGCTTTCTGTAGGAGTTACTGATCTTACATACAAAGATTTTGATACAGAGGTTCAGGGAAATCAGAGTTGATTTATAATATTTATATGGTTAATGAATAGAACGTCCCCTAAAACTGTTGGAGGCCCCAAATCTTTATTTTTTTAGATGGGGGGAGGGGCAGAGGGAGGGGGAGACAGGGAACCTTAAGCAGACTCTATGTCCAGCCTGGAGCCCGACGTGGGGTTTGATCTCACGACCCTGAGATCATGACCTGAGCCGAAAGCAAGAGTTGGATGCTTAAATGACTGAGCCACCCAGGTGCCCCCAGGCCCAAAATCTTATAGCAAGAGATGACCTCTTATTTTTGGTGGCTTTAATCAAATCAGATGTGTTGGTCCTCAAAACATATTTTTTTCCCCTGCCTGACTTAATATTTTACATTTTTTACGTAATGGGAAGTTGAACCCCCTCCCTTCTTCCCCTCAAAAGGGCTGGTTCCACCAATTGGTTTATCCCTTTAAGGAATTCCTCTTTCGCAGCAGTTAAGTTCTACAGTGAGGTCTTTGAGCGAGCGAGGATCCGGTGGAAGGCTGGAGGCTGTGCAGCGTGGTGGGATACACACGCCCAGGGCAGAGGGGTCTTTGTCACGGACATATCCCCTCTGACAAGTGAGAGGCACTCCGGCCCTGAACGCCGGCTTTCCTCCTCAAAGGATGGGACTCCTCCCGTGGAACCAGACAATTCTGGGTCAAAAAGGAATCATTTCCCTGGAGCCAAATGTCACGTTTTATGGGAGACAAAGCTATGAGAGGGGCCGTGATTTGTCTGAGGCCCCACAACCACGAAATGGCAGCACTGAGATTCTAAACCATGCTTCCTGGTCGTTAGCTCAGTGCTTTCCAACAGAATGCCAGTGTTGCTAGTTATTTCATAATGAGACCCATTAGCGAACTGCCACGTGACGCCATCTTGAAGGGCGATGGGGTGTGTACCCGCTGCCATCTTGTTCCCGGTACCCCCTGCACAGCAGGAGCTCGACCACGTCGGTCCAATTAAAGCTTTAAAGAATAAACGCAGTTTCTCTTCAGGATTATTTTCAAATAATTCTAATATTCTTTGAAGAGTATTAATAGTTTTGAACCTTCCCTTGCTCGTGAAGATGGTTGTCTCAAGTTGAAAATAAGGAAAACGAAACAAAACCCACCTCTATTCTCCCCATTATTAGTGATATGAGAGCTTCCTGGCAACAGAAGACACAAATCTGGGGAAAACGGAGTTGGGAGGTTACTTTGCTATCTTCTCTCTGGGTTTTAAGTGATCCCCATTATCACAGACAAAGTGGTAATATTAGCAAAATACGTATTTCCAGTGCCCATAACTGAGCTACTTTTGAAATCCTTGAGGCCGTTAGGATCCACCTGTATCATTAGAGACCGAAAGATGCCAATTAAATTTTGAAAAGTTTGTTCGGCTCCCTTGCTCTGGGACATGTATAAGGAAAATGTAAACAAAACCTGTGACAAATTATTTTTTCTGTGTGGTTTTGGGCCAAGAAAGCATTGCGACAGTCTTCTGCCCTACCTGACCAACAGAAGTGGATATCTGACGGTAAGGAGCCAATGCTACCCCCGGAGTAGTGAGAAACGTTACAAACGGCATCCTGACGCGTGGGGGCGTGTCGCCGGGCACGGTCACTGAGGTTGGAGACACTGCCCTTCGTATCGGAAAGTGGCTAAGAGAGTAGATCTTAAAAAGTGCACATCACGAGCAATACCAACTTTTGTAACTACATAAAAAAAGAAAAAAGGAAAGATTCCTAAAACGGAAGAGAAGCTTGTTTTTCCTTCAGCCACAGTTTTTGTAGGGAGTCATAGCCGCGACCTAGGAATCTGACGAGGGTTCAGTGGGGACGTCATCGGGACGTGGTCTCCTCTCACCTGTGTCCCTTACCTTAAAATGCACTTACGGTTTTGTTGAAGGCTGACCTCACGGCTTGAACACTCCTCAGGGATGGTCTAAAAGTGTTTGAAGTAAAAAGCCAATAATTTTCAACTGTACTAGGGTTCCTTTGTTCCCGCCCTCATCCCCCAAGTTTATTCAAATTGCTTCCCAGGCTCGGGGATGGTATTGAAATGGTCGAGCAGCCCACTAGCCATCATCCATCTTCTTGGAGGAGTGATGGCATCCCGGGTTGGGGAGTCATGACTTTAGACCCAAATGCTCGGAGTAGGTGAATGAGTCTGTTGCTCAGTGCGCTGACTGGTTAACCTTCCTCCCCAGGCCGGCTCCGCCCCCAGGCACTTCTCTCGAGCCCCATTCTTTCTCTCCTGGGCTGCCTGCAGCTGCCTCTCCAAGGGTTAGCTGATAACTTAAGGTGTGACCACTCCCAGGAGTATTGCATTTCAACAGAGGCCTCCAAGATAGAAAATACTTCCATGAAAGGAGCGAGAGAAGAGAGAACCCTGGTTATTTTTTAACTCACTCGCAGGTAGAGTTCCAGGCCGCTTAGCTCCCCATTTAGCAAGAACCCACTGCACCTGATTCCCTCCGAATCAGAGAGCCCATGAGTCCAAGTGGCGTTTCCTCCCTTTCAAGCATCACATTACAATCATCAGTCTAAAATCTCCTTTTCTTAAAAATACATAAATAAATAAATAAATAAAATAAAATAAAATAAAATAAATAAAATCTCCTTTTCTTGTCTGTGCCTTAGCTCCAGATTGTAGCGGAGTGGGGCTGATCTCATCCAGAGAAGAAACAGTAAACCTATTGAATTCTAGATGACGTCTTAACAGTGTGCGAATGAAGTAATTCGCATTTCCAGGACCCTGTACCCACCGCCACTCATGCTTTCACAAACACGGTGATGTATACTGCGCTCAGACTCTGAAATGCAATCGCAAACCCATTCCCCTACTTTCTCAGCTATTTACATGCACCTCCCCATATGTGGGGGGCTTACTGGTTGCGGCGATCTCCTGCCCATGTCTGCATCCACAATGTGTTACGACCTAGAACTATGTCTGTTAATATGTATGCGGGATGTACAAATACTGCCCGCTTATTCTCTCAGAATGAGAGTTGTAATAATTGATCTCTATGTTCAAGGGCAAACATTCCTGGAGTTCTTTCTATGGCCAGCGGACGGGAGCTATCGGATATACACTGGAAATGTATATATAACACATTAGATATGGTCTATCAGAAATAGCAAACGATCAAACCAAGACGCACAACTGTGCTTATGATTCAGGGAGCTGGGCTCAGCTGTAGGTTTCCGTAAGCCTTCAGAGCGACAACCGTCTACTTTGTATTTGGACCAGCCGAGGACTATAGCTTCCTGGTGTGGTTTTTGCCTCGTATAGTTAATATCCACATGAGCGTACGGACCGTACACGTTCAGACAGAGAGCGTCAGCTTCGTGGAAGGCCCCGGAGTGAAGGCGTTCACGGTGCGCTCTGGCTAAATGGTGGCCATGACCTGTGCCATGTGTAAGCCTCTACTTAGGTGTAGGAGCAAAAATAAAATCAGTACCGGTGATTTGTAAAATTTATTGCACGCTTCCTACTAATTTAGTTTTCAGATCATCCCTGGAAATTCTTTTAATCTTTTCTGAATCACAATATTGTTTTTTGTTTTGGGGTGAAAAAAATGGCTTTCTTCCTGAAATAAGACAGCCGTCTGTTTCGCAGACAGTTGTGCAATACGGGGGAAGGGATTGCAAGTGTTTCCCCGCTTCTAGGTAGGGTGATCCGCTCCCTAGTCTTCAGGCTCCGGGACACCTGCAGCCACCGCAAGGAACAATTCTAACGATGCCCCATTTACCCAGACTCCACTTTGCATCGTCGTCTTCTGAACGTTACTCAGTAAGCTGATCTTGAATGACACATTGATTCTTTTAAGGGATATTATTTTTTTCACTCTCGTTTAAAAAAACATTTTTTAATGAGAAATATTGAAAGAATTTACGAAAGTAGGGAGCACGGTACAAGGAGTAGTCAAGTACTCATCACCTACTTTCCGAAATTACACGTTCACGTCGGGGTTGTTTCCGGTATATCCATCCGCCCAGGGCTAGAGTAGACACAGGGCCTGGAAGAGCGGAGAACTAATGAATTAATAGTCGTGGAGAGCAATTAGTGTGTGTTGGGGGGAGGGGTAATTTTAGGATCAGGGCTTTATTCTCTCTTTTTATTTGAATAGGTAGTATAGCTTGTAGATCCTAGCGAAAGAATCGCTTCAGAAAGTTGTAGGCCTATATTTTAATTTTAAACTTTAATGACTTAGTATATATATACATATATCTGCAAGATATCCATGTGTAAAGAAAAAACTATAGTCAAGTTTCTGGAACATCGTTTATCTAGACAGCTGTCTTTGTGTGGCTACAATAGTTGGTTTAGGGTTAACGATGAATGAAGCCAGAGTAGGTTCTGGTCACGGAGGTCGGAGAAGCCAGAGTCTGGTCACTGCAGGGGGACCTCAGGCGAGCCACTAACTCAGTTACTCTCTGGGCCATACTTTCCTGCTCCTTCCATTTTTAAATCAAACCAATATCGAGCAATTACTTTCCACCAGACCCCGTGGGGAACACAGGGGTGCATAAATCATCATTCTAGACAGGAAGGGGCTCCCACCAGAGGGGCTGGAGTCGGGGTTGGATATTCTCTAGGGACACTTCCAACTCTCATAGTATGCTTTTATTTGTTTATTTCTTTATTTGAGAGAGAGAGAGAGAGCATGAGAGGGGGACGCGGCAAGGGGAGAGAAAGAGAGAATCCTGCAGCAGACTCTCTGCTGAGCATGGAGCCCAAGGTGGGGCTCGATCTCACGACTCCGAGATCACGACCTGAGCTGAATCAAAAGTCTGCTGCCCAACCGACTGAGCCACCCAGGCGCCCCCCTAGTATGCTTTTAATGATTTATTTCATTAATATTTTTCCCCCAAAGCATTCCCTATTCCTCATTATTTATAGGATACATCACTGAGTCTCGTATTTGAGAATCACCATAGTCTGACCCAAATCTGCCTAACTTCCACTTCCACTTCTTCCCTCCTAAAATCATTCTCTCCCGTTACAGTGATTCCTATTATGAGTGTCACCTGGCCATTGGGTCACCGAGGTGTCCCCTCTGCTTCCCTCCGAGCATCCAATTCCCACCTGTTCCTTCAGAGCCAACAGGCTCCTGACCTTCCCTGGGGTCCTCCTCGCGCGGGCCTTCCTTCCCCTGCATTTCCTGCAATCGCACCGTCCCTCCTCACTTACTACAGAACCAGGTCTTCCGACGTCCCTCTCCCAGAAAGTCCCCCGCACCTGCCATCTGCCTCCTTCTCACCTCCCCTTCCCTTCAAGAAGCTTGTGGACAGGAAGTAGTTTGTGGACAGATAGTTTGTGGACAGGAAGTAGTTCGTGGACAGAAAGTAATTCATGGACAGGAAGTAGTTTGTGGACAGGTAGTTCGTGGACAGGAAGTAGTTCATGGGCAGGAAGTAGTTTGTGGACAGGTAGTTTGTGGACAGGAAGTAGTTCATGGGCAGGAAGGAATCTGTGGACAGGTAGTTCGTGGACAGGAAGTAGTTCATGGGCAGGAAGGAATTTGTGGACAGGAAGTTTCCCCCTTTCATCTTCGAATCCCGAAGGCAGAGCAGTCGTGATGTCTGGCCCAGGGTCCGTGTTGCGAGTGACTGGTGGGGATAAACAGGTGCCTGGGTCCGGCCTCATCATGTTGTTTCTCCCTGGGTTTGTGCGGAAGAGACCACAGTGCAGTCTTTCCTCGGGCGCCCAGGCTGTGACTCACCCAGGAGACCGTCAACGAGCGGGAGTCCATTTTCAATGTATGAAAGTTATAGTTTTCAGGTTTTCTCAAGAGATACTGATTTTCAAAAAATTACCTAATCCGTTGCTAAAGACTTTATAAATCATGATACAGGTATCCCAAGATACTTGCTAATTACCCACAATTCCAGATGTTTCAGTACCTGGGAACTCCTTCGTAAGTATGTAAAATTTGTTTCGTGATGTTTTCACAATCTTATTGGAGAAAAATGGCTCCAAATTTTTTTAAATTATTATTTATTTTTTTACTAACTCTGCGTCAACTAAAATAAAATCTTAAAAAAACCCCACATGATGGCAGTCCTTGGGTTCAGAGCCCCTGAAAGGTATCTGAAGCATTTTCAAGGATCCTGTTTAGTTTGGGCTTTGACATAAACAGTGAGCTAGGACGCTTCCCAGGGCAGGCGTTCTTTCACATTTGGCGATGCGGAAATCAGGTTGAACACCCATCTCTGCCATGCCGTATGGAGAGCAGCAAAAAAGCCACGGCGCCTTAATTGGAGCTAATCCTTTAGCCACGAGACCTGAAAGCTTGGATCCATCTGGACTATGCATCATCTGAAGAAGGCGAAGTGAAAGGCGAAGATGACCCCCAAGAAAAGAGAGGGGCTCTAGTAGCTGGACGGCTTCCTCGGGCTGCACAGAGCCACGGAGAGCCGCGACTGGCCCCAGCGCCCTGGAGGCAGGTGTCCCCCCGCCCTGGGCCCTACGAGCTCTGATCCCCACCTGCCGCCTAACCCCCAGGCCTTCGCTAGCATCGTCCCCTGTGACACGGGGACCTCCGTGCCCCTGACGCTCCTCCGTTAGCGCCTGGCGCGCGTCCCTGGCATGTGCAAGCTTTTATTATTCCACCGTGAAATCTGACGGCAAGGTCATTACTAAAAGCCACCTTCACAAAGTATCTGCCTTGCCTGTATTTTGCTGTCTATTCAGTTCATTCCGTTACCCACAGAGAAAACAGGCCACTTCAATCACTACTTCTCATTCCCGCACTGGGGTTTCGTTCTTGAGTGGGACTCACCCCGCGGGACTGGCCGTGTGCCGGGAGCCATACTTGCGTGGGAGACGGAGCGGGGGCCTCTCCCACCCGGGCCCTGGGGGACACTCACCAGGCTGCCCTTGCTCCCCGGGAAGCTTCCCGGCCTAGCCACCGAGGGCCCCTGGTACCGTCCGAGCAGATGCCCTTTCTCAGTGCCCAGCAGCCCTCTGCTTGCCCCCCATGGACCACACACGGTCTGAGATGAGCACTGCCTTTTCCCAAAGATGTGTGGCATCTTTCCTGGCTTGCAACCATTTCCAATCTTTTTTTATTTGAGAGAGTGAGCGAGTGAGGAGAGGGAGCGGCAGAGGGAGAGGGAGCAGCAGACCCCTTGCTGAGCAGAGAGCCCGACGCGGGGTTTGATCCCAGGACGCTGAGCTCATGACCTGAGCCGAAGGCAGACGCTTCACCGACTGAGCCACCCAGGCGCCCCTCTAATCTTTCCTTTAATGACTAGATCCTGATTTTCCTTTGGAAACGGCATGTGTCCCCCTCGTTCCCCCAAGGACTCTGCCTCGCTCTGCTCCCACTGCCCGGGGTCTCCGGAGAATTTCCACACCAGCTGCAGGACTGCTCCCTCCTCTGTAAGCTTCTCCTGTGACAAGATGCTTATCGCTTTGCATCAGGTTGCATCATATGATGTCAGAAAGCTGAAAGAAAACAAAGTCTCGTCCCCAGGGAACGGGTGCTCCTGACAACACAGAGGGGACGCGGGGTGAGGGGATCTTGGGTTTCGGTAGAAGAACATCTCCCTCTGCTTTACATGATCGTTCTTCAGACCTACCTTCTCCACTGTGGGTTTCGTGGGCATTAAAAACACATTCTTCATTCTCGCGTGCTTTCTGAGCCTCGAAATCCATTCTGCTTGTTTAATAGTATTCAGGGTTCGGTACACAACCCGATTTCGTGTTCACCCTGTTCCCAGGATGGGTGATTAAAATATCGTCAACACCATAAGAGCACCTTGTGCAAAATTTCGCTCCAGAACTAACGTGTCATTGATGACTGTCCTGATGTGCTAAAAAGTCACCTATTGTCAGCAACTTTCTGGGCATCGGATGTTTCGAACAAAAAAACTTATCCGCGAAGAATGTATGCTGTTATTTTGTTAACTTGCATTTTATTTTCTATCGTGGTTTTCTTATCTGCTGGTGCACTTTGACTCAATTTCAGGAAAGAGCCCTGAGCTCCCGTTGTGACTGGCTTTTCCTCTAGCGAGACCCTGGTGCTCCAGTCAAGGTGGGATTTGTGAAGGGGGGGCCCCGCGGGGACCCCGCTCCGAGCCCTCCCGGAGGCTGAGATCCAGCCCAGCAGCCCTACAGAGAGGCCTTGGACCTGCCCCACGGCCGAGGCCGGGGCCAGTCTAGGGAAGGCTTTTACTGGGTTAAACTTCGCTGACCATCAGAAATGCCCAAGTGTGGAAAAAAAATTCACATGCCATGAGCCATCTCTCTCATAGTTCTAGGGTAAGGATAAATGAGATAAAATGAGCCCCGTGTCCTTCCCTGACCATCATTTGGCCACCGATGGAGAAGCCAGGCCATGGTCCCGAAACCTCCCGGGCGGTGGTCACCGGCACGCCTTACCTCCCCTTCCACAAGCCCAGCTGCTTTGAGGGCCATTCCCGAGACAGAAGGCCGGGAACGGTTGGGACTGGGAATTCTACTGATGCTCTGTTCTTCCAGGATAATCCAGCGTTTCCAACTGTGTTTGAGGACTGTGTTTGTGTTTTCTCGACTGCATTTCAGACATGGGGGAAGCTGGGGGAGAATTCCGGATGGCAAAGGAGAATACCCATGTGTGGGCAATGACCTTCATTCTGCTTGCTTTCGTCTGAGCCCGTCTGCGAGAGCTTAGCTCCCCAGCCGGGGGGGGTGCCGTGTCCGGTGGAGGGTGCGGAGGGCCTGGGAGATCCCGAGTGAGCCAGGCTCACGGTTCTGGTCTCTTCAGTCTGTGGGTGACCGGCGAGTCTACCGGGGTCATGGAGCAAACGTCGCGGGGGATGGGGTAATGCTCTGTGCTCGGCCCCAGGATTGCAGGAGGGCTTGCACAGGGTCTGGCCTCCTCCGTCTTTCCCTCCTCCATTTCCACCTGAGCAGGCCGCCGCGCCCCCCAGG
Organism: Potos flavus; assembly: GCA_028534135.1. Taxonomy (NCBI): domain Eukaryota; kingdom Metazoa; phylum Chordata; class Mammalia; order Carnivora; family Procyonidae; genus Potos; species Potos flavus. Next base: position 2,126,389 of record CM052883.1, read on the forward strand.
GTCCCGGAGCTGCGGCCTCCGCTGGGGGGCAGCCGGTGGCGCCCTTCACCTCTAGTCGCCTCTGTTCTCTAGCCGCGCGGAGTTTCTTCCCTCACTTGAGGACACCGTCTTCCTGAGGCCTCTGCTGCTTTGCAGATGCTGTTCCCTCTGCTGGAAACTCTTCATTTCCCCCGTGACCAGGCGACTCCAGGGGGTCCTTTAGAATGCACCTCAAACATTCCCTCCTTAAGGAAACATTCTCCCACTTCCTCCCAGGTTAGGCAAACCCCCGTTGCACAATGTCACAATGCCATGTATGTCTTCGACTGTTAGAAAATAGGGCAAATAGTTTTGAGATACACTGACGGGACTCTATGCGTTGCATTTCCTGGCGTACGGCCTCCTCCCTGCTCAGCCCGGGCAGCCACCTGCCACGGAGGGAGGATGGTGCTGAGCAGTGATGCCAAGAACACATTTATTCACACGTGTAAGGGTCAGCGGCTCCCGGCAGACTAACTAGGATATGTGCGCGCATAGGAACATGCAAGGTCTGGAGGCCAGACTTCACGGAGGGAGAAAGATCTCCCAGGCTTGGCTGGAGTCTCCTCTTCGGACAGATTCAAAACTGGGCGAAGTACATTCGATCCTGGAGTTTCGTGCAAGGAAGGTGCTGGGGAAGCCGAGGAAGAGGGTAGCCCCCCACCTGTGGCCGCGGTTCCCAGTCTGTGTTCCCCCCAAGACCTCCGGCCAGCGCAATGCGTACACACACAGGACATGAACACAAATGTTGCAGATGAGCGTGGAATGAATGGAGGTAAAGCTTTAAGCTGGAATGGGGTGACTTTTTCAAATGCCACACATCCGGGTTACTACCCGGGAAGAACACCAGAAAGAAAGAAAGAAAAAAAAAGAAAGATAACAGAACTATAACCACGAAGATCACTCCTCACACATGCAAAGGACATAGAATGGATGAAACATCTCTGACAGAAGATAAGATTCTCATATTAAATTTTATACACGTGCACCCATATTCTGAAACAAAGTGACATACAAAAAATACAAATGAACTGATGAACAAAGAAATATAAGACAAAGAAAAAATAAAAAGAGCCCCAAATAGCTCTATTAATATCAGATACAAAGGAAAAATAAACAGTAAGGGATGAAGCGGGCTGCTTTAAAAATTGATTTTGGAAAGTACAGTTCATTATGAGAATATAATAGCCAGGAATATTTATGAGTCAAATGAAATAGCATCAAAATATATCAGACAAAAGCTGTGAAAAATACAATAAGAAATTGGCAAAGCACAGTCTTAGGATACATTAATAATGTGTTCAGTAGGGGCACCAGGGTGGCTCAGGAGGTTAAGGCTCTGCCTTTGGCTCAGGTCGTGATCCCTGGGTCCTGGGATCGAGCCCCGAGTCGGGCTCCCTGCTCAGCGGGAAGCCTGCTTCTCCCTCACCTGCTTCCCTTGCTTGTGCTCTCTCCATCAAATAAATAAGAATCTTTAAAAAAATAATATGGTAAGTAGAAACATGTTAAGGAGAAGAATCAAATAATATAATTAATACATTTTATTTACTCAGTATTTGTAAAAATTGTTTTCTTCAAATGTCCTTGGCAAAGTTGCACAAGGATTATAGCCTGTGCCTCAAAAAAGAGCCGGGTGACTGCCACGCGCTGTGTTTTCTGAAGACGGCAAATAGAATTTAAGCAGTAACAAAAAGTTCAGTGTAAAGACTACGTGGAAATTAGAAATACTCCCTATATAGTCTTTCAGTGGCAGAGAAAGCTAAACCTAAATAAAGAGACGGTTCAGGAAATGCTAACAGTTGAAGTGTCACCTGGCATGATATTTGGGACACCAAAACCCCGACTGGGCTAGGAGAGGCTGTAAGTCCCAAGGATTTTTATCTAAAAATAAGGAAGAACGGAAATAAACTATCTATTCCACTCTGGAAACAAAACAGTGTCAAGAACAGTAAACAACAAACAATAAACAGGTGTCATGAGCTGACGTGAGTTACGAAAGAACAAATACTCAGTTGAAATTAATGAACAAAATCTGGAAAGCCAGAGAATAAATGTAGTAACTCAAAACCTGATTCTTTGAAGTGAAATTTCAACATTGACAAATCTTGGGCCAGATGTGTCCTAGGACGAGGAGAGGGAGCGGGCCGGGGGTGGGCACTGGAAAGGGGAGCTCGGCGGGGAGGTGCCAGCCGCCTGCCCGCGACACGGGAAGGCCACCTGACCCTCCTGCGCCTCCGGATCCCGAACCTCACGGCCAGGCACCGTTCGTAATGTCCTCAGGAGGGAATTTTTAAAAGAAAATCTTTGTGTTTGTTAAGCAAACAAAACATGTGGACACCAAAAGTAAAATAATGCTGTGCATGGCCATGTGATAACACATTTCGAAATCTAGCCGAAATGAACAAATTTCTAGGAAAATATCTTCACTAAATGTCACTTCGAAGAGGTAAGAAACTTGAATTAGCAATGCCGTGGGAGACACGAGAGGAATTCCAATAGAAATATAGTTCTGCTGGTGGAAAATACTGTCTTATTCATTCATTTGTTTAACAAATACTGATTAATTATCTACTATGTGCCTTCTGCTGCTTTCATTCTAGAGAGGATACCGTAATTGTTTTATCTCCATTTGTAAAACAATTTCAAAAGTAAGCTGTACTTCCTCAAAAGAGAGAAGAGTATCAACCGGTAAAGACCAAAAATCAACAGCTTCATCTCTTCCTCCAGTCCCCCCTGTGTGCCCTGTGTCCTTACTCATGTTTATCGACGTATCTACGTGTCTGTCGTTTCTGTCCCATTTCTGGGTGCATGTGCGGGTTTAGTGTCTATAGGATAAAATTATCCGTCTGTTCAGCACGTTTTTCTTTCGTGTTATGGATGCCCCTCCGTGGTCAGCCCACGGTTGTTATAATTATGCAAGTTTCATTGCCTTCAACGCAAGGTATGTGGTTGAACGTGCACCTAAGGAAACTCAGTCCCAGGCCACTCACTCCAACGGCTTGCAGAAGAGTGATCCGGGGTCAAGGTCACCTAGAGGACCAGCGCGGTGTTCCAATCCAATCTTTCCGTTGCAATCCTCTGTGAATCCCCAGTGCTGTTTTCTGCTCTGCGGTCCCCTCCACTTCCTTCTCGTCGTGGTAGCTGATTCTAATTTTGTGGGTGCAAACTCCTCTCCGGTTTCTCAGAATCGGGTTGGCACATTCTTGTTGAGTGTTAGTTCTGTTTGCTCCCAGGTGAGCTGTTTTATGGGGCCATCGCCATCATGAGCCTCCACGCCGGCGTCTTCCTTGTGTCCCGGGTGGCCCCTGGCTGGGCGCGATTTTATGAATGAAGGCCTGGGTTGGTTTCCATGAGCGCTGATTGTGGGTTTCCTCTGCAGAGTGCACATCTGTTTCCTGAGCAGGCCTCCCCCTTGAAAGGCTGACTCCAGGCCCCCGAAAGTGGGGGAGGTATCGACAGCAGGAAGAACGGGGCATCGGGGGACCTCCTCCCTCCCAAGCCCCTCCCGGGCCAAGCGCCAGACCCGCAGGGCGGGTCCTGAGAGCTGAAAACCCCCCGCAGAGATAGCCTAGCTTCTGGGCTCCCGCGTGGCTCCTTTGCTGGCTCCGTGATTCTTCACAGCGCCCCTCGTCCCGGCCGAGAGAAGCCCCAACAGCCCTCTTCATAAGGAGTCAGGGCCACCGACTCCTCACTCTTGAGGTCCTTTTGGAAAAACGAGTCCACAGAAAGTAAGAGAGAAAACAGTATGTCTCCTTGTGCTCCAAGAGCGCCCCTGATGAGCGGCGGGTGACGTGTGGCCCCTGGGAGTTGTGCAAAGTGCCCCCTCGGGGACCAGCTCGGCGACCTTTTCCACCTTGTCTGCCCACCCGGATTTCCAGGAGCCCTCGGTTTCTATCGTCCCAGCCGCAGAGAGGAGCCTCACGGGAAGGCGTGGAGGGCCGCCGTCGAAGCGGGGAGCCGTCTGGAGTAGGATTTCAACTTGACTCTGAGGGTGGAGACACTGCCCTGAGGGCCCCGTGAGGATGCCTCAGTGTCCCCGGGCCCGGCGCGCAACCCAGGGACAGCTCCAGAAACCTCCCTTCCCGCCGCCCTGTTGTCTTTCTTCCTCACGCCGGCGTCAGGGGCCGGGGTACTTAGCTCTGCTCTGCTCCTTTTTTGCCTCGAAAACCTCCCCGGGAAATTTGTTTTCTGTAGAAAGCAGGGTTTGGCCTTTACCTTTGGGAGGAAAGTGTCCTCTGACTGTCACTTGGCCACAGGGGATCTATTGACTGCCTCCCATATGTGGCTCTGGGCAAACTGTGCTCTTGACTTTGAGCGTGGGACCGCCCCTCCCCTCCTCCCGGGTCATCTGGGGATTCCTGAACATGTCTCTTCCACGGCTCTTCCCACTTCTTCTTTTCAAGTACTATTACGTTTTCATCTAAGTATTTATATCTATCCTTTTCTTAAAAAAAAAGAAAGAAAGAAAGAAAGAAAGAAACCCAGAAATTTAAGAAATAGGAAAAATAGAGGCTCTGTTCAGTGTGGCCTGTGGAATCTCTCAGGATTCTGATCGGAGGGAGCAGCAGTTTAAAATGTCCTACAACTGCATTTGACTTAGAAGAAGGATTTGAATCCACGGGCTCACCCTGTACTCCAAGAAGCTTTTTAGCTTGAGTCCTAAGTTGCAACAAATTCACAACCTCTATACTTGCTGCATTTTCAAAGTAAGATGTTTGTAGTTCAAAGTTAGCCAACAGCACAGTATGTTTAGAAGTCAGTGAGAATGCACCCAGGAGAATTACTCTTTTCTGGTTTAGGGATGACCAAAGCAGAACCACAAAGAGCAGATTTGCTCTAAAATGAGCTTCATTTCCAATGAGAAGAGAGCAGCCCGCCCTCTTTCCCCACCCCCCACTTTCCCCACGTATGACTTTATTCCATTTAAAAGTCTAAGGCTTCAGTTCTAGACTAATTATCCTTTTGCTGCATTTTTGGGGGCAACGTTCTCCTTCCTTCCAAATTTGATAATCAAAATACAATTCTTAATAAATCTATAAATCAGGAAGCAAATTTAGCATATATATGTATAATATATATATATATGGCATATATATAAATATATATATTTATATAGATATATATATTTATATATATCTATATAAATATATATATTTATTTATTTTTTCATTTGCTGAGATTTACCTAGAGAGAATTGAGTCAGCTGTAGGTCTGAGGCTTTAAGGCACAGCAATTTAACCTCCTGGAAACAATTACTTCAGTTGGATACCAGAGTAGTCGTACATTTTTGAAACATGTACAGGACGTTTTAAAAAGTTATGTGGTAGTTTTGAAGCGATTGGAAGGCCTTGATAAGTTACCCCAATCTGTAGGAAATCCCACAGTCTGATGGGAGAGCAAGGGGCAGCTATTTTGGGAAAGAAAATGGAAAAGCCAAGGCTGGGACAACCTGAGTCTGATTCACCAAAGGCAACTTTATCCTACATGTAAATTCAACTCTCACTTGTTACAATTAGCTCGGACCTCTTTCTGGGGCTTCATGAGACTCGTGTGTTCAGTGCTGTGTAGACATCTCCGTTTCAGTGCCCGTAAACATCTCTAGCGCGGTATGTCCAGAGCTGAAGTCATTATCCCTTGTCCTTAATTGATCTCTCTCACAGTGGAATGCTAATTGGTTCCTTTCTCTTCAAGGTAACCCTCTCCCCTCCTGTCCGCAGAATGATTCCACGAAAACCCAGACCTAATTGTGCTTCTCTCATGATTAAAACATTTTTTGTTTCCGCATTGCTTTCAAAGTTCATTTAGAGCCTCTCTGCAGTTTCTCACGGTCCCACCTTCACCTACTTCTCTGCCACTCGCACCTTTCACGGTACGGGTAGGATGACATTTTTCCTTCGGTGTGCGGTTCTCTCCGTCTCGACATGGGTATGGACTCCTGTGGCCACACCACAGCCCGGGTACAAAAGATCTATCTCCCCCCAACGCTCGGCGCCCTCCAGCTGTCCCCGTAGGACCACCCCACCCCACCCCCTGCTCCCGGCCACCGCGAGTCTCTTCTCCATCTCAGGTCTGTCTTCTCATGAATGCCCTACAATCGGAATCCTACGGAATATTGACCTTTGGATTGGAGCTCCGTTCGCTCGTCACAGCGCCCTTAAGGTCCATCCACATGGGTGAGAGTGTCCGATTTGTTCCTTTCAGTGGCTGACCCGTATCCCGTTGTAGCAAGGGGATACCCGTCCCTTCATCCATCTGTTGAGGGACGTTTTGGTTGTTTCCAGTTTGGGGCAATGAGGAGTGGAACCACTACGAACATTTATGGGCAGAGTTTTGTGTGAACACGCGTGGTTATTTCTCGAGGACAAATGCCTAGGGGGAGGATGGTTGGGTCGTACGATGAGGGTGTATTTAACTTCATAAGAACCTGCAAAACCCTATTCCAGAGCAGATGTCTATGTCACTCTTTGAAAAGATGTGTAGTGGATTCTGATGTAGCCTCGGCCGTCCGGGCTGCCGCAGAAACCCCACAGACTCGGCGGTTTCTAAATAGCACAAGCCTATTGCCTACACTTTCGGAGGCTGGAAGGTGACGGACGAAGGCGCCGGCAGATTCGGTGTCCGGTGAGGGGGACCGGCTTCCTGGCTGGTAGCCGGTCTTCTTCTCCCCGTGTCCTCCCCTGGTGGGAGGGACACGGAAGCTCTCTGGGCCTCCTTCATGACGACGCGCATCCCTTCATGGGGGACGATCGTCTCCCTGACGGCCCGTTTCCTGACACCAGCACCCTGCAGGCTCAGCTTCACATCCGAATTCGGGAGGGGACGCAAAACTTCCGTCTGCGGCAGGTGCACAAACTGGTTTGGAAACCGTACGTGTAACCATTTACTGGTTAGCATCTCTCGTAAACTACAAGCTGCCTGAAGACAGAGAATATGTGTGTTTAATTTTTTAGCCTCTGTATCCCCAAAACCTACCCGAGGGCCGCCCTATGCTTGTTTATAGGCACACAGACAAGAGCGGCCGTAGTCCTCCACGGGGGTGGTTCTGGGGGTGTGGTGGCTGCTTGCCCCAGGAGCACCCCCAGACTGTCACTCCTAACACTCCCCTCCTCCAAATGTCACAAGTTGTTTCCGTGAGGATCATGCAAATGAGCAGTAATAATAATGTATTCTTGATTTGCTTTTTAATCTTAAAACAAAACAAAAAAATACCAGTGAAATAGTGTAAGTTCCTTAAAATATTTTATGGACTGGAATTTGCATTTACCAAACAAAAAATATTCCATCTTGCAGTTTGCCCCTGTCTCACCGGTTTAGATTTTAACCATAAATACAAGCTCAGAATGATCACCTTGAAAGACGGAATGGAAATAACTCCAGTGGTGTTTGTCTTTATAGTTACTGGACGGTCGCTCCCTATTTAGAACGGAAGGTTGAAACAAGAGGATCCGTGTCACCACGGGGGGGATGGAGCGAGCTGGAGCCGGACTGGGGGTGGGGGGGTGGGCGGGGCCGGGTGGGGGTGGGGGGGTGGGCGGGGCCGGGTGGGGGTGGGCGGGGCCCCACGAAGCTCCTCCCTCTAAACGCAGCCAGGAAGCCAGTGCCCAGAGCAGCCCCATGTGGAAGCTCCAAGCAGACGATGACGTCTATTAAATGGAGAAAAATAGGAAAACGTGGAGCGAGGAATAAACATCACTTTCCCAGAACCAGGCATTTTACCGGGTGGCGAGCAACTGTAACGTGAACATAAATACAGTGTAAAGCAGGCTGTGAATTTTACATACGCTTTAAAAATTGAATAGGAGACAACCAAACAGACCACAGTCCCAGGAGCCCGAAGTCACTTGCCTGTGTCATCGTGTTAAAGTAGGACGTGGGGGACCGTGTCCGCCGCAAACCCGTGAGACAAGCAGCGTTTCTGAGAGCGACTTCATCATTATTTGCTCACTTGTAACTGGCAACGGAAACGATCCCGCCCTCTTGTTATCTCGGTAAACAGTGTGTGAGCACACAGCATCCGACAGGCGAGGGGCCTGTGAGTCCTCGAGGCCCGTCCTCTCCCCAGGGCTCGGAGCCTGCTCCGGGCAGTGTGGGCGAGCTTCTCCCCCTCGGAGCGGGCTGGCAAACAGCTTCGGCGTTGTGAGTCCAACCTCTCTGCCCCACCGCTGGGCTCGGCAGCGGCAGCGGTAGCTGGAAACGTCCACAGACGACACACGGGCAGGGAGCGTGGCTGTGTCCCAACGGGATGGCCCGAAGCCGGCACAGGCCAGACCCGGCGGCCGACCTGCGACTTCGAGGAGAGGTGGCTGGGAGAGCAGAGTGAACCGCGAGAGCGTGGGGAGGGCGGCTGGGTGGGCCACACGTCCGTCTGCTGCCTTTACGGGAACCTGGGGGTTCCTAAACTCGCACAGAACAAAGAAAGCTGCCGGGGCTCTACGCACGAGGCACTGATCTCAGTGGCTTCGACACCTCAAGCATTGGCTGCCCCTCCTCGGAGATGCGGGGACACCCCTGGCGAGGAGGGACAGGGGAAAGAGGAGGGGTGTCCTTGCCGTGCCTCACCCCTGCGCTGACCCAGAACTGCCGTTTCTCAGGCTGCGGGGTCCTGACTGCAGGTCATTAGACCAGTTTAGAGGGTCATAAGCCACCCGGTAAAAACAGCGGGTTTGACAACACGAGGCCGGCTCAGACAGTAACCGTGGCGTCCGCGACATCTCGTGGCCGCGCCGATCACTCTCGCACAGGTGTGCTGGGCTCGCACGTCACCACGTGGAACTCTCGGGGGGAAGGCAAAGCCGTTCCTGAGGGGTGGATGGCCGTAGTCAGGTCACCCACAGTTTTCTGTTCTGTTTTGGGTCCGTGAGGCAGCCGTGAAAATCAGGAAGCAGACGGACGCAGAACGATCTTGCGTTGGATGGCTTCCTAGGGCTTCTCCGGTCCTCTAAAGAAGTCCCCACTAGAATCCGGGACCAGGCACAAGGCTACTGTTCGGTTTTTCTTTAGATAGTGCTCAGTCCCAATCAGCAGATCCATCTTCGGGAAATGCCGCCGTCTCTGAGCCAGCGTCGGCGCGGGGGCGGGTCGTGCGTGCACAGGTGACTGGACGTGACTGCCCCCTCGCTCCCCACAGGCCGCCAGTCCAAGCTCCTCCCTGTGAAGATGCCTCCTGGTTGGCGGGGGCTCTCTGCTCCTACCTGGGGGCTGGCGTAAGGGTGAGAACGAATGACGAGGAGAATGGAGAATGACTGGCTTTGGTCTCACCTGTCCACTGTCGCCGGGTGCAGTGCTGGGCACAGGGGACTGGAAGGACAAGCCCCCCGTCCTCCCAAGGCCTCCCTCAAGCAGTGGGGGCCTCCAGCACTAGCTCTGCGCGGAGGGGCGCCCCTGCTCGCCTGACCTGCTGGGAGCCGGGATGCCACCAGCCTCGCGCGGCCTCCCTGCCCCAACAGGGCTCGGGAGCTGCCAGCAGCAGGTGTCCCCCGTGGTTACACTAAAGGGAGGGACAAGTCGACGTTCACAAGCGCGCATCCCATTCCTGAGACGCAGCTCGCCGCGTTGGGACAGGCGAGCATTTGCAAAGAACGCACAGAAGACGGTAGGAAGAACAAAGCAGGAAACGCTGGGCCTCTGAGGTCTGCACAGGTGCCCGCAAGCCGGGCCAGGTGGCGAGCTGCTGGTGGCCGTGGGGCCGGGGGACAGGGCCCCCCGCGGGCACGTGTCCCCAGAACCGGCGAATCCTAGCACTGGGGAAGAGTCATCTGCTCCCAGGCACGGCAGCGGGAGGGCGTGTCGTTAGGGGAGGTTTAATTACATTCTCCTCTAATATCAGCCATTAATGACAAATAAACACAGTGACGTGAAGTGTCTGTGGTCTGCTTTTCGAGAACCTCTGGGCAGAGAAGGGAGGAATCTAAACATTTCCTGCAAATGTTATAAATGAACAAATGTCCAGATACATTTAGCCTCCTGGACCATTGAAGCTCAAAGCATCCAGGGGTGTGTTTGTGAATTTATTTTATTATTAAATATCAATGGCTACTTATTATATGTGAATTATTCAGTACACATTTTTACTAAAATATATATATGAAAAGACTGATGAACAGGGAATGCTCTTGTCCTCACTGCCCGGCTTCGCTGTGTATTATTAACATTTTGCTACATTGCTTCGAAAATTTTTTCGGAGATCGAACCCACCAAACTCTACGGAAGCCCGTCCTCCTTCTTGCCGTTCCTTCTCACATACTCTGAGTGACCGCTGCTGCCGAGCAGCAAAGGTAAACCCCTGGCACGGCCACCTGCCACCTTCCCTCCACGGGTGGGGGGGGGCACAGGCTGCACGGCCGGCGAGAGGAGCTGCGGACCCCGCGGCGGGAAGGGCACAGAACTGCAGATAAATGTGTTGCCTGCGTCAGCCTCGGGTTTGGTTTTGTGACGAAGAAGGTGGGTTTGCTCCTGCAGGACAACCCCTTCCCCGACGGCACAGTCACACCCGGGCCCCCGGGGGCGCGGCTCTAGGGGCGGGTGGGAGCTCCGGACCTGCCTTCCCACGAAGGTGTGGACTATTTCGGCAGCACAAGGAATTACGGTTATATTTCCTGCGTTTCCGTAAAAGGTGACCCCGTGAAAGGTCCTGCGAGCACGGCCAGAACGTCTTCTTGCACTGTGACGCGGGGGTCCGTGCCCTGCCGTCCCTGACGCTCCCCGGAGCGGCCCGGACCCGATGGACTGAGGCCCGGCCTGGAACCCGGTGAGATTCCACTTGCCGTTCCCGGGGAGAGATGACGGGCCTTCTGGATACGTTTTTCTGGAAAGGGATCAAGTGGAACCAGTCTGCCCAAAGCAGAGGGTCAGTCTTTCAGAAACGGACTTGGGCAGCACGCTGGTTTCTCCGGGGCTGGTCTCCCTGGGAAGGCGCGTGGGGTGTCGTCCCAGCGCCGGGGACGCCCGGCTGTCTGCGGAGACCCCCACAGCCAGGTGCCCTGAGCAGGGCTGCTGGCCACAAGCCCCGTGCAGGGGGAGCCAGGACCCGGCTCCCGTTCACACACTTGCTTCCTGGCTGTTGGTTTCGAGGGAAAAGTGGGTCCTGTGAGGGAGCCCTGGGCAGGGAGCACTGGGCAGGAGATGAGCTCCGGCGGGAGCCGGGGGAACTTCTCGAAGCAGACGAGCCCCCTGCAATCTCAGCGAACTTTCTGCCCACCGTGCAGTGAAAGCCGCCGAGTGGAAACATCCAAGGGATGCTTGGAAGCTGCGTCTGATCTTGAGGATGAGGCGTGTCTGCTGGTGGGAGCAGGGAATTCGGGAAAGAAAGGAGTTCAAGCCTAAGGACATTGACTTTATCCTCCTCTCAGAAAAGAGGTCGTTTGGAGGCTGCTTAAATGTCTAAAGCTACAAAGGCGCGTGGACCCATCCTTCTAGGGGGTTAAAGAGCAAGGGCTGCCCCAGGCGGGACACCTGCCAGCCCTTCCCAGAATGCTCTTGTCCCCGGCCACATGCGCCTGGCCCCGAGTCTTTCTTTCAGTTCCCTGTTTAAATGTCACCTTATCTTCAGACCTTCCCCGAACGCCCAGGTAAACCCTCCCTTTCCATCCCTGATCTCCTGCTTGTTTTCCCCCAGCGCCCTCCTTGCTGCCACCTGGCACGTTGGTTTACCGAGGGCCACCTGATTGTCTCCTGTTTACCTTGCCCGGATGCCAGTTCCTTGGGAACAATTCCTTGGAATAGAATACCTCCTACCTTATTACCGGCCTGGAGTGGGATCGAGGGCCCGCGGAGGAAGCTCCCGTTAACTGTTTGCTGAATGAGCAGAAGGCTGCGTACGGGACCGAGCCGAAAGTTTAGACTCTAGATTCCTGGACACCGAAGTCTGTTTTCGGGGGAGGGCGGGGGGGACGGCGTGCGTTCCTGTTTGCGTTTTCTCTAAATCACTTGTTTATACCTCTTTCAAAAGTGGTGTCTCGTGACAGGTACAGGGAAGAAGGTAAGGATAGGTGATTAATGAGATCAGAGCCCCGTGAGATGTCGGGATGGCCTCAGTCCTGCAGGCAGAGAGCCCGTAGTCCGGAGTCTGAAAAGTACATTCTGATGTAGCCTAACACAGAACCTAGGGAGCGATCGACGTCCGCGGACCACGGTCCTGCCACCGAGCTCCCGGGGTCTGTGCACGTTCCACCCGCTCGACCAAGGTTCTTCCTCTGTTGAAAGAAAGCAAGGACATTTTCCACCGCACACAGAGAGTGGAGAGAATGGATACTACGTCCTCGGTTTAAAATGTTCCCCGATAACTTTTTCTTAAATCTGGGGCACATTCTACCACTGATTTGCCAGAAAGCACTTAGTCGATAAGAGAAGAGGGAGCACTTCTCTAGCCCTCGGAATACGTTGGAAACAGCAGAGGGGATGGCATGACCGCTGGATTTTCAAGGACCCTTTGACGTGTCCTTTGGCTGGTGGTGACTTTCTATCCCATGCTTTCAGTCTGCACATACTTTTAAGCACTACCAAGAAAAACCCTCCTTTGGAAGATAGGGTTAAATGTTGGTATCCTATTACGTTTCGTAACCTTGTGGTGTTTCGCTCCCTAATTTTAAGAGCCCCCATTTAGACATCACGTCTCAGTTGGATTGTCACCAACATGAGTTGAGGCACGTTTCCAAAACCGTTTGTGCCCAGAAGTGAGTGACTAAAAATGAGGACAGATCAGTTTTACTTGGTTTTGTTTTGTTCTGTTTTTCTGTGCATTGAGGATTTGCTCTTTCCATTGATCAAAGGGCCCCCGTAATTGCTGGACGCTTCAGCTGGCCTTGGCTGGGCAGTCACACCGTCAAATGTCAGCTACAACATTACCCTTTAAATACGAAAGACAGGATTTGCCCCAGTGCCTTCGGCCCAGTGTCTTTTATATTTGGCCTCGAAAGGCTCAATTTGCTCCCAGGGACTTATCAAGACCTGGCTGCAATTACTCAGCAAACGGCAAAGATCAGCAGCATAAACGAGAGGCACGCACTAAGCGCAGGAAGCACGAGGAGCCCTGTCTAATAGCTTACGGATGTATCCGCACAGCCTTCCCCTCCCTCCTCCCCCTCCTGGTCTCCTCCGTCCCCCCCGCGCTCCTCCCTCCTCCCCCTCCCCCTCCCTCCCCTCCTCCCTTTTCTCTCACCCCTCCTCCCAAGGTCAGAAGACACTGCCTGTGTTCATTCTCGGAGGATTCCTGCTTGTTTAACCAACACAGAGGGCAGATCCCCGGATTGGGATCACCCAGGAAGGTGAGGGACTTTGGGGCCCGCTTGCCCAGCCTACTCTCTCAACCCTTCCCTTCATTTACTCCTGTCGACACAGGACGTGGGCTCCAGATATTAATCTTCTATTTTTTCAGATGCTTGCTGAACTTTCCCCTTGGGCCTGAAGGTAGCAGGGCGGTCTTGGCCGGGCGAGCGCAGGGGCCTGCCTTGCGGCTCTGCCAGGTCCTGAGCTGCCGAAAATCCACTCACCCCCCAGCGCCCTGCAGTAAACATCACCTTTCCCCCAGTCGACCTGCTGGTGCCCCGAAAACACACCCGCCCCTTCCGGCTCCGGTTACAAACTTGGACTTGACCGCTGGCCAAGTTCCTCCTCACACAGCAGCCGCGTCTCTGCCTGCCCCCGGGCCGCAGCCACCGGCCTGAGCCCCACAGAGGCCGCACCCGAGCCCCTCCATCCTCGGGGCCCCAGACAGCCGGGCAACTTGCATTTGGGATTCCACGGAGTCCGAGGCGAGGAGAGCAAGAGGGAGGTCGCTTCTCAAGCGTCCCGTTTCCAACGAGGCGCGGGTCGTCTCTGCGGCCACATGGCTGTCTTGTCGAGCAAACCTTCTGAGATGTGACCTTGCTCTGGGATGCCATACATTCCAGGAGGGCCCAACATCTTGGGGCAACTGTAGGTTTGTCCTGGAGGGCCCCCCATCACGGAGCTGGGTTACCCCGGGGGCTGGAAATGTGACAAGAGCTCGCTGCCAGCAGGTTCGTTCTGCGGTGAGACACAGTAGAATGTTCTTGACATATAGTAAGAACACATCAGAGAAGAAAGTGGCCGAGTTAGGCTCCAGGGTCCTGGGAACAAGGTCACGTTATCCTACATGTGTGCTGGATTTTATACAGTTGAAACTAACGAATCTTCTCTGTCTTATGAAGCAAAACATTGAGGCTGCGGGGTCCCTCCAGGGCTGGCAGCCGGCAGGGCTCTGCATGTGCTCAGGACAGAAGCACCTGCTGTGGTCTGGGGTCCCTCCTCCGCCCCAAGGGTCTCCCCCAGCTCTCCAGCCATGTCTCCCCCCTGAGCACGCATGGGTCCTCCTGGAGATCGGGTCCCTACCTGAAGGGATGGAGCCCAAACATCGGGGCACTGGTGCTGCCGCGGGCCGGGTCCTCTGTCCGTCTCTGCAAGGGATCACTTCTCCGGGGTCATCGGAAACCTGCTATGGAAACCACCGGGACAAAGCCCCCCGCGTGTGGGTTACTGCCCCCCCCAGACCCACCTCTATCGGATCCCATCTCCCCTAAGCCCGCGAGGGAGGAGGAGCTACTCCTCTGTCACGGGCTGAACGTCTGTGTCCCCCAAGCGGCTACGTTGGAGCCCTGGCCCCCCGCGTGGTGGCATTGGGAGGGGGGCCTAAGGAGGGTCACATCAGGTCATGAGGAGGGGACACACGGTGGCGTGAGTGTCTTCATAAGAGAAGGAAGTGGTGTCAGGGCTCGGGTCCACCCGGGAGGATGCAGCGAGGAGCCGGGAAGTCTCCTCCCAGAGCCGACCCGGGCCCCTGGTCTCCAGCTTCCAGCCCCGGGACCGGGAGAAGCACGTCGCTGCCGGTGAAGCCGCTGGCCCGTGGGGTTTTGTCACAGCGGCCCGAGCTGACTAAGACAGACAGACACTCTTCACGGGAACTTCCCCATCACCATCTCCCCTCTTCTGTCCCTCTCGTCTCTTCACCGCCGTGGGAAACACATGACGACGGCCTTCCGTGTACCGTCAGTGCCGGATCTGCCCGCCGCACTCCCCCTGTACCCCCTCCTCCTCCCGCCCCTGCCCTTCATCTCACTTTCTCCACACGTGTTTCTACTCGACGCCCCTGGTCACGCCGTCTGTCACCACATTTCCCAGGGATGCACTTTTATGTCAAAACCCAGGTTGGATTTGGGGGAGACAAGAAAAAAACCACAGCCGTAGTGTGCCCACCATTGTCTGCACGGATGCTGCTGGTTACAGGACGGCTCGTTCGAAGGCAGCGAGAGGCCAGAAGCCGTGCCCTCCCCCGTGCTGTGTGCCCCGGGAGCCTGCGTGTGGCCGGAAGGAGTGGCTGCGGTTCTCTCCGGGAGGGGACGGTGCAGGACCCGGGGGGGGGGGGGGACCGGATCGCAGCAGCCTCGTGCCTGTGATGCGGCCTGACGGGTGTCCCCAGGGGGTGCCGTGCCCCAAAGTCCTCCCCCTTCTGGCTGGTGGGGAAGCGTTCCTCGAGCCGTGTGCACGGCCACGGCTGAAAAGGAACGGGTCAGATGAAGAAGAGACAAGGCGGGAACATTCTGGGCAGAGAGAGAAGGCAGCCCGGTGATCAGGGGCTGGGAACACGTTCAAGGTGCACGGTGTCCGGGGAGAGGGTCTGGCAGGAGAGTTTCGGAGGTCGAGCCGGAGCAGGGGGGTGGACCGGAGGGCGGGGAGGCTACGCACGGAGCTCAGGCCCTGTAGCTTCTGACGGCGGGAGCCCCGAGAAGGGAGGTTCCAACTGGCCTTCGCCAAGAGCCCGGATCCCGGTGCGGTTTCTTGGGGGTGGGGCAAGAGTGGAGCGGGAGGCCTTTCTAGAGACCCAGGTGAGGGCGTTCGGCGGGCAGCGATGGTGGGGTGCTCCCCGTTGGGGAGGGGAGACACCCGTGGAGTTTGCCTTGGCTTTAGAGCACGTTTTGCTTTACAAACAATGGATTCTATGCTATTTATCATCTACTTTCCTCCAACGCCAGCTGCCGTGCTCTGGAGGGACTGGCGACCGAGTCTCCCCCGCAACGTGCGAGGGGACAGAGCCACGGGGTGGGGGAGGGCAGCGGGCCTCCCCCTGGTCCGGGCTGCCCCGGCTCGGCTTCCCAGGCCTCGGCCGCACTGGCTCAGGGCTGCCGCTCAGCGTGCTGTTGTCCTTCCCCCCAGCTGGCTCGCCTCCCGGATCCCGGCAGCGGGTTGGCGGGCCATCCTGCTTTTCTGTGCTGCGTTTTTATCTTTTTCTGCGTTTTCATAGGTATTCTAGGAGGAAATTGGAAGTGTATGAGTCAGGCTGCGTTCTAAAGATAGCCTTTTAATCCTGAAGAACCCTGTGCTTGAAATTACTGTTTTGGGGAGAAAAAGTAACTTTTTGGAAGAAGTAAAAGAAGACTGAGAATGAACTACTGGGGATTCAGAACTTTGCAGGCAGTGCGTGTGCGCGCGTGTGTTCCTGTGTGAGAACGTGTCCGTGGGTGCACCCACTAGGCGTGTTCTGGAAAGTGCTCATGGGTCGGAACCCTACAGTCCGACTCTTGCCAGCTGTGTGACCTTAGACATGCTTTCACCGCCATGGACTTTGTTTTCGTCCGCTGGAAAAGGAGATTAATAAGCCTGGATTTCTAGGAAGAATAACTGAGATCACTAGTTCGTGGAAGGCGCCGAGTTCGGCGGATGGTAACCGTGACATGATTACGGAAAAAGCTCTTCCCCCAAGAAAACCCCAAGCAAAAATGCATTGTTACAATATAAACCTGTTTTTTTATGTTCTATATGGGTTTTTTATAAAGATGGTTCTTTACAGATTAAAGGTGTCTGTGATTTTCTAGCTCTAGTTTTTAAAAATGTCTATGCTTTAGGTCTATACGTAGTAATCAGTCTATGATCAATCATGAAAAAGAAAAATAAAAGCGTTACTGAATCTTATTTTAAACGTTGACAGATAACACGGCATGTCGCTATCCTGGAGCACCCATTGAACAAATGCTGTGTTTCTCGTGTGTCCCATTGGAAAGCAAAATTCAAGTCCTTGCATCTCTCCTAGTGGAAAGGAGGGCGGTGGTGACGCGGCCGACATCGCCATTCGGTCCCAGGAACGGGTGCTGGTCCTGGCCCTGGCCCTGGGAGGTGACCTACCTCACCGTGTGTCCTGTGCTCCTGATGAGAGTTGGGGAGCTGGGGAGCAGGGACCAGTCAGCACAGACCCATCCCTGTCCCGGGAAACACAGTGGGGATGCGTGGTGGAGGCCAGCGGGTCTCTTGGCAATGACGGTGTCCAGAAGGCACAACATTGCCCTGGAGGGGTCTTAATCTGGAAGCTCAGGTAGAAGTTCCCGTGTAGATGGATCCAGGCCTTGAAGCGTACAGGGAGGTAAACTGAGGTCGAGCTGCAGGGGAAGTCAAGGGCAGCTGGTTGTAGCAAACACGGCTTCAGCATCTTCAGGGAGCGCGCGACTACGTCTTTCCATCCTGTGTTTCCCCGGGCCCACGTGGGACATCTAAGGAGCATTCCGGGTCTCCGGGACGTGGGTCCGTGTGGGCGCCCCGCCTACGGCTCCCCATCCAGCTAGGGTAGGGGAAGAGCGGCTTCAACACTTGAGGACAGCTCTCCTTGGAGTCGGTAGCTCGGGTGCCCCTCCTCCATCGTGATTGTGACAACCGTCCCTGCTCCCGGCACCTGGGGCACGTGCTCCCCGCCGTAGGACCTCTCGCATGGTCGCTGTCAGGTTGCGATCCGCACTGTGTTAGAAATCCGTGTTTCCGGCTGCGTGCATGCCGTCTCGACTCCTGGGTACTCCCAGTCTCTGCTTGGCCTCCAAACCCTCTAGGATCTGGGCCCACAACCAGCCCTGCCCTTCCGTCCGCATCTCTGCCTCACCAGGCAAGCTCAGCTCCCCCTCGGTCCCCACGACAGCAGCTGCCTGCCTGTGCTCAGTTATTCTCCCGCGGGGGGTGCCCCCTTCCCGGGGCGGAAGCCCCAGTCCCAGGCCGCGGGGGTGGGGGTCCTCCCTTTGGGGCAGGATTACACGGCTTTGGTCTACACCTCTTTTCCGGCAGGGGCCAGCTCCTGGTTGGCTGGGTCGTCCCTGGAGGGTGTGTTTTGCACGCCTTCGGGACTGGAAACTACAAGAACTCGGCCGCGTCTTGGTCACAGTGGTTTGCCCGCAGCAGGTGCTCAGTGGGACTGCGGCGCGGCTGGGGGGCTGCCTCTGTTCTCACCCCGGTTCAGGGGTTCACGACCTGTCTGCCGCCAGGTAGCAGTGCCAACGAGAACAGACCTTTCTTTCCTTTTCTTTTCAGTTCCTACCCCAAACATTTGGAGGGACAACCACCCCATCGAATGGCTATAATTCATTCATTCAATAAACAAATATTTATTGGACCCTATGTTCCAGTTACATCAATAGACACCTCTCCTGTTCCCCGGAAATCTGTGCCCTCATTAAAGCTTATCTTCTGGAAGGGAGAGGCGGATAATAAACTATAGATACGATAAATATGTTACAGTGTATGTTAGGATATGGTCATTGTAGAATCAACACAGAAGTAAAGCCAGGTGTGGGGGGTAGGGAACGTACCAGGGGCAGGTGATCACAGTGACCCTCATCAGGACAACATTGAGAGAGTCCGGTAATTCAGAGAGAGAGAAGTTAGCCGAGTTTGCATTTAATGTTACAATTTTCGGAGGGACTAACAGAAAAGAATTTCTATTTGTGTTGCAATTTATAAATAAGGCTTGTGTGGATTTTGAACCTAATTTAACTGTATTTTTTTTCTTTAGCTCTATATTATAGTTCTCCTATCGATGATGAAGAAATTAATTGAATAACGTACTAGGGTTTTTATTATGCCACGGAAAGTAAAGGGCTTTGAATCTCTCTTAATTTTCAAGCAAGGGTCCAAGTCCCTAACATTTATCTAATACATGTGTCTGGATGGATTCCCCATGTTCGAGTCCTCTTTCTCATCCGTTAGCTCACCCATCTGGATGTTGTTTCCCTATTCGAATTTCACTAATTTTCCCTCTGACTTCTCCTTCTCACTGCTTTTTGTCTTCATGGTGACTAATTAATGTGTTAGCGATGACATTTATATTCGTCGTATTGTACATCGCCACAGCTCTCCCGCTAAAAGCAGAGATGATTTTCAAAACAAATATATTCAACAATATGAAAGCCACGGCTCACTACTTTTCATTGACATTGTTATTCAGATAATCACAGACTCATGTGCAACTGTGAGAAGCAATACGGAGTGAGGCTGTGTACCCTTCACCTCGATTCCTCCAGCGGGGACATTTTGCAAACCTACACGCACAGCTGGGGCGTTGGCGGTGACGCAATCCACCGACCGTGTTCCGATGTCCCCGTTTTGCTTGCACCCCCCATGCAGCACGCGGGCGTGCTGGTCACCTGTATCTCTAGATGGTCTCAGGACCAGTGGACTCGAAACCCTATTCGCTCATTTTTGCTGAATTTGTGGTAGCTTTTTGTTATATGTTCTCGCAGAGATTTTTTTCTTTAAACAGAAATATTCCCCCTTCCCATCTCACGCGTACTTTCTCTCACATTAACCCCCCACACTTGCACCCACACCCCCACACACCCCCACACACTCACAACCCCCCCACTTGTACTATACACACACATACACTTATACCCCCTCCCCACCGATGGCCCCCCCCGCCCCCCACGGGTCTGGGATGGGGCCTGACCCTCTGCATTTCTAGCAGGTTCCCAGGTCCTGCTGATGCTGATGCTCTGGGGACCATACTTAGAGTACCACTGCCGTCGGGAACCACAGACCCATGACTGTCTCTGACCCCTGACTTACCCTGCTCCCCGAGGAACTGAACCCCTCTCTTGAGTGTGACTCGGGACCACACAGATGCCTGGGCCGACGGCCTGTCCTTAGCCCTGCCGTCCTCCTGCACCTCCTCATCGTCTGGCCCGGGGACGGCTGTGCCCTTCCAGAAAGCCCCTGACCCATGGGCTCCTGCTGCCCTGAGCTCCCCGGTTTGTGGTGCTCCTTGCTTCCAGCGGCTTTCCCGTCCCATCCTCCCAGCCTCTAGCTGCAGTTGTCCTCCGGGCTCCTCCCTCGTCTTTCTCTCCCAGACATCACACCCGTGCCTACGGTCTCAGCCCTCATTTCCAGGCAGACGGCTGCCGAATCCTGGTGTGTGTGTCCAACGGCTGACGGCACCCCCTCTCTGGAGGCTCATCCCCTCCCCCCCGACACCTGCTCTCACCTGCGCCGTGAAGGGCTGGAGCACGTGGGCTCAGTCCTGCCCTCAGATCAGCTCCCCCCTTTCCCGTTTTGGAGCCTGAGGGGCGCCCTTCGAGCTTCTTCATGCTGAGCCTCCCAGGCCCCCCGCCGAGCCCCGCTCCTCCCTCCTGCTCCTCCCTTGGCTCCCCTTCCTTGGGCCTCCTGGATTCTCAGAGGGACGGAGGTTTCCGCGGGGGCTTTTCTGCCTTCAGGGGGTCGTGTCTCCCAGCCATCACTGCCCGGCCGCTTCCGGAGGGCGGCCCAGTGCACCGGGCTCCCCGCCCAAACCGTGATTTCCAGCCCAAACCCCTCGTCCAAGATCTCTCCTTGCGGATCTGGTAAGATTCAATGGGCCACATGCTCGAGTCACGTTGACCTTGCTTAGCTTGCTGCTTTTGCACATGCGTCCTTCCTCGAGCCCCAAATGGCCACAAGAACTTAGTGCTGATTAACAAACACCCCTAGCATCCTTTATTACACGTGAGACACTCTCTCGAGCGTCCGCAGGTATGAACTCACTCATCTTCACAGCACTCCGATGTGAGCGCCAACGTCATCCCCATGTCCCGGAGAACACCACGAAGGTAGAGAGGACAAGGACTTGGCTGAGGCTGCCCAGGTCATCAACGGCAACGCTGGGCTAATGCGAGCCCGCGCTGGTGCCCACCCCTGGGACGCAGGTTAGCCTCGCTGTCTACTCTGCTTAATGCATGAAAGCCTCAGTAAACCTAAATGTGTAGGAAAAGAAAATTTCCCCACATTGCCATGTGTGCCAGCTGTCCTGGGATTCCGGGGGCAGGGTTCACTTCAGGGGTGCTCGAACCGGAAGGCCTGAGGTCAATGCTGGTCGCGGACCTCGCCGGCTCTGGGAACAGGTGTCCCCCCTGCGGCCTCGAGGTGATGCCTATGGGGCTGCTGTGCCCGCGCTCGGCTTCAGCACTTCCGGCGACCGTCGTCGCATGGTTTCAATCACACGGACCCAGTCACTGTGCAAAGGACAGACAAAATAAAAGGAAGCTCAGAAATTTCGCTTTTTATTTTACAAAAGTAGTTGAACTTATTGTTCCCACTGTGAGTAAAATCCGTTTATCTGGTATACTTGCAGTGCTGTTGTTTTTTTAATATCATGAAGCATTCCCTTCTTCACTTTTTTTTTAAGATTTTATGTATTTATTTGACAGAGACAGCGAGAGAGGGAACACAAGCAGGGGGAGTGCGAAAAGGTGAAGCAGGCTTCCCGCCGAGCAGGGGGCCCGATGCGAGGCTCGATCCCAGGACCCTGAGATCATGACCCGAGCCGAAGGCAGACGCTTAACGACTGAGTCTCTTGGGCGCCCCTCCCTTCTTCACTTGTAATTTTGTAATAGGGACCCGTGGAATTGGATGGCTCATCGTCTTTACCATATCGTCATGCGCTTTCAGGAAATAATCTGGAGATTTCTGGGAGGCTCGGGTATGGAACCATAGCCGGATCATACACTCTGGGACTTTTGTTAATTCTATTCATGCTGGAATGGCTTCACCTTCTCCGTGGCACATAATCCAGAAACACTCTGAGACCACAGAAAATGTTATTTGAACGAGAGATGACTGATGCTGGGGGAGCGGACTCTGCTGTTTTCAGACAGTCCTGGAAGCTCAGCTCACTGGACAGGCTGCTGCTGGCTGGCGGTTTTGAGCTCCGGGGGTTGGGGGACGTCCGTGTGGGTCAGACCTCCGGCTCACGACGAGGCCAGGTCCGTGGAGCATTGAAGGTACACAACCCTCCCTTGGGAAGAGCTCACCCCACCGTCCTCTAGTTTGCTTTCCGACTTTGCACACTTCCCCCCTGAATCCCTTGTCTGCTCTGCCTCTGCTTGTCTGATCCCACCCCTTACAGACTGACAGCTCGGCTTTGGGGAGGGCCTTCCCCGCTGGGGCGAGCAGACCCATCCCGGGGGGCCGGGTCACGAACCCAGATCCCCGACTCCTCGTGATGAGCACACCATCGTGGTCGAATCCCCGGGACCCGAGATCGCAGCTCTTGGTCTTTAACAGACTCTGGGGCCTGCAGTTAGATTTGATGTAAGTCTCAGATTTAAGCTATAACATGCCGTTAAGCTCCATTCGTTTCTTTGCACACACATGTAGCATTTCCACCGTGTGGCAGGCGGTTTTTCTAGGTCCTCGAATCTCAGGGAGGGCGGGATGGATACTGGCCAACCACCAACCAGGCAGGATGCGGGAGGAATTCCTTTGGTTGTTTCCTTTGGGGGTCTGAGCATGGGGGAGCTGCCCCTCCAGGAGGCCCGCTGGGGGTGCACGCAGCCTGTGGGAGCAGGAGGCGAGGACGAGAGGCACCGGCAGGAAGCAGAGGGCCGGGCCCCCCGGAAGGTCAGGGCGAGGACGGCAGAGGGTTGGGTGAATAGCGTGGAACCAGGGATCTGGGTGAGTTCTAACACCGCACGGCAGCCCTGGCACCTGTGGTTTCTGTTTCTTCACCTGCTGCTGTCGAGGGGGGGTCCCGTGGACCCACCGAACTGCCTAAGGACCCGGGGGGGGTTGGGGTCCCTGCTGTCTCTCCCTCTGCTTATCTCCTTTGGGTCCACTTCGTGTCTTCCAGATCTGTGTTTTTGTTGGAATGGAAACCGTGCCATTTCCCCTGTATGTCTGTCCTTGGAGCCTAAGCACTTAAGAAATAGGATTTCTTACTCAACATCGGCTGATGTGGAAACTGGGGCTCGGAGCCAGGGGGCTCTGGTGCCCTCGGGGCAAGGGGAATGTGCGCAAGGGAACACGGCGTTAGCATACCTGGGTTGAGAAATCAGCTGAAGCTGGCAAAGACAGCCCTCTCCTGTCGAGAGCAGAATGAAAATCCCCTGCCGCCCGTTCACTGGAAACACAGTTCATTGACTTCGGGGGTGTGTGATGAGACAGACAAACGTGCATGGTTTCCAGGCCAAAGTTATTCAAACAACTAAGTTTTTGCCCAAGTTGGCAGTTCCTTCCAGATGCCTCTTCACGGCAGGTTCATTAAAACCGAAACTCGAAAGGGACTTGTGAGTTGGCCAGGGGGCTGAGCAAACCGGGTCATCTAGAAGTTTTGCTGGGACACTAGCTACTGGTCCTAATCAGTGCCCTTTGCCCGGAAGGGATTCTTGCGTAAAAGTGGTGCAGGGTGAAAACCTCGTGTGAGGGTGTAATGGGCGGGGGGGGGGGGGGGGTGTCATTTCTCTTTCCACCTGCCATTGGCCCTCATTTCTTATTTTATTTCTTCATAATATCCACTCTTTAACATTGAACAAGGCAGTAGTTTTCAGTATAATCACAGGATTGCGCACCCGTCAACAATATCCAATCCCAGAATATCTACATCAGCGGAAAAGGGAGCCCCGTACCCATTTGGCTCCCCTCCCCATTCCTCTGTGTCCTCAACCCCTGACACTGACCTACTTTCTGTCTCTACCGATTTGAGCACTCTGGAGTATTTCAGATAAATGCAATCATACGTTACGTGGCCTTTTTATGTGGCTTCCTTCACACGGGCTCATGCCTGTCGTAGTCTGCATCTAGACTCAATCTCCTCTCCCCCTTTTTTTTAATGGTTGGATAATATTCCATTGTACAGCAAACCACGTTTTGTTCCTTCATTTTTATGGTAAGGAGACCTTTGTTTAAATATACCAACGCGATGTACTGTATTTTAATGCACTAAATCCTAGGTCAGCAATGCCTGGCACTCGCCCGCCGACGCTCCTGTGTTTCTCTGGGGATTCACTCCCTCCCTCAGTGCCACACTGTCGTGTCTTACCCGCGTCTGTCTGTTCTGTTGGCTTGGAAATGGCTTTGACCGTGCCCTCGTGACGGGTGACGGCAGCTGGTCGCTCGTGGTTATTTCCTGGCTTTGCCTGAGATGTGCTCTCCGGGCTGCGGAGACGGGATTCTCCGAACTCACCACCCAGAGGGGCATTTGCTCAGTCCTGGACTCGGGCAGCTCACAGTCCCCCTGAGTCGAGGACCAGCCACGGGGTGTGTGCAGAGGGCTGGGGGGATGGGCAGGTGAAAAGAATCGATCTGTCCTTCTGACCGTCTTTCAAGACACGGCACACTCGGTGGTCCTGAAGCTTCTGTTCGCTCCTGTCCGAGCTCCTGCCTCCCGGGTCCGCAGTGGGGTGCCGTTCTCAGGCTGAGGCCCCGGTGGGTTCTGTGCCCTCGTGGCCCGTGTAAGGGCGGGGGCTTCTCCCCCGGGCGTGACTCGGGGACCCCACGGGAGCCGCTCGGCGCGTCATCACAGTGGTGTTGGGTAAGAAGAGGCAGGCAGGTCAAAGCCGCCGCGCGTGCCCCAGCCGGGAGGTCACAGCCCGCGTCAGCGGGAGGACGTGTCATCACCGGCGGCAAGGCCAGGAGCGTCCCTGGGTTTGCAGAGGAGCAAAGGTCTCCACTTTCCATCCCCAGAGCGGTGCCGCGGCTGCTTACGCAGCCTTCCTGACGCAGCCCAAAGTGGGGAGCTGGGCAGAGAGCAGAGGTTGGCAAGAGGGGCAGGAACCTTTCAGAACCACGCGGGAGGGAGACGCTGTCTCTTTAGGGACTGCGGGTTTGGGCTGCGTAGAGACGCGCTTCCCTGATCAGCGAAGAAACTGCCAGCTACTGTCTGGCCTCGGAGAGCCTTGCGAAGACTCCTGGCACGGCTGAGGATGTGAACTTCCCCCTCCATTTCTGGATTTGCCGCGACAGCTGGCTCGGGGAACGTCCCAAGAAGTGGAGTCCGGCCCGGAGACTCCGGCAGAGGCCAGATACGGCTGGGGTTTCCGGGCCCCCTAACCCCCCGGCAGGGCCGAGCAGGTGGGCCCTGAGCCCAGTTTGTCCCACCTGCTCTGCGGCCCTTTACCTGAGCTCAGGCCCAGATCCCATCTGGGACATCTGTTTGAGGTCTGTCCTCAGGAGGCAGTTCTTTCCGACTGTTTCCTCAGGGCAGCACAGCTTGGACACGCGGACCCACCGGAGAAGCGCTAACTTTCCCTGGGACGCGCGGAATGGCAGGCTTTCTGCGCCCCAGAAGTCTGGAACTCCTTCCACCTGCTCCCACCCCACAGGCAGCCGGGGGGCTGTGACTGTCCCCTCCAGGCGTGTGGGCACCGGCAGGTGCTGCCCTAGGGCACAGTGGGCAACGAGCCGAGGTGGGAGGGGATTCACCCACTCAGTGACTGTCCCTGGGGCCCTTTCTACGTGAGGACATGTTGGTCACCACTCCTTTTTCCTACATAAAGTGTTGCACTTCCCGAAGAAATTAGGAAAGCACATTCCCAACAAGGTTTTCCTCTGCTGGGAAGGGGTGGAGAGGAGGGGCCCGGTTCCCCTTGTTCCTGCACCCCTGCCTGTCCCACCGGGGCGCTGGGCGGACGCCAGGGCCTCAGAGTCACGGAGGAGGAGGGGCCTCCCAGAACTCGCTGCAGATCTCCAGTATAATTGAAATTTGAATTACAACCTTTCCTGCAAAAGCACTAGAAAACTGGATCCAAATACTTGGTCTCCTACTAGCAGGGCCTAAGTTTACCTGACAGCTTCAAGCCATTTGAAAAAACAGTGAAAGGAAAAAGGGAGGGTTACGTTTCTAACACGGGAATGACTCAGGTAAGGCAGGCCGGTTCTCCCTTGAACGGATAAATGTCCTTATAAGGACTGCATCCCACCTTTCTGCTACCGTAGAGTAACTGCGTGTTTTCAAAGAAGCATGCACTTTTTTTTTAACTGTTAGAAGCTGCTCTTTTGTTTCCAAATGTAAAATTGTAGCTTCCAAGGAAAGACCTAGCCCATCAACACCAAATAAGGCACGACAAACAAACCGAAACAGAAAACAAACCCTGCAAAGCCCGAGATGTTAGGGGCTTCTAATCAGGCGTCACAACCTCAGGAACTAACAGGCATTCCTAACATATTCTGGCAGCCCTGCCCTCCAGGCTCTGCGGCCGGCAGCCTTTTGAATTTGCTTAAAACTATTAAGAAGTAATTAAGCAGTTAAAGGGTCTTTCGCTGCGGGCCCCGCAGTCTGGGAGGTCAGGCGAGAAAGAAAGCAAACAATTGCTCTTCCTTTCAGCTGACCTTGCACACTAATAAATTCATCCTGTATTTTTCTGCTACTGCCAATTTATGGCCTACAGGAAACTAATCTTGTACAATAACTACCTTCCTGTACTTAGTTCCTAAATAGAGCCAAATGGATTTGGTGGCTGCACAGCTCGTCCGGGGTTCCTGTGGAGCGGCTGAGCCCAGAGGCCGCGAGGCCCTGGGGGGCGGGCTCCCCGTGACCTCGGGCTCCCATCAGGGCGGCCCTGAGGCCAAGATCGGAAAATAAATAGCAGTCCTCCGTGCAAGCTGCCCACAGGGATCTCGGCTTCACACTGGAGGGGAGACGGGCATTTGAAACCTGCCAGATGGACCAGGTCACAGCGAATTTAGGGACCGAGACCCACGCACACCACGCACAGGGCACTGAGGTCTTTGATAAGGAATGCATGTGTGCTCGGCAGTTTTTTTTTTCTTTATATTTTATTTGTTTAGTTGACAGAGAGAGATCACAAGCAGGCAGAGAGGCAGGCAGAGAGAGAGGGGGAAGCAGGCATGACCTGAGCCCACTGAGCCAAAACAATCACGAAGGAGTGAATTTCGTAATGAGCTGATCAAAGACTTTGGTTCTCATTTCCAAGTCAAAGCTGTTAATTTAGGAGTAGGGAGAGAGAGGGGGAGGAAGGGAGATGGACGGAGAGATAGGGAGGGAGACATATGGGGGAGGGAGGGAGATGGGAAAGCGGGAGAAGAAGGGAGGGAGAGATGGAGGGAGCCCGAGGGGCGCTGAATTCAGACTTAGCCCTGTTTATCCGCTTGTGGTCTACAACCAGGATGGAGAGACACCGACTGAAAGGAGAGAACGTTGCCAAAAGTCAGGGTAACCTGTGTGATGTCTTCTCAGAGCTGCTGATAACGGAGCCGGGAAAACTGAGTTTGTTCTTTAAAGAGACCCCAAGGCCTTCATGGCTGAGAAGCCGGGGCTCCTCAGGGCGCCTTCTCTTCCCGGCCTCTCTGCACAGATGTGACAGCCGCGCGTCCACGCCGGTCGGTGCCGCGCACAGAGCCCGCTTCCCGGGCTGATGGGGACTGTCCTTCTAGAACTGTAGGGAAGCTGCTAATATGAGGGGAAGCGGAGCCTTCCATAAAGGCTGTCCCCTTCCAGGACGAGTGGAGCCGCCTGCCAGCCCCACCCCGAGCGAGCCGGGAGCCTGTCCCACCGCCTCCTCCTCTCCCACGACGCGGTGGTGGCAAGGTGTGCTCCGGGGACATCGCCACAGCTTCTCGGAGGAGCGTGCCCCTGACAGCAGGCCCTCGAGGACGCCCCGGGTCGGGGCTCAGGTGGGTGGGTCTGGGAGCCTGGCCATCTCAGCCTCCTCGCTGCAGCCCGAGAACTGTCCCCATCTGGGACCGGAGTGACCTTTGCCACACTGTGCAACCGTTCCTTTACTTATTTCTATTTTCACGCCTTTGTTGAGGTGGAACGGACACAGAACGTTCCAGGCCTATGGCACAGAGATCTGCTATTTGTGGATGCTTGGGCCAAGTGACCACACAGGTCACGTCCGCCCCGCCAGCCCGAGGGGGCGCCCGGTACCCTGGCCGGCCGGGTCGCCGCCGTGGCTGCAGGGGTAGCGCGAGGAGAGGCTTTAGCACCCGGCATCCAGGCAGCTGCGGTTATTTTTAGCGTCCTCATTATCCCCGGTCCTCAGATCCCTGAGAGCCTCCCACGGGGTGTCCGCTGGACTGAGTTCCAAGGACACGCATTTCCTGGCCCTGCTGCGGGAGCTGCTCAGCCTTCCCCGTCCTCCCGGGCTGGCAGCCGCCCGGTGTCATCTGTCCGTCTCCCTGTCCTTTACTGGGGACGCTGGCACGCCGCGCTGGCCTTCCAGAGCCTGCCTGCGTCATTGGGACCGCCAGTCCTGCGACCCGGGCGCCCCTCCAGGCCGGTGCTGGAGCGAGCGGGGCCGGGAGTGCCCGGGGGTGGGGGTGGGGTGCCCGGGCTGCTGCCCCCCCGGCGTCTGCTGCCCCCAGCCTGCAGCGAGGCACCCCCGGGGCGTCTGCAAGAGTTCCGGAACAACTATAAACCCACTATGGGAAAGCTGCAAGCACAGCCCAGACAAATGCTCTCCTGGGCCTTTGAGAACAAGTTGCCTCGACGTTGTCCCATCACCCCCAAATACTCCTGCACGGATCATCTATAAACACACGAATGTTCCCCCGAGTTGCCGCCGCGGGGCCGACAGAACTAGAGAAGCAGCGGCAATACCTCGCGCCCCCCACTCCGCCCACCGCAGTCCCGTTGCCCCAAAAACGTCCTTTCAAACAACAGCCTCTTCTCTGGAACCACGCGTGGCGCTCAGCTGTTCCGGAAACGGTCCTCCGTCTTCCTGGACCCTCGCGTGGGGAACTTGGGTCTGACGCGCGCCGGGGACTGGGTGCGGGCCGTGTATCGGGCAGGAAGGTCTGGTTTGGAGCCCCTCGGGCTGGGCCGCGTGTCACCTCCCTGCCTGTGGGCCCCCGGCAGGCTTCGGGCTCAGCTCCGCCGGGCTCCCGGGAGCGCCGGCTCTGCAGGGAGAATGGGATTTAGAAAGCAGGGTCTGGGGGCCAGGCACCCGATCTCAGAGGGTGGGGACACACACAGTCACGTCCATGCCCACATCTAGACACGTCTATTAATGTTGAAAACCACGAGTTCCTGCCTGCATCCCCGGTTCAAATCCAGGACCACAGGGCCCTCGCTCTGACCCCGTGTGCACCTGCGACTTCTGTGCCCGGCAGTGAGCCTCCCTAGCAGCCTTGTGTTGAGGCCCCAGATGCTGCTGCTGGCCCCCCACCACACTGTGTCCTCCGGCGGGCTTCCTCCCACCTGTCGGTGCTCGGGCATCCCTGTCTCGACTGCCCCCTCCTGGAAGCCCTCCCGGCATTGCCCGCAGCTCCCATGGGGATGAAGGCTCTGGCTGCTGGCCCCTCCAGGTCCCCTCCTCGCCCTGCCTGGAGCCTGCCTCCCTCCACGCAGAGCCACCTCCTCCCCCGCCCCAGCTCAGTCCCCATCCACGGCACCGGGCTGCTCCGGATGCCCCTCTGCCCTCCAGCCCATCCCGCTGGGCTCCAGCGGCACCACGCCCCTTGGACACCCCCGTGCACACCTGGACTCCGGGACACTCCTCAGACCAGTCTCACCTACCGTGCTCCCTTGTGGGTCCTCCCTCCCAGGGCGGGCTTCCGCCCTAGCTCCAACCCACGCAGTGGCTTCAGGACGGACTTTTCTGGGGAGGAAAGAGTAGCATAGAGAGGAGGAAGTCCTGAACGAATGCTTTAAGAGTTTCCGCTGATTTCTAGAAGAGTGTTAATAAAAACTCACCCTATTATGCGCTAGGGAGCACTAGGCATGAAGATTGGTGAGAATAGAGAACTTCTCACCCAGATCTGTATACCGATGATTGACGAGCGATGCCTCCGGTGATGCAAGTGGGGACAGAGGTGAGGGCGGAGTTAGTGCTCGTCTTGATGGAAGCGCATGGCCGTGACCCACCAGGAGCCTCCAGGTAGGGTCTGTGGCTGGACGTACTCAGCTGCGCCGTGCCATCCAGCGGTCCCCTGGCTCCTTTCTTGCCCTCCTTGCTGACCCGTCAGCTGGATTCTGGAAGTCCACCTGGGCAGGTGAAGGCGGTCTGCCAGTTGTTGCCTGAGTGTGGTTAGGGCCCAGGGCGGTCTCAGGATTCTTGCCGCGGCCTTCCGGGATGAGGTTATCCAGAGGCTGAGCTGCCCCCTCCCCCGCAAACCGGGGTTGGCCACGCTTCTTCTGGCCCAGGCTGTGCATTTGCTAAGCACTCCAGTCTGCAGTAACTTGCTCAGTGAGCTGCAGCTGGGATTAATGTTCACTCTGGAAATGCCAAGGAGCCAGCAAAAGGAACCCCGGGCCCCCTACCTATTAGCGAAGGGGCAGCATAGAGCTGGGGAGAACCTGGGTCCCCGAGAAATTTGTTCCGGCGTCGTCGGCGCATTCTCTTTTCAAGTCTATAAGTCCTCTACTTTCCCCACCTTCTTTATGGATCTGGACAACCATTTTCAGGGCACTGTCACAAGGACAGCCTGTAGATAAAGGATTGATCAACCAAGTGATCGAGTCGGCATTTCATGTTATTATTTATTTATTCGGTTTGATTATTTTTTTGGCATTTTAAAATCAAGCAAAAATTGGCATTTTTAGTAAACAAGGCTAGGATGTAGGAAACGTTTGTCAAAATGCAACAAAGCAATAGGCAAACATATTTAGATTTTTACTTCAAAGAAAATCTAGAAAACATCCAGGTGGATTAGAGAGTCAAAATAAAATAAAAAAGGAGCTGACCTAAAACATAAGTAGAAGTATAACCAACCTCAGAAGGCTGTTTTCTAAGCATAAATCGATAGAAGAAACTGCAGAGGGAGGAGTCATAGATTTGATTATGTAAAAATGAGATGCAAAATGGTTCAAAGAATATAAACCTAAAGTAGGAACACAATTAAAAGGCAAATACAGATAGGGTAAATGTTTGCGTTTTTGACAAATGGTTACTAGCCTTAATTTATGCAGATCTTTGCCAACCAGTAGAAAAAGTCGATGACCCCGTAAGAGAAACCTCCCAAGGGCGAGAACAAAGGAAATGCGGTTGGCAGTGACCTCATGAACTTTGTTCACCTGCGGAGCGCGAGAGAGACGGTCCAAGCCGGTGTGCCAACCTTGACGTAAGGACACCTCGGTGTGACACGGATCCTGTGACATATGCTGGTATGGCTTACGAATGAGGTGGAGGAATAGTCGTAAGTTAACCATATGAAAGGAAAATTCCGACATCCTGGCTAGGAGTCTGGCCAAGCCCCCCAGCAGGGTGTACTAACGCGAGAGCCCCACCAAGGAATCTGAATGATATTTCCTTTCAGGACCACACAAATTATTCTTGGGTAAAATGTATCATCAATTTTTCCAATTGGTTTTGTGCCACGGGTGTTCATTCCCTATCATTCACTGTCCCTGTCATTCCCTGTCCCTATCCCATAATCTGTCTCTTAACAATAAAAAGAACAATGAAGAAGCTACCAGTCAGCACTGACTACGTGCGTTCGGACACAGATACGTAAGTTCATTCCATCGTCGTCCTAAGACTACAAGTCAGGTTTGATGACGGTGATGACGACGATTCTCCCACTTAGGAAGGAGGAAATGAAGTGTAGGCGCCTGGCCCAGAGGCTCGCGAGAGTGATTGTGCGGGAAGATTTGCTGATTCCCATCACGCACGCTGGGCTGTGAGACCCCGGGCCTCTCTCTCAGAAAGAAGTCGCGCCTCAAAGAGACAGGTCATGTCTAACCATTAGATTCCTTCCTAAGAAGTGTCTGACCATGTCTCTGACTTTCACAAGCTCTATTAAAACTCTTTCCTTCCAGTCTGGAGAAGCCACGGGACTCACGGCAGTCAGCTTGGTAAGCGGAGGGCATCCTGGGGTCTCCACCGGCTGTGGGATCGAGACCCGGGGCCCGAGTGTAGCCCCGACTGTCCCCCCGCGACCTGCGCCCGGCAGCCTGGTCTCTACCTGGGCTTGCACCACTCTGTGCCCAGCGCACCCCACGGCTGCCGCATCCCGGCCGCCTGTGCACCCTGCGGGCTGTCGCCCGCTCCTGGGCCCGGCTCAGACTTTCATGCTGTCCCCGGGGCCCCAGGTTCCCCTGATCCCTTAACCTTGACCTCCCCCTTAGGCTGTTGAAAGCTATTCTTCTCTCACGGTGCATAGCAAACGTCCCATCTCTACAGACCTTCTCGGTGGTTCCACATCCTCAGTGCCGGGTGAACGAACTTATGGATCTTCACATCGGTTCCCTGGGGCGGTCCCACACGGCCCCGCAAACCAGGCGCTAAAACAGCAGCGATGCCCTCACGGCTCTGGAGGCCAGAGGCCAGCATCAAAGCGTGGCAGAGTTATTTCTTCTGGAGACTCAGAGGGAGAGTCTGCCGTCTCCTAGCTTCTGCTGGCCATGCTCACAGA
>CM052883.1:2159231-2181302 GCA_028534135.1 Potos flavus
AATGGAATTAGATGATATTTGTCTTTTCATGTCCGGCTTATTTCATTTAGCAGAAAGTCTTCAAGGCTCATCCATGTTGTAACATGTAGCAGAATGTCCTTTTTTTAAGCTGAATAATATTCTATTGTGTGCGCCCACACGCACACACACGCCATATTTCATTTACCCATTCAGCAAATCACTTGTATTTGCTAACTCCCTTCTCTTATTTAGATGACTTCTTTGCTAGACTATTTCTCTTCTCGTTCCTTAAAATCTGTTATCATCTCTCCCAGAGGTCCTCAGCCCCGGGCACCCTCCCCTTCCTCTCAGGGGACATTTGGTGATGCCTGGAGGCTTTCTTGTCATCATCAGGGAGGGTGACACTGCTGCGTCTGGTGGGCAGAGACCGGGGAAGCTGCCAAGCTTCCTACGAAGCACAGGACGAGCCCCCAACACAGAGAACCGTGCAGCCCAGACTGTCCTCATGCAAGGATGAGAAACTCTATCTAGAAGAACCTAGATTTAAAGGAGATCATTTGGTGCCTCAACCTGTGTGTTTCTTTACTTCAGGATTCTGCACACTCTTCTGAATACTCCACGAGAAACCGCGTGCCCCTCGCACCCCACCCGAGCCCGCCCTTCCTCCACCTGTTTCCTGCCCCTTGCCTCCTGCCCCAGAGCCAGCCTGTGCACCTGTGCCTCCTGTCACTCTCTCCTCCCCCACTGATAGCCCTGAACTTCCACATCGGTCCAGATTAGACTCAACGATCAACTGCTTCAACTTTGACCGACAAGACTTCCTTTGTATCTGAGCCTCAGCCGTGTCTGCCTTCGGGTCAGCTCCGGTGTTCTCTTTCTCCCCTGCTGGGGGGCTCCACGGCCATGTTCTCGTAGATTCTCTACTTTTAACTCTAGCCCTTGCTGCTACACCGCTATGCTTTCCCGAGTGTTTCTTACCTTCGTTTTTTTCCCCCCGACTCCTAATCCACAGTGACCCTCCCACCATTGCTCCTCTCTTCAAGCACCCGACCCTCCATATCCCTTCAGGAGAAATGATTTCACCTCTATTTACAAAACGGGTCAAGAGGCATCTTCTTCTTCCTTTCTAAATGTCTTTATCCTGTGTCTTTCCAGTCTTTACAGCCGCAAGGACTGGTTTCTCTGCCTCCACACACAGAGCAGAAGTCTTCACGTTTCTCGCCGCCAAATCTCTCCGTGATTACCGCTTGCTCACCCCCAAACCTAAGTGCAAACTTCCAGCATTATTGGTAATTGTTGACCCCCCGGCTGGTGCAGTCTGCCTCCCGCCTCCGTCACCAGGGAGGGATTGCACCAGCGGGCACCAGTGAGGTCCTCACTCCCACATTACGTGTTTTCTCTCGTCACGGTGACCTCTCAAGAGCACTTGACGTGACCGGCGTATTTCTTTTTAAAGCTGACTTCTGTGACCCTGAAATCACTTGGTTCCATTGCAACCTCTTTGGCTTTTTCTTCGCTTTTTATTGGCTGTTCCTCCTCTCCCTCCCTCTCCTTCTTCTCACATCTCCCTAAACGAATTCTTTGATCTCTTCCTGATTCGTCCCTCTGTTTTCTTCACCGACAAAATCACCCACTAGCAACATCTCTCACTGTAAGATATTGAGAAAAAGTCTCATTTTTACTTTATCATGGAGATCAATTCGACGTGCCCATCCCTGTGAAATGTCCCTTCTGCTTCCCCATTTCTGCGAGTGGCACCCACGCCAGAAGCTCTCCAGTCCTCTCTGACCCCCCTTCTCCCTGTCCCTTAGGGCCAAGAAGCCACCAACCCTCCCACCTTCTTTGTTCCCTTTCTTTTATCGCATGTCTCTCCTTTCCTCTTCAGTCCCCGCACCACCTCCAGAGCCCAGGCCTTTTTACCTCGTGGCACATCTCACCCGTCCTAGCGAGCTTCCTTGCTACCATTTTTCACCTTCTGATATATTTTACACAATAGCAAATGTAAGGCTCTTAATGCCCTGCTTTAAACCTCATATTCCTTGGCTGGCCTCATCCGCTGAGCTCTGGGAGGCACTGGGTGGGCAAGAGCTGGGCCACGATTCCAGGCAGAGACAGAGACTGCGTTGGGTCTACCCATCTAACTACGGAAGCATCAAGATTTGAGTTTGCTAGCCATAAGTGCTTGGAAACGTGCGTCTGGAGAGTTGAGTGGCAACCAGGAGACAGTCTGAAGGGGGTCAAGGATGTGTGGAGCGTCCATGCCGTTCACACAGAAGCCCAGAACTGCCCACGACAGTCAGCCTGGATGGACCGGCGGGTTCAAGCAGGTGGGCAGTAAGCTTTGGGGAGATACCGCTGGCAGACGCTGAAAGTTGATTCATGGACAGATGGGGGCTTGTTGGCAGAAAGCCCAAACTCTGGAGAGGCTGAGCTCTGTTGGGGTAGGCTGGAAACAAGAATTATAACACACTGCAGAGGCATGTTTACCAACCTCAGAGCAGGAACGAGAGCGAGACTGGATGGCGAGCAAATGAACTACTGAAGTAGGACTTCCTCCGCCCCCCCCCCCCCCGCCAGAACAGACTGCCGTCACTGGACAGCTGCCATCTTTGGGAAAGAAGACGGAAACCAACACCCACCAAAAATCTCCAGCCTCTATTCCTTTTCTATAGGATAATATCCAAATCCCTTAGCATGTCAAAGGGAACCGCCCCTGCCCAGAACGTGGACTCATTTACCTTTTTAATCTGGGGTCCCAACCTCTACCTTCCCAGGTGCCCTATCTTAGTCAACCCCCTGAGCCCTCAAACACACAACTTACCTTCCCCACAGTCCTCACTCTCTCTGGCCTAACCCAACACCATCCGCCATTAAAATCGATTCCTATGCCCCTTCCCTGGTGAGACCTTCCTTGAGCAAACATGATCCATCATGTCTCCCTCAACTGGACTCTTCGCAGCCATTGTGTAATTTATTTCTCAATTAAACGCGTATGTATTACATTAAGGTAATCGTCTGCCTGTTGTTCCTAGCTCATCTCTAACTTCTCCCATGATTATGCTTTGATTCTCCAATTAGAAAGAAAGGTCCTTGAGACCAGGAGACCCACCTCACGTTTGCCTCTGTATCTCCCACAGCTCTCAAAATAGGGTTGTTTACTTAGCAAGTAATTGCTAAATATTTGATTTAATTGTCACCATTTCCTTTAAAAACGCTAAAGCCCAAGAGTGAAGAACATTTTCCTGTCTTCATGGTTTCAGCCGTACATTTTGTGAGTTCCTTTCATTTCCACCGCCCTTCCGATAAAAGCGTTTACCATAGTAACAGAATTTCCCTGTGATGCTCAGTCCTTAGTAATAAGCACGGACGCAGAATTCTTGGCGGAAGCTGGAATGCAGACAGTGACAATTAAAAAGCCAGTATGTTGAGGAACTATCCCAAACGATTATTTTTCTTTTGTTTTTCCTCTGAGTCTTTCTTTAAAGGTCTTTTCCAAAAGATAAATATTGTCACCCATTTAACTGGGTATTTCAAATCGCTTGAGGTTTGGGGCTTTGCTTTTGATGTTTTTCTTTATACAAATCCAAGAGCCGTGAACAACTGAATCAAGGAGATCTAGCAAGAATATCCTCAGATTGATATAAATTTATTTTTCCTTCCTTCAAGACCAGAAGGACGGGGTGGAATGGGCCTCAGGAAGAGAGGGAATTGTAGGCAGAAGATGAATGAAGGCGATGTTTTTCTCTTAATAAACCACGATGTGGGAGTTACGGTACCCTATCGCATCTCTGCTCCCCAAACTCTCTGGGGATGTGGTCATTGTTGAATAGGGGACTTGGCTAGGTAAGCGAGGGGTCAGTCACGGCGTTCCTTGAAAGAGAGTTTAAGAAGGTGCCCCGATCTCTGCTGGCTAGCAGCCTCTGACTGTAGACAGTCTCCTGTATTGTGCAGAGATTTCTGTTTCTCTGCTCCTCCCGACCGCAGGAGCCCCTGCGGACCCCCGTACCCGACGGGCTCCCCACAGCTGGTGGCCAGGCTTCCAAGGTGCCGCGGGAAGCCCATCCCATCACACAGGGCTTGCTTTCATGGCCCGCCAAGGTCAGACAAGCCAAGTCGCTCTGACTGTCCCTCAAGAAAGTGTGGCTTCCAAAAGCTAAGCTTCCTGGGGGGACTCAATTATAAGAGGCAGCCCGTGTTCCTTTTGGCTTTTCGAAATCAGCTGAGCGCCTTGCTGGTGGAGAAAAACAAGAACATATTGACAGATTGATTTCTTTTCACATACTGATTTCCATCATAAACAAAAAGTCTGTGCTGTTCAGAAGCAGAGGCAACGCAGGGTACGCGGTGTGCCGTATTCCATCCTCAGATCTCCAGGGCACATGGCGCCTCCAGAAAGGACACACGCTCGGACTGGGGCTGGAGAGGGGGCTGTGGTCCTATGGTTTTCTCCCATTTCCTTATTTTTAACATTGACGGCCCTTCCTCTTCTTACCTCTTGACTTCCTTGAATTGATTTAGACGTTCTTTCTCCTCCGATCGTTCATTTTTGTTGTTCGTTTCAGTGCATTTGCAAATTCAGATTTTGCACACTGGGGACATCCCTTGTCCAAATGAACGACTCTTTGGGAGAAATGAGCTCAGTTAGGTTGTGCAAAAACAAAGACTAGGCTCTGGCTGTGCCCTCACCCCCCACCTAGCCAGATGTCTTTATGGTGGGGGCCTCCTTAGCCAATCATAGGGTCAGTGAGAGGAATTTGAATCGTGCGACAGGTTCCTACAAACTCCGAAACAGTATTTTTGTGTGTTTGTTGGGTTCCGGAGGTTTTGATTACACGTGCGGCCACCAGGCTAAACGCTTCTGACCGCTCCTTACACGGCAGCTTATCCAACTCGAGTCGCTGTAAATGAACATGGATCAGCCCTTCTAGGTTAGACAACGAGAAGACCCCTAATTTGGGGACATTCCCAGGCTTTTTGCTGTCCGTGGAAAATGACTGCTGAAAGACGATGCTTGTCCTATTAAAACTTCTGTACCGCGTCGCACCAAAGTGGGAATTGGTACCTGGCAATTGGAGAACCGCCTTAGCCCGAAAAAGTTCCCATTTTTTTCAAGAGGAAGATTTCACAAAGATATTAAGAAAATAGTTGTAAAAATAGTAGTAAAAAATGGCATCTTTTGCTTGATTTAATTTTATGTGATCAATAAATTTCTAGAGAAAAATCCGTGTATTCGGAATCATAAGTTCCCTTTATTGCCTCTCCATGGAAGGACAGCAATTGGGACAAGAGAGGTGAAACATATGTGTAGGCATCAGGAAGATCCTGGAAGGGTCCTCCTGGCTATTACATCCTCCACTGAAATCCTCACTTGACTAGCAGTAGCCAGAAGTTGGACGGCCAGGCCCACGGCACAAACATGAAATACCAAAACAGATCCCAGGCTTTTGGTCAGCCTACAGGCTGAAGTTAAGATTTTCAAAATACATGGTAATAGTTTATTTGCACCTGATGGCCCGGAGCACAAGAGGTTCCCCAGGGGAGGACTTGTCCTGGGACGGGGCTGACATCTCGGGGAGGAAGGTGTTGGAGTGCGGCAAGTGACACCCTTTAACGATCCCCCCAAAACAAGCGTCTCGTAAATGTGCCCAAGTTCCTTGAGACAGAACTATGAAAAGCTAAGAAATTAAATAAAATTAAATCAACTCTGTGTCACACTGAAAAGGCAGTGAGGAAAGGAACCAGGCCCATTCGGAAAGGGGCCCGGGAGTCAGGATGCTGGTGGGACGCAGACCCTGAGCCACCTGGGATGGGGCGGGAGCAGGGGATCGAGGGCCACAGAAGTGACAAAGAGCAAGAGGAGGTGGGCAGGGCCTTCACAAGCTGTGGGGTCCGGCCTCGGCAGCGTGGGAGGGAGGCTGCCTGTCCGTCGCCCCGGAGTGCGCGGGAGTGGCTGGGCCGGGCAGCCACGGCTGGCCCCACCTTCTCACCGGCCCTGCGCCGCCTCACAGAGGAATGAGCTGACTGACTGGCTCCCGGGGGATCTCCGGGGTGGAGAGACCCCACTTCTCCCAGAGCTAGAAGCTCAGAGTCCAATGTCATGTCCCTAGACTACGGGCAGGTGTGACTTCCCCAGGGGTGATAACGTCAGAAAGACGTCCCCCAGCCTCAAAAGCAAGTATAACACGTTAAAGAAGCATATTGGACCAAAGAGAAAAGCTACTTTCTCTAGTAAACTAAAAATAAAAAGAAAAAAAGAAAAGAAAAGAAAAAGCGAGATCGGAAAGGGAGAGGGGAAGGGGATAGGAAGGGAGCATTTCCACTCGGACTTTGCGGACGTCCGAAACCAAAGCCCAGAGCACGACTCTGTCCCTCCCTCCGCCCCGGCCTCGCCCTCTTTCCCGTCTCAGCGCATGATGTCTGTAGCCTAAAACGGAGCAGTGCCGTCCCTCTGGCTCAGCCCGCTCAGCCCAGCAGCCCCCCAACCTCCAGGGCCACCCCCCTCAGCCCCCCGGGGCCTGGCCGTCTCCTTCCCGCCTGCTCTCCTCCGAGCCCCGCCCAGTGTGTGTGTGTGTGTGTGTGTGTGTGTGTGTGACCCGATTTCTCTCCTCCGAGCCCCGCCCAGTGTGTGTGTGTGTGTGTGTTTGTGTGGGTGTGGGTGTGACCCGATTTCCACACAAGGCCACATCCTCAGGTTGAGGAGGGACAGGAAGTTCTGGGAAACTATTGCGACAGCACAAGCCCCCAGTCTCAGAGACCCAGCCAAACCTTCACGGTGCTTGGGTGTCCCCCACCGCAGTCCCCACCGAGCTCACTGCCCCCCTCGACCGGCATGCAGCCCCCTCTGCTTCTGACTGAAATGGCCCTTCTTCAGGGAGGCCTCTCGCTCACATAAGCAGGTCCTTCTGTTTTTTAACGATATTTCACTTCTTATTTCCTGTCCTTTTTCCAGTTGGGTTGTAATCTCCTCGGAGGGAGATGCGGGTCTGTCCCCCCACCCCGCGGGGCTCAGGGCCAGAGGGGAGGGGCTCCTGGGGTGCTGCGGTGACCCGCCAATGTCCTTGTCTCCCGCTCTGCCCGTTCCTGAAGAAAGAGAGGGGAAGCCACAATGTCCCAGAGGCCACGCCTGGCCCCAGCCTCCAACAGGCCATCCTTCCACGCTGGGGACTCTCAAATGTGTTTCATTACCGCCCCTTCTGGAGCCTTTCCAGACACTTCTTTCTTAATCCCGTTCCATAAACTGTTAATGTCACAAGTCTGTCCCTGTGTGTCCCGCGGCCATTTGAAGTCCCACAGACTGCTGTCCTACCCAGGGGCTGGGGCCGTGGGGGACCCCTGTCAGCCTCCCAAAGAGGCTATCTCAAGGCTAAGAATGCGTTTCTGCGAAGTCTGTGACTTCCCCGCCCTCTTTTCAAAATGAGGTACGGGGACGGCCGCCTTAGCTTTTGAAACCCTGTTGGCTGTTTCCTAACATAGGCCGGCCTGACCTGCACCCTCGGGGAGAGTCGTCCCTGTGGGTAGAAATGTCAGCCCTTCCCACGGAGGACTCGGGGGTTCGGGAATGTGATGCTGGCCGACCACGTTTCCTCCTGACACTGTTGGGAACCGAGCCAGGCGGGTGACGGGGCAGCAAATGTGATCGGACCCCAGGTGACAAGCGCCCACGGGCATCCACATCATAGGCGGGAAAGGAAACGCATTGTGCAAGGCGCTGGGAGAGGGTTACTTAAATATCTTGGGGCTTAGGACGAGTAAAAGACACACATGCTATTTCCTATCACAAGCCGAAGGTGCGGAGTGCCTCAGCAGCCCTCCTTCGGAGAGGGGGCCCGGCCGCACTTGGCGCCTTCCCTTGGCGGGGATGCCAGCCAGCCAGGCGCAGCCTACCTTGCTCAGGCCCGTGCGTCTCGAGTCCGCGGCGGGCACTGCCGGTGGGAGCGGCCGGGCGCCAGACCAGCAGATGGCCGCGACGACAAGCATATGTCCAGGGACAGGGACAGGCGCTGCCTCTGAGCATTAATCAGAGAGGCAGACGCGGCCCTGGGAGCTCGCCCTGCGAGCGGCGAGCGGGCCCCGTGGGGCTAGAAGAAGGCTCGGCCTGCGCACCCCCATCCCCCGACGGAACGGCCCTTCCCAGCACGCGCCCCGCGCAGGTGCGCGCACCCCGTCCGGAGCAGGTGCAGTCCGGCCCCCGCACCCCGCTGCTCCCGGGGGTTGGAGCCCCTCGGGCTCTCCCCAAGCCGAAGCAGCAGCAGCAGCAGCAGCAGCAGGCAGGTGTCTCCGGGCGCGCAGTGGCCGCACCCCACTCTGGAGGCGGGGTCACGTCCAGCATTGGGCAGTCCCGGCTCCCCTCGTGAGGACGCAGCCGGCCCACAGGCCACAGCTGGCTTCTCACTTCGGCCCCGCTCCTCTGGTGGTATTTACTCTGGACAAAGAGGAGCGGATCCGGCAGCACACAGCTTTTGTACGGCCAGTGGGCTTTCCTCCCTTCGTGGACCGGCGCAAACCCAGCCCGCGGGGCAGCCCCATCCCGGCGCTCCGTCGGAAGAGAGGAGGGAAGGGACCCTGGCCTGGCGAGGCCTGGGCAGGAATGGGAAGCCGCGCTCCGCCGCCTGGGGCCTGCCCTCGGCCCTGTGTCTGTTTCCAGCCTGGCGTTGGGAGCCGCCCAGGGGGAAGGCGCCCAGGAGTGCTCGCTGGACCAGGGAAGGAAGGAAGGAAGGGCTCACAGCCACCCAGTGAGCTCCAGGCCCCACGCTTCCTAACTCTGTCTTTGCAAGAAATAGAGGCAGAGCGCGGGCTAAGCGGTGAGGGTTAGGGGTGAGGATCTATGCTGAATAGATTCTCCCAGCCGCTGGGTGAGGAAGGAAAGCACACGCTACGCCTCATTAGTATGAAATAAACGGTGACCTCTGGAGTTTTATACCTTCATTACTCAACGATGTGCTCGAGACCGGGGAATGTAGGACCGGAGGAGCCAGGCAAGGCCTCTCTGAGCAACCAGGCCTAGGGTGGGGCAGGGATGAGGTTGGAGAGACGGGCATAGGGCATAGGGCCCCTAAACGAGGCAGAGGGCCTGGTTTCCACCCTGGGGGTGAGAACTGTCTCCAGCTTACAGCCTTGGACGGCCTGCTGGGGGAGCAGGGAAGGTGCCGGGAGCGCCCTTCTACAGGAATGTCAGCGTCGCGTGATTTGGAGAATGTCTCAAACAGACTTAATTATCGACATGTATTAACGGTCAAGCCATAAATTCCATTTTCCCAAAGGCCATTCCTATAGCCAGAGTCAGCCAACTTTTTTAAATAGGTCCCAATAGTAAGCATTTCCAGTTTTGCAGGCCATACGGTCTCTCTCAATTATCCGCTCTGCTTTCGTAGCATGAAAGCCTCTATAAATAATGTCTAAACAAACGGCTGTGATTGCGTTCTAATAAGATTTTATTTGCGAAAACTGGGCACTGACCATGTTAGGCCCCCAGACGGCAGTCTGCTCACTCTCGGTGTATAACTTTGAAACAAAACCATCCTGGTCCACAGAGGGGTCATGCATGAGATAGGACACAGGAGAACTTATATGATGGAGGCCTTTCAAAATGTAAGTTCTACAGGAGAATATGAAACCACAGGTTTTCATTCCGAGGCGCACGGAGTCTTTGAATCCCTTAAAAAGTATAAGCGAGATTTTGTGTAACTACTTTTCTAAGGACCCAAACCATAGCTTCCAGAACATCCCCAAAGTGTTCAAAAAATAATAATAACGAAAGCTAAAAACCATGGGTTTAAAAGGAAACATCAATCTTAAAATGAACAATTTCCAGTTTCCTTTCTACTAACGATCGCATCAGTCACTCTGTCAAACACTCGCCGGGGCAAGAGCGTGTTGAGCGACGCCATTTTCTAGTCTTTCCCAAATCACATTCATGGACCCAAAAAACTCCTCAAATGAGTCAGGGGAAGGGGTAAGCCATCAGTCTTTAGTCCCAAAGCAAAGCTGTCAGTTCCTCCTTCCGTAATACCAACTCTTTTTAGCTCTGCCCAGAAACCACAATTCCCTCAGGGTCTCAAGAAACCTGGGGGGGATTCCCAGGGGGATCAGTTCCCTTCAGACGGGTCAAGCAGGAAGTAAGACCAGATTACTCACAGGTAGGGGAACATTCTTAGAAATTCCTTTTTACTATTTGTTTCTTACTGAACATGCCAAAAACCACACCTTGTAACTGTGGGAAATTCATTTTCCTCAGCCATGTAGACAAGTCTCTAATCCCCAAACTGCGGCTTCCATAGATGATAACCGGGGCATTAAAATCTTACAGAACCAATTTTGGAAAAACAAAAACCAACTTTGTGCCCATGATTATGCCCAATGGGAGAAATAAAACAAAATCAAGGGCTAGTTGAGTGTCAAGGAGTCTCAGAATAGTTGGAAGACT
Source organism: Potos flavus (assembly GCA_028534135.1). NCBI lineage: Eukaryota > Metazoa > Chordata > Mammalia > Carnivora > Procyonidae > Potos > Potos flavus. The sequence goes on from CM052883.1 coordinate 2,169,616, forward strand.
TGAGGCCCACAAGTAAAGATTTTCAAGGAATTTATATATAAAATCTTAATTAAAAGCCATAGGTATTTTGCTTTGTCAGAAAAACAGAATTGGAGTCGAAGAATCCATACCTCACAATCTTGTAAATTTTTTAAAAGATGAAGAAACTCAGAATAACCCACACCATATTAGGAGGAAAAGTTGGAGGACTGATACTAAGTTCGAGACCTGCCATAGAGCTGCAGCGATCAAGCCAGCGTGGTCTTGGTGAGAGGTTAGACAAATGGATCGACGGAACAGAATAGAGAGCCCGGAAAGAGACCCACACACATATAGCCAGATGATTTTTTGACAAAGAACAAAGGCAAATCAATGAAAATAGGGTTGTTTTTTCAACAAACAGTATTGAAACAACATCCACACATGGAAAAAAAAAAAAAATGAATCTGGACCCTGACTTTATATCCTTCATGAAAATTAACTCACAAAGATCACAGAACTCAATGGAAAGGGGAACACTACAAAGCTCCCAGAAAATGGCATAGGAACAACTCCAGATGACTTGGATTTGGTGATGACTGTTTACAGAATGAGCACGATTTGTGAAAGAAATAATGGACAAGCTGGACTTCATTAAAGTCAAACTTTTCTGCTCTGCAAAGGACGCTGTCAAGAGGATAAGACGAACCACAGCAGATTGTGAAAAATATTTGCAAATGGCACATCGGACCAAGGATTGTTATCCAAAATATACAAAGAACTCTTAGAAGTCAATGAGAAAGATGAACAACCCAACTTAAAAATAGAGAATGGAGAGATCTGAACAAACTCCTCACCAAAGAAGATACACAGCTGGCAAATAAACGCATGAAAAGACGTTCAACATCATACATCGTTAGGGAACTGCAAATTAAAACAAAGAGAAACCACGGCACACCTATCAGAATGGACCAAACCCGGAACACTGACAACGCCCAATGCTGGCGAGGATGTGGAACAACAGGCAGTCTCCTTCCTGGCTGATGGGGATGCAAAATGGCGCAGTCACTTTGGAAGACAGTTTGGTGGTGTCTTATAGACTTTAATATGCTCTCACCCCATGACCCAGCAATCACACTCCTTGGTATTTACTCAAATGAGATGAAAGCTTGTGTCCACACAAAAACCTACACACAGAGGTCTGCAACAGCTTTGTTCATAATTGCCCAAACTTGGAAGCCCCCAAAGTGTCCTTTGGTAGATGAGTGGATAAACTGATGCATCCAGACAATGGACTATTATTCGGTTCTTTAAAAAAAAAAAATGTGCTCTGTGTCTAAAAGACATGGAAGAAACTTAAATGCTCCTTATTTAGTGAAAGAAGCCAATCTGAAAAGGCTACATGCTGTATGGTTCCCACTGTGACATTCGGGAAGAAGGCAAAGCTATGGCGACGGTAAAGAGATCCATGGTTGCCAGGGGTGGGGGAGTGGGGAGAGGGAGGAACAGGCGGAGCACAGAGGATCTGTAGGGCAGTGAAACTATTCTGTCTGACGGCATAATAATGGAGATGTGTCATCATACGTTTGTCCAAACCCCTAAAATGTACAGCGCCAAGAGTGACCACTCGCGTGAAGTATAGACTTTGGGTGATGATGACGTGTCATTGCAGATCCATCAGGTATAACAAATAGGTCATCCTAGTGGGGGAGAGTGAAACAAGACCAATGGAGACCAGCAGAACGTGTGCGTATATATATATACAGACTTATAACGAAGAATTGGCTCAGGTAATTATGGAAGTCGACAAATCCCAGGATCTCCAGTCTATGAGCTGGAGACCCAGGAGAGCAAACAGCACGAATTCCAGCGCTCAGGGCGGCAGACTTGACGCCCAGGAAAAGCCAAGCTCCCTGTTCAAAAGCAGGCAGGCAGAAGGAATTCCCTCCTCCTTGGGGGAGGCTCCGTCAGTGTTTGTTCCAGTCAAGCCTTCAACTGATTGGATGAGGCCCACACGTTATGGAGGGCGATCTGCTTCACTCGGTGTACTGAGTTATTGCTAATCTCATCCTAAAACACCCTCACAGAAATACCCAAAATAACGTTTGACCAAATATCTGGACACTCGGTGGCCCAATCAAGATGAAACATAAAATTAGCCATCACGTTGAGGTAATCTGTTCATTCATGAGGGGGAAACGTATGTGAGAACATCTGTGCCTTCTGTTCAGTTTTTCTGGTTCATCTAAAACTACTCTAAAAAATAACATCTGTATTTTAAAAAGAGATTAACAACTCAAATGACCAGCACACTTTTCTAAAGGTAAACTCAGGCTGTAACTGTATGAAAGGTGAATGAATCTTACGAAAACAAATTTCATTTAAATAGAATTGATGAGCCAGATTTATCGGGCAATTGTTCAAAAGGGACCCCCAGAGCAGGTGTTAACTCATACCCCCATCCCACGATAATCTTCCTAAATTGGTCATTTAAATGTCTATGATGATTATTCTATTAGTATTATGGATGGGGATTTCTGGGTATAGATCAAAGTAGACGGAGAAATCCTCGGTCAAGACCATTCTGCCACCGCCAGTGTAAACAGGAGGGGCCCATTTAGAGGCCCGAACCTCGGGCCAGAGCTCACACGCTCCAGGGCATACAAAGGCCCTAAAAGCTTTGATGACAACGAGAGAAGGTAGGTTTTAGTGATCATTACACCAGGTTTGACATTGGATCACAGCTCCATACAGAGGTTGGCAAACTATAGCCCAAGGCTCAAATATGGCCCACCGTGTGTTTCTGCAAATAAAGTATTATTGAAACAGTGTTCCTGCCCATTTGTTTGCTCATAGTCTGTGGCTGCTTTTGCATTATAGCAACAAGTACAACATGCAGCAACATGCAGCATCTGGACACAAATCCTGTAAGATTTACTGTCTGACCCTGTGTAGAAGAATCCTGCAATAAAGTCCATCAATTGTTATTTTTTTTTACAGGACAATCTGTGCTCTTTTAATTTTATGAGAAAAATGATACAACGCGTTCTGAATGTGGCATGGTATCCTTAATTGGGCCCTGGACAGAAAAGGGATGTTAATTGAAAACCAAGTGAAATCTGAATGAAGTCTGCGTCTCTGGGTTAAACGTAATAGAGCCGTGTTGATTTCAAGGTCAAGGTTACGTAGGACGCTAACATCAGGAGGCTCCTCTGTATGAGCCATGCGAATGTTCCAAAATTCTACAAGTACTCCGAGATAAAAATAATAAATAAGTAAATAAATAAGTAAGTAAATAAATAAATAAATAACGTTTATTTAAAGAAAAATTCTAAGCAAATCGATATTCTAAATGAGCATTCAGAACTTAAAATTAAGTCTCTCTCCAGTCATAGTAGTGATGTGGCTGAGTCATCAATTCATTTATTCGATCAACATTTAAGAGCTTGCAACAGCAACCAAAAAACCTCTTTTACATAAATACACAGAAACGTCCCTGTGCTTTTCTAATTTGGGTAATTTTATCTAAGCTGAATGTTGGAACCTGTAAAAATGTTTCTGACCCAGGTAATGATATCAAAAGTAAAGGAAGAAGGGATAGAAGATTCTTCCGAGGGCTTCGTAGACAGTTGAGTGGAGCTCCCGACTCGCAGGTAATTCAGAGGCCGAGCTAATAAAGGCTTTCATTCTTAACCTTCCCAGAGGAAGGTTTAAAAAAAAAGAAGTATGAAACAAATACTTCCTTAAAGTATTTATGAGAAGAGAACTTAAAGAACATCTCCGCACATTTGCTCCTTTTGCACGGGTTGTAGGTTTCCTCCCTTGGACGCCTTCCAGACCCCAGCACCAGGAAAGCATTAACCTAGAGTCAATCCAAATTACCGAGGCTCGGGGACCAGTCTGAGTTTAGGCTGCTTTGTGACAGCAGATCAGAGAGAACTTGTTTACACCCCTGACAGAAAGATCATGCTGCCTTTAGACGCTGCTCTGGATGACTGGAAGCCAGACACTTCAAAAGGCAAAGGTGGGAATGAAACTATGCATGGGGGGCCCGACTGAACAGAGGCGCTCCCACCGGCCCTCCAGCCTCCAGCCGGCCAGACGGAGGCCGTGGCCCCCAAACTGAGTGGTGAGCGGCGCTTGCCTTTGGAGATCCTGCAAAGCCCTGGGATTTTATTTTTAGTTTATCAACTGCACGAAGAAGGACGATCCTCCTCCCCTTTCTCGGTAAGGAAATGCCCAGGCTCGTGGCTTGAGCGTGTCAGGCCGTGGCAGGTGCACGGCCCACCAGTAAAGAGGTGCGCATTCTAAGGGTCGTCCATTAGGAAGAGCTCGCCCCCCAGCCCCGCTTCCCAGAGCCCGAGGCCGTGCGGTAACCTCTGCTGCGACCACTCGCATCTGCCCCCTCCTTTCTCGGTCTTGGATTCGGCCCCCCACAAATGAAGGGGGCTTGGAGTAACAACACCAAGCACCCTCGACTCTGAGATTTCGGGTAGCGTGGGGGGTCCGATGACTTCTGGCAAGCAGGTGCCCCCTCGGACCCCGCCTGGCACTTCTCCTCCAGCAAAGGGTCCTGCTCAGGCAGTCGGGCCGGAGGATTCCGGCATTCCCTGACCTGAAATGCCGGGGGCACTTTTCGGAGTACGGCCTTTGGAAGCCACTGATCTGTCCACCCCTGCGACTCAGGACAGGTGGGGCCTCAGGAAGGACGGGTGAGTTCAGGGGGTAAATGGTGTTCTCTGGGTTGTCTTTCCTGCCATTCGTGAAAGTCCCGGTTTTCTCTCCCAAGCCGGAAATGGAGTGTTTCCTCATCACCAAAGCCCTGAGACACGGGGTCCGAAGTCCCAACACAAAACTAACCCAGTGTCACACGGCATTCCCCAGAAAATTGGACCGAGATGGATGTGGGGTTTGTTCAGTGCCATCATCCAACGCCAAGGTCTGGGCTTGCTCTGACCTACGGGATCCCTCGAGGGGGCCCATTATTAGCCAACGGACCCATCTCGGGTCAACCAGATGACCTCAGATGACCCGCCCACACGAGCCTCTGGCCACCAGAAAACTAGAGCTAAAAAATGCTCTGTAACTTCCCAGTCACAAGCGAAACTCACCTGAGATTTGGTGATGTTTCCTGCTCATATTAGGAAGACAAAACGAAACATGTTTCTATTAAATTATAGGCATAGGCACCTGCTGTTTCTGTGGTTCTCATTCTCTACTCTTCTGGGTCGGGTGTGGTCAGACTATATAGAATTTACAGAAGTGTTTTTCCTGTTCAAGAGTATCTCTTGCCTTCTTTGACCACAGTGTGATTTTTTTATGAATGTCTTAAGAACCTAATAAAATTCACTATACTGCCATTTCATGAAATGCGGATCTCTCCCCAAATTATACCCTGTACTTTTGTATTTTTCTGCGTAGCTATATGCTTACCTGTTCCATATCCAACAGCTTGTGATTAGATATATGCATTTGTTTAGAAAGTTCGGTTATTTATACATTCTTGTCTTTGAAAACTCCTTAGTTTAGTTCATTAGTTAATAGTTTTTAATTTTTTTATGGGATGCTTCACAAATTTGCATGTCATCCACACACAGGGGCCATCTTCTGGGCTAATCTTCTCTGTTACCTAATTTTACCGTACGTGCCACTGAAGCAAGCACTAATTAATACATTTTGAGGTTGTACGCGTTGTCTTAAGCTAGTAGTCACGATCTTACAATAACGTCGAAAGTCAGGCGCTGCTTCCAACCGAAATTTCCAATCATGTCAACTTCTGTTGAAAAATGTATGTGTATAAAATGATGATTTTACACAATTTCACCTAATTTATCTGGTTGAGCAAAACCCAGAAAACCTTGCAAATACTATCGTGAAGCTAATGAGGGACAAGAATGGATGCACGGAGGCGCATTTTACATATTCACGCCACCGTATGTGTCCAAGCAGATACATAGCGAGGGACTGCCCGCAACATTCTGAGCGTGAGGCCTGAAAACCACAATTCGGTTGCGTATCAGAACTGGAGGAGTTCTTCCAGTCGAAGGAAGCCGTCCGATGACAGCCGTGTGGTAATCCAGCCCGCGGTGAGTTCTTTTAAGACACGGGGTCTGTTCTTGTCACTTCCTATTCGTCTCAGCGTAACTTCCGCCATGAGAACGGGACGGAGGTAGCCATCTGAGAAGAGAGTTCGTGGGAGAACACGCAAAGAAGTAAACATACATGGCTTGCATGTGTCGGGGGAGACTGAGAACGTCCCTTCTTAAAGATGTGATGGCCGCGTGTGAGAAGGGACCCCGGGGCTCTGTGTGTGCTTGCGTGCGTGTGTGTGTGTGCGCGCGCACGTGTGCCAGGGCGTGATTCTCGGATAGGAGGTGTGTGTGCATGTGTGTGTTTCTGCCTTGACAGACGATGCGCCGGAAGGTGCCCATTGATCTGAGCTGAACCGCCTTGAACTTGGACACGCTGGGATTGCATGAAAGGCGTCCCCAGAGGTTGGAGAGGAAATGAACCGAAACCTCTGTTTCCAGTTAGGGTAGCATTAACTCTGTAATTGAGTCTGGCGCGGCGGCCCCGCGAGCTGGGAATTCTGATAGATGGTGTTCTGTGAGCTAGGCCAGGCTGCAGTGTCAACAGAATGACAAGCTCGTTTCCAGTTTCAGGGCGAGAGGTACATTGTAGAGCAAGGATGTCTTCATTTCTCTTTCTCCCCCTCTTCCTCCTGAATTTAGAAATAACTTGCCATAGAATAACAAGCGGGGATTTCTCAGCGGAGTCTCCCGAAGCAGTGACGGCTAACGGGAGGAACGGAAGGGGTGGGAAGGAGTCCCAGAGCCACCCCGCAGCAGCCCACCCGGGGGGGCACCCGAGGCGCCCCAGCTCAGCCGCGGGGGCCTTCCGAGCAGCCTCCTCGGGGGGCCTCCTCCCTGGCTGCAGGCGGGGAGCCCCTCGATCCCGGGTCACCCCACGGCCCGGAGACAGCTGGCACGGGCGCTCGGCGGGCCCTGGGCACCCAGTTCGGGTTCTGGGGCAGGTGCTCTGGGGCGCCGGGCTTGGTGCGGGGGCGCTCCTCTCACGGAGTCAGAAGAGCAGCTCCCGGGCGTCCAAGGTCGCTCGCTGGGCGGAGACCGAGCTCTGCACTTTGAATCTCGTCTGCTCCCCTGTAAAGAGCTACAGAAATCTGGACTCTTCTAGGACTTGCCTCATCTATAAGCACAGCAGCTGTGGCGAGGAGACCCTAAGACGTCGAATGGAAAGGCTGAGGGCAGAGCCGAGCACGCGCGAGTGTGGACAGTGGCTTTCTGCACACCGCGCGCTCCGCCCAGACTCTTGGGGGGAATTGGGGGCCGGACGTCTTGTCGGCCGGAGGGGGGGGGCTTGCACGTCCCTTCGGGGAAGAAGAGAGCCAGCTGGATGGCAGGGGAGGCGTGTCCTCTGTGGAAAAGGGCGAGAGGTGGCAGGTCACCGTGGACGCCTGCTAGGATGCCCCGAGTTCACTGGGCTTCTCCAAACTCCAGAGAGAAGCGGGGAGAGGGCCGCTCCCCACTCGCTCACACTTTCTCTTCTGTATTTTCTCTCAGACTGTGGAGACGCTTCTGCTCATCCAGACAACAGGAACGAGAAGTGGGTCTGATGGTAAAATTCCCTCTGCCATTGGGTCCCGTCTGCTCTAGTTTTGATCCGATGATCCTGCCCCCATGTCGGCTGCAACAAGGAGGCAGCTCACCACGACGCGGACCGTGTCCCCACCACGTTCAGCTGCGTCTTGTCTTACAAAGCCCTCCCTTCGATGTCACCACCTCCCCAGCCCCTGCACGGTTCCTACTTGACACCTGTCTCCTCCCTCCTGCCCACTATCCCGTCTTTGTAAGACCTGCACACAGGAGAACGGGCAGTCCGTTGACTGGTGACAACGAGAAGGGACAAGCAAAGCCTTGGTCCTCCTATGTGTCCGCCGGTGGCCGTGGGGTCAAACCCTCGCACAGCCCACGCCTCGGGCGGCCTTGCAGTCAGAATCCAAACACTGCGTCTTCACAGGGTCCAGAGTCTCAGATTTGCCAGGCTAAGCCTTGGTGTGTATTTTTAAAAGAACGGAGCCCTACAAAAGCATTAAGGATGGAATTATTTCATTTGACAAAGGAACGAGTCTCGGGAGAGTCAGAGGGAAGCGAGTAGGACTTGGCCCATTTCCTTTATTCTCTCTTATCTTAAGCCCTGTATCAAAGACTGTAAACAAAAGCTTTTCCTTTTATATTTATGTGCATCTGTCTAAGTTGGCGATATCAATATGCTCCACACGTAATGGCATATATTTGCTTACTGGGATTAAAAACTGTTCATCTTTCTGGATGGGCTCTCGCAAGCTACAGAATCAGAAATCCTAAAAGCAAATCCTACCAGAGCGAACACATTTTCTCTAGCAGTGCTGTCATGGAAGGCTCTGGGACGAGTGCCCACACATCTCAGCTATGGTTTTAGAACATCATTTTAAAACAAATATATACATATATATACACGCACACAGATATATGTGTATATGTATGTATGTGTGTGTGTATATATATAAAATCTCTAAGTTCACTCCAGCTCAATTTTGATTTTGGTAATGGCTTGCCAACAGTAGGGAAGAAATTACAAGTGGATCTGGTATCTGTCCCTGATGAATGCTGGTGCAGATAAACATATCCGCTTTCGATGACGAGCTCGTGAAATTTCGCATCACTGCTATGAAACAACGAGGGCCGCTGCTCCAGTGCCCCGTGACTCGTCTCGGGAGACGGAGCTCCAAAGCATCCTTAAGTGTTGAACCTTTTCAGGAAAGGGCTTATTAAGACGAGTCAAATTCCAGACAAAATGGAGAGAATCTAATAAATATACATAGATTTTTTTTCCTGGGCGATCAGTCCATTTTAGATATCAAATATCACCTTGTTTGTTGCACAATGGACATTGCGGTTTTGAACCTGCTGGGGGGGAGGGGCTGCATCGGGTTCAGTACATCGTGGGGCCAGAAGGAGCGGTCGCCCTGGCATTCGTCCCATTCAAGTCCGTAAGTAAATTATTTGATACAAATATAGGAAGGATATCCAATGTTTGTGCAATCCACGGTGTCGACACACCCATAACCTCCCGCCTTTATAGGGCTGGACCTCCAAGCAGGACTAAAATGTAATTTTTTAAAATGTAACCTAATGCATCTATAGATAGATAGATAGATAGAGAGAGAGAGAGAGAGAGAGAGAATATATATACACCAACAAACACACACACACACACACACAAATACAAAGGTCAAGAATTTACTAAAAATTTAAAATAGTGATCTTACAAAGCTAATTAAAAGTGTCCTGTACTCACAGGGAATTACTCAAGTAAATAAGCATACAGTCAACAACTGAATATTGCCGAGTCACCAAAATAGTGTTGGACACAGTAGTTGATGATGGAAAAGATATTCCGCAAAGAGTGTTAAGTGAAGATAAGAAAATCGGGTTGCAAAGTATGATTGTCTTTTTATAAAAGTAAGTTAAGCGCACAGATGAATCCTGGAATCATAACCACCGGAGACTGAACCGAGATTATCTCCGGGCAGGGGAATTATGGGATGTTTTTGCCTTCCTTTAGGTTATCTGCCTTTCGTGCTTTATTTATACTGACTAAAAGTGGCTTTTCTGGTAAGAAGAACAGGTCCGCGTGCCTTCAGGGTGGAAGGTGGGCGGGAGGCAGCTTGCTGCTGGGACGGGAGCTGCAGATTTCCCCGTGAGCCTCTGACGACAGGGGCGAGTTACAGAAGTTAAAGTTAAACACGGGAGAGATGTTCTCTCGGGAAGGGATTCCTCGGGAAGGATATGCCAGCGCTGTGCCGTCCCCTCCTCCAGGCAGACCCCCGGCTCAGAGCCGAGCTCCCAGAGCCGCAGGTTCCCAGGCACGCCCACCTTTCCGCCAGCTTGATTCAGCCTTTCGCTCTCCTTCTCTCTTCCTTCTGCCTTTCCAGTCCCGAGACAGAGAGAAAGAGTCATTCTAACAGCGACCAGGGACACAGGAGAGTTATGTGTATAACCAACAAGTTCTTCAGAAAAAAAAAAAAAAAAACTTAAAAAAAAAAGAGCTTAACTCAATCGTTACGGAAAAATACTTTGGGGCACAAATGACCAAGATAGTAATTGTGGTCTTGCTTTTGCCAAGTGCCCCGGTGCGGCCCACGTTCCCAGCGGCAGAAACAGGCATGCTCACGTGCTTTACATCCTGGTTTCTTTCCTTTTTTAAAATTTATGTATTTATATTAGAGAGAGACTGAGTGCGTGAGCGGAGAGGGCAGAGGAGAGCCCAACCGCAGCCGCCGCAAGAGCCTGAGATCATGACCTGAGTCTGACGCTGAACCTACGACACCACCCAGGGGCCCCTACGTCCTGGTTTCTGAGCCCCGCCCTCGAGAGATGGACCCGCAGACTCAGGCTGCCCTGTGGGGAGAACGCGGCACAAGCGAAGGGAGCTTCTGCTGGCCCTGGGCTCGGGTCCTCGTCCAAGGTGCCCATTCAGCGGCGAGTCTCCCCACGGCCAGGGCCAAAGCATGTCCCCGCTTCCCGGGCCCACTCCCATCCCCTCTCCCTGCGTGAATGCCATGGGCTGGACAAAGGCTGCAGGCTGAAGAAACACAGCTAAATGATGTTCTGGTCCTACCCTCAAAGAGTTCTCGTCAAGTCAAGGGAGGCAGATGTGCAGGCACTTTCATAAAACGTCATTCCCAGACGTGGGTTTCACAGGTCAGTGAACAAAAACGGGCTGAGGGATAGACAAGGGAAAGAGAAGAAAGAGAGAAAGAAAGAGAGAAAAAGAAGAAAGAAAGAAAGAAAGAAAGAAAGAAAGAAAGAAAGAAAGAAAGAGAGAAAAGGAAGGAAGGAAGGAAGGAAGGAAGGAAGGAAGGAAGGAAGAAAAGAAAAGAAAGAAGAAGGAAGGAAGGAAAGAAAGAAAGAAAAAGAAAGGAAGAAAGAAAGAAAGAAGAAAGAAAGAAAGAAAGAAAGAAAGAAAGAAAGAAAGAAAGAAAGAAAGAAAAAAAGAAAGAGGGAGGGAGGAAGAAAGAAAAAGGGAGGGAAGAAGAAAGTACTGAAGAAGTAAGGAGGAAGAAGGGAGGAAGGGAGGAAGGGGGAAAGGAGGAAGGAAGGAAGGGAGGAGGGAGGGAGAGAGAGAAGGAAGGGAGAAAGGAAGGAAAAGAGGAAAGAAAAGGGAAGGGAAAGGAGGAAGAAAGAGAGGAAGGAAGGAAGGAAGGAAAGGAAAAATGAGAGATCAATTTAGAGTTGCCAGTTAAGGACAATTTTCAGGAAGACAATTCCCTATACCCTTCTTGGCAGATGCTACCAACATCTCATTAAAAAAAAATACTTCCCCACATGAAAAAAACCCAGGAAGCACATAATCTCGGAATACAGAACAGTCCTTGCCAGTTAGAAAAGCTACCCGACCTACCACTCTCTCGTTGCATCAATCTCAAGGTCTAAGGACAGTCATCATTGTTCCGTCTCATGTGGGGTTAGCGAGCATTCCTGAGGCAGTGACATGACACCAGGAGAGGACCACGCTCTTGGGTGATGTTTGGGGGGACCTGAGCTGGGTTGGATAGAGTCCCCCCAAAATGCATGCCTACCCAGAACCTCAGAAGGTGACCTTGTTTGGAGAGAGCGTCTTTGCAGATGCAACTTTAAGATGAGGTCCTATTGCCCTGCCATTGCACT
>CM052883.1:2181802-2202219 GCA_028534135.1 Potos flavus
TCAGGACCTCATGTCTGTTGACAAGCCGAAGCATGTCAGGGTCCTTGGTCACCTTGCTTTTACATTTGGGGACCGCGTTTGCAAGTCGGACATTGGAGGGAATCCCCGAGGAGGCTGGTAACTAGAGTTTACACGTATATATTTGGTCTCATTTGCTTTCTGTCTTGTAGAATGATGTCACTTAATTGCTCTCATCTCCACATGGGTCACCAGGCCCACGAGCAACTCATGAATTGAAGACGGAGAAGAAGTTCTCAAAGCACTGGGTTGATGAGATACCACGAATAAATATTTTCTGCATGGGTACCAGTGAGGTTGTGTCAAAAACTCTGCCATTTGGTGGGTTTTTGTGCCTCACTAATGGCGACCAGTGGGCCACATAAATACTTCATATATTTATAATACAAACGCTCTGGACCAAATATGCTCCATTTACTGTGGGGCCAAATCTTTCCAGCTACATGCACCCCACAGCCTGGGCTTTACACGTAATTTAAGCCATGTGCTTTTTAGTGTGTATAAAGTGTAACATATTTATTCTCAAAAACAAGTAGGACTTGCTCCTCTAACCACAGTTGAGCCAACTGCAAGTTAAAGATTGTGAAACTGGGTGTTCCAGACTCACCCTTTCCCATCCGCAGGAACGCTAGCCCAGTGGGCATGGGGGCTGCCTTCCAGGGGGAGCAGGACTGCGGGCCGAGCTCGGAGGCCTTCTCGATTGTGCGGAGGCTGCCCTCAGCTTGTAAATGGGGTCTCCTGCTCTTAGGACGAAACAGGGGGTGTCACAGGCAATAGAACTCCCAGTGACTAATGCCCCTGAGAGTGGGTCGGCCCACTTTGTTTTGTTCTCTGTCTGCCCTCAGGGCATCACAGATTGCATTGGGTTGCGAAATCCTTGTGGAGGGATAGGAAATGTGGCTTTGTTGTCTGCTCTAACTCCAGTCTATGGAAACCCTCCTGTGCGTATTTCCCTCACCCCGCTCCTTCATGAGTAACACGATTAAGTGAAAACAGTATGACTTTGAAGTGAAATAGATTTGAGCTTTCATCCTAGTTTTGCCTCTGTGTGAGTTCAGGCTCCCTTCCATCTGCGTGAATCCTCAGCCTCCTTCTGTGGAAAATGGCGGCCATGAGAAGGACCTTGTGAGATCATTAAGTGCCTTATCACTGATGGATAGGAAACAGTTGGCAAAGAGCGATCATTCTAGACACTGTAGTAATCCTTACTTTATTATAGCAGGTAAATAAATGACAAAGATGTTGGATTTCTGGATCTTTTCTGCTTTGCTTTGATCTTTAGCACTAGGTACAAATTATCCTGAACAGCAAAGAAATGGAAAAAGCTTTGCAAAGCTGAACAAGTTTGTACTTCTTATAAGATCATCTAATCAAGAGGCTGTAGATTCGCTCTGATGACAAGTGACCTCTGATTTCCAGATCAATATGCTCTGCCTCGTCTTTTTATCAGGATTTCAGTTCTTTGGCCAAGGTCAAGCATGAAAGGGAGAAAATATTACTTTAGTACTTTAGTAGCAGGTGATAGGGGAACATATAAATAACTGCTTTTTAATTTTTTTTTTTTTTTTAAAAAGTAGAAGTTGTTCCAAAGGAATAGAGGGTAACTAGAAATTCCAGAGCATAAGAATACTGTGGATTTTAGGCTATTTAACATCACTGATCAGGATCTAAGACTTTATCTGATAAATTTCTCTTCCATTTCATTCGTGCTAAGGATGAGAATAACTCAATTTGAAGATCTTATTATGAGATGTTTACTGGTAACACTGAGGAGTTTCAGACTATAAAAATGCATCTGTAAGAAACAGCAAAGCATCTATGCTTTCTTGAGCTCGTGTGGCTTTAATGTTGGGTGTGGGGGATCTCCCAGCAACTGCCTGAAGGCAACAAAGCTCGAGGGCACAGGACGTGAAAGTGAGAAGCGAGAAGTTTCTTACCCACATAGACCTCTCTCCTCCACGAGCAGCTGCTTCCTAGCACCGTTCGCGGGCCCCCCACATGCCCTCGCTTTGACCCAGCCTGTCCAGGAGCAGATGATCTTGGTGCCCGGCTCATAGTTGGTTCGTGTGATGTTTAGTAGTCATGTTCTATGAAGTCGCCACAAACATGGAACTAGCCAACGCAAATTTCTTTGCTCCTAGGGGAAGGACAGGGTTAGGTTCCTGTGAGCCCTTGCTTGTCACACTTTCATCAGCTGATCCTAACCTTGTTTTTTATGTGTTTCTGTTTAAAGACACCTTATTTAATGTATATTGTTGATTCACTAACATCGAATGCCTGGCCATCAGCTCTACAACTCGTGCCTGGAAGAAGGTCATCCAGGACGTGTTTTCTCTGGAAGGCGCATCCCAGACTCCCTGGGCTTAGAAACACCAGGCATTACTTCAGCACGATGCGTGGGAGACATTTTAAACAGTGGAATCACTAACAAAATGCATAGGAAGGCATAACACACGGCACTTAATAGACTGTAAGAAGGCACTTACTTACAGGATGGGAGATGAAACAAGAAGGCCAGGGTGGCCGTGTTGGAACTCGTGTGGGTCAGGACACTCGGAGATCTGCCCTGGGCACGTCTGTGCATGATTGCGAAAGCACCCCGGTGACTGATTTTGGGCTTATATGTAAATTTCAGCAAGTAGGCAGCTTTACATATAGAATCGTGAATAATGAAGATCAACTGTCTATGACTTTGTAGGTTTAGCTGCCCTTGGGCTCTGTGATTTGACCTCAGGCTTGTGGGAGAAGGAGTCTGGTTTCCTCCGTTGGGATCAGGCTGGGCCTGGCTCCAATGCCCTGACCTGGACGGAGGACTTTCCCAGGGCAGCTGTGCCAGGGCTGTGCTCCAGCACCGAGTGTGCTAGGAGGAGGAGAGGAATGGCGCTCTTGGACGTGGGTGCCTAGTGGGGTTCTTCACCTCTGTTGTATCACTACAAAGACGCACTTAGCATCCCTAAATTCAGTGAGTGTTACAGGCTAGAAGGGCAAGGCTGTATTTCTATAACTGACCGTACTTTCTCATTCCCCATCCCATCCGTTGTCATGGGATCCCACAGAAAGGAGGGACCGACCTTGCTTAGTGGGGGTGTGGAGGCTTCCATAGCTCCCACACAGATGGGTTACACTTTACTCAACCTCTTTGGGCTCCAAGTCCCAAGTCCCAAGTCCCCAAGACAATGATGCTATTGTCTCCCAGGATTCCTGCGATGATCAACCCAGAGCCCTACGCCTTCCAAGCTCTACCAAAACAAGACATGGCCTTTGGGAGTCTTGGGCGTGTGGCCACGTGACAGAGCTCAGGTCTGCCTGTAACCATGGCCCGAGGAACAAGGTGCTGAGGATGCTTCCCCCTGGAGACCCTAGAAGGCTACTTTTATGGACAGGAGAACATCCAGGCCATACCGTGTCTGACCCCGTCCTCCTTCACTGGAGTGTGACTGATGTCCTCCAGGGTACGCCCTGAACCCAGACGGTGGGGTGATGCATGAATCACCTCTTAACCACAAACACGAGCGGAGAGCAAGAGGGTGAAGGGTAAGAAGCCACCCCCTCTTTCACGGACTCCTTTTTCTTCCTCTAGGAATAAAGAGGCTTTTGAATTCTCCTTCTTTGCAGACTGTGAAGGTAGCAGTGGCATGAACAGTCTTTCCAGGGACCCCACCCCCCAAGTCCTCGCTTCTGACTTGAGCACACGGGCACAGACATAAACACACACAGATGACTGAAGTCCATGGCTGTGGCAGTCTGCCAGCCCGTGGGTGGTCTGAGGCAGGGGCCCTGCGAGGGCCCCACCCGCCCACTGAGGTGCTGAAGTCGTGGCAGCTGGCAGGAGAATTTCATCCCCGCGCTGAGCGCCCCCAAATGAAGTCATAAATGAGCGGAATAACCCATTGGACTAGACATAATTCAGCACGATTTGGCCAATTTTATTTATTTGAGTCAAATACTGGTCTCACCAAAATCTCACCTGGGGTAACAAAGGGAATCAAAGACCTCAGTTCGGATAGTTGTTCAAAATCTGGAAAGTGGCACCAACTGTTATTCCACCGCTGGTGATGGAGACAGTCTTCTAATTCATATGAGATGTCATGTCCCCAAGTTATGTTTAATGGATGTTTGTCCAAATATTGAATAGACCAACATATCGTGAACAGCAGGAGGGCCCACTTGCATCGAGGTAAAGCCGTTAGTTTCCTTCTCCCAGGCCTAGGCAGCCCCATCACCACACTGCAGCAGACACGGATTCTCTTGTCTCCCCACAGACGGCCGCCATCTTTGCCTCTCCTGGGAGACCGGCCAGGCACCAGCATTTTCCAGAGACTCCTGCTTCTCCCTCAACTCCGGCCAATCTTGGAACAAAGTGGCTTAGCCTCTACATTTTAAATTTTCCTTCCTAAATCACTATGTACCTGAATTAAGAGGGAAAAATTTTTTCCTTCCAAAACGCAAAGTTCATATTGGGCTCCAAGAATCCCATTGGGCACCCCTGCAGGTAGTAGCCCACAGCCCACAGCACGTTACTGAGAGTGAGGAGGGTCTGCACAGCTGGGTATGGAAGGCCTCCATGGCTCTCTAAGCACAGTCCCATCCCCCTTTTTAGGAGGTCCAGTGGGCAAGCGAGTTCCAGTCCCCTGGGGTGGAGACAAACATGGGCGTGATTACCATCATCCCCTCACTGGCACTGTAGAGAGGTGACATATTCGGGTCATCCTGTGACTGAGATATGTATGGGGCCCAACCCTGGGTAGGGTCAGTGAAGGGGCTCAATAAGAGGATAGTAGAACCTATGAGAGCCCATGACAGATTTCTCCCATTGAGACAAAGCACAGTCCCCAAGCATGTTGTGTCCCTCACTTGCATGTCCTCGTGTTCTCTCTTCTTCCCCGGAGTCCGTGGAAAATCACGGTCCAGTAAGTCAGTGGTTAATGGGGATTTGGGGAAGGCCTGCCTCCTTCTCACTGGTCTCTGGGACCAGAAGAGAGATAGTCGTCCTAAGTCAAACGAAGGTAAGGCTGGAAATATAGAGAGGATCAGGGGACACTCAGGGAGATGAGGGTGTGGCATCGCCCTCATTGAGACACCAACTCCGCTCCCCTCCCCCCGCCCTGCCTTCGCCCATCCTGCTTTGGGGACCGTCCAGGGGTCAGCCGAAGGGGAAACAGCCTTGAGGCCCCTGGTGCTTGGCAAGGAAGGAAGGTGCGGAGAGCAGGGAGGATTTAGAGCAGAGAGCACTCCTGCTATCAGTTTTATAGCGGAATCACCCAGTTTTTACAAGACAGACCTGTGCTATCTGCATTGTCAGGGCCTCCCAGCATTCATCCCTCGCACTTTTGTGACGGAGGAAAGAGAGAGATTAATTGTATGGTGAAACTCTTCAACAGTTTGCTGAAGCTTTGCATTCCTGACATTAATCTTTCCCCAAGTGCCCTATCATTAACTTGAAAAATCAACCGGGCAAAACCTTAGAGAAGGTTCATGCAAATGGAGACACATAAACAGTGTGCAGGATGAGATGGGGCAGGGCTGTCTGGCTGCCTGAGGGTCTAGCAAGATGATACATGGAGCTTTTTTCCAGAACACTCCATCCATGGAACATGTCATTTATCCATCACCCTGGACCGTTGAGTTAGAATCGTTTATTTTGGGCTTGGGCCTGGTAAGGGCATGAAAAACATTTCCAATGTCAAGTTTTTTTTTTTTTTTCCATATTATGCAAATTAAAAAAATCACTTTTCTCCCTCGGCCTCCAAAAGAAAATCTCGTTTCCCCTCTCCATTTGTGGAGCCAACCAGCTGCCTTTACCTAAATTGTCTTCGATGTGAAAAGAGAATAAGCAAAATGTGTTTATTTGGAGATTTTCCCCTACGATAAATGTTCCGTGATGCCACATTTGATTAGTCTATCGTATGTAGAATTGGCTAGAGCCCTCTATTGATGTATTAATTTTGGAAGTTTTGGATCTGCTTTTCCCGATAAGACTCTTCCACACATGAATTTGCTCTTATGTAAATAGAGCTCTCTGTGCTTGCAAAATCATGATAACAAGCCAAATGGAAGAAGAGAAGTTTCTACCGAGGAGAAAATGGTTCTCGAATGGGGGTCGGTGGGTATGCATTTCACCCCCGCCGGGACTCCGGGGGGCTCTGTATGGACCACTCCTCCTGTATGTCCATGATTTCAGTCTTTTGTTGCAGAATTTGACATTAAATGGCTGGTAGTTTGAAGATGAGAAGTTAAGTACGCACGAAGGTCTCACCAACTACTTTTGAGCTCTGTTTTTGGCGTTTGCACGGAGCTGAATCCCCCCAGCACGGAGCACCCTCTCATCGACCCCTCACCTGGTGTGGGCAAAGCCAAGAAGACATAATTTGAATAAAACCAGGCTAAACAAACAGATACAACTAGAGATTTTTGAAAAGGGGCATTTAGGGATATGCTCGGTCCGTTTTAGCGAAATACCTAAATCACATCAAACCTGTAATGTCCGTGATTGGAAACCAAAACCAAAGTTAAGAATTTAAGAGGAAAAGTGACTCAGCAGTGTCCTTGGTAAATGGGAAGTGATTCTATGATCACAGAAGTTCAAAGTTAGCAGAGGCTTGGATTTAAGGAAAAAGATATACAAGTTCATTTTCAATTACCCATTCAATTAATGTTTAGTGAGAGCCTCTAGGCTATGCATCTCACTACTGAATGAGCCAAATGGTCAAGAAGATTATAATTTCGACAGCCCAGACAAATGCTTGGATCATAGATAAAGTAATTACATATAAACAGGTGATAGACCATCCAGAGCAAACCTTCTTCTCTCTGGTCTGCTCCTGTCTCTAGCTGGGAAGGACAAAAGAATAATTAGACACCATGATTCGGGATTTGTTTGGACTTACTAACTAAATTAATAATGTATTTTCATAGACTGGATGTTCAACTTAAGTTAAAGTCTTTTGAGTTTGTGTACAAGGTAAACATGTTTGAATTTTCACATTTTTTTTTATCAGGGAGTCAGATTGGCCTAAAATTTGGTGGAAATTTACCCACACAGATCATTTCCTTAAACTAAAAGTAATGATACTTATGGATCACTTATTTAATACCAGGCACTGGGGCAGCTGAGTGGCTCAGTCAGTGAAGTGTTGGCCTTTGGCTCAGGTCATGATCCCAGGGTCCTGGGATCGGGTCCCGCATCTGGCTCCTTGCTCAGCGGGGAATCTGCTTCTCCCTCTGCCTCTGCTCTTTCCCCAACTCATTCTCTCTCTCGAATAAATGAATAAAATCTTAAAAAAAATTAATGCCATGCACTGTTCTAAGACACGCACGCACACAAGCATGTGCGCGCACACACACATTTCTTTTATTTCTCTAAAGCAACCGTATGAAGGGCCAACAGGCATCATCTCCATAAACAGATGAAGGTTGGTGGAACCCGTCATCTGAAAAGATGACGCTTTGGCGTAAGGATTCTTTTGAGCTGAAGGCATTTGAAAAACAGCAGGTGTAAGAAGGCTGCTTGTCCCTCCCCTTTCCTCCAAAAAGCAAAAGCTAACCCCCCCTGTGAAAGGTTCCCTCCCTGAACAGGGAGGAAAAAAACCCTTCTTATCACCAGGGACGGGAGAGAAGGTGGAGAAAAATCAGTACAAACAGACCTTGTTAAAATAACTCATCTTCCTTGTGTCTCCCCTTATTAGGGGAGTAACTTATTAGTTACTTTCCCTCAACTGCCTTTGTTCAGCCGAGGAGATGGCTTTGCCACTTGTTTGGGTCGTCCTTTTTCTCTAGGGCTCCCACAGACATGTACGAGCCTGTGTGTGCTTCTCTTCTTCACCTGTCTCAGGTCAACTAAATACTCAGGTGCAGCCAGTGACCTACAGTGGCAGAGAGGAAGTCTCCCCGACACCAGCAAATTTGATGGTGCTGCCCCACGGAGGTGATAACAGAATACTTCTTTAGGTAAAGGACTCGAGATGGCAGCGATCAACCCCACTGGTGGTCCCACGTTTACCAAATGCCACGGATCCCGGAGACACAAAAATGGTCAAGCCCCCCAGTGCCCCAGGGTGTGCCTTCTAGAGAGAGATGGACACCGCAGAGACGCAGACGAGCGCGGCGCCGTGGAGGTGCCCGGTGGGTGAATAGGGTGGACAGTTCTGCTTGAGGTCTTCTCAGAACATTCGACACATGAGATTCTTGGGTTGCCTGTTCGTGCGAGGTGCCCTGGACAGGTTGAAGTCATGCCTAAAGACGCCCCAAATTCTGAATGGACTGGAGGCAATACAATGCTTCCAGCTGTGATCTTTTTCCAAACAGAGCAATAATCTTGATCACAGCATCCTTAGAACTAAGACAGCACAGTGATGTCTCTACCTCTAACGTGAAGACCTTAGTACCCGAAGGAGGGGACAGAGATAATGTCCTTCAGTTAAAAGCAGAAGAGATTATGGGTCTTTGGGGATGGACTGAAACCTCCTCCCACTTGCTCGTATTCTGTTCATGAGAAAATCCATCAGCAACCACCCCTGACGTGGACTCAGTACCCAGAGGAAGGGGAGTATGAAACGTAACAGGAAGAGGAACACTTTTGAGAATTGTATAATCGAATGGTTTTAGCAGCTGCTTTAAATAATTCTGCACATTTTTCAGGGGCAGGGTTTGCAAAGAACTTCATGATGGCAGCTTATGGCTAGTAAGATCGCGTGGACGGGGTTGTGTGTGCATGTGCGGGCGCGCACATGGGTGCTTGTGTGTGTCTGCGTGTGATTTAACAGTCTCAGACAACAACACGTAATGTCGACATTCCGACGAAAGTCACCTAAGACCCTTCGCCTAACTGAGTAAGATCAAGTTCACTTTCACATACACACTTGTATCTAAGATCATGCACATTCCACAGTTGTTTGCTTACACTGGCTCCATAGAGGGGACGGTCGAACTCTTTTCCTAAAGCACACTATACATTTTCACGCGATAGCATTTTAGTAGAATTTCAAGTATTCGTAGGTCATGGCAATCTGTTCTAACTTTTAAAAGGTGAGTACTTTGAACATGTTATTCAAATCATGAATTCCTGAAGACTCGCTGAATGGGTTGCTCCTAGCTGTCATCTCGGGCCATGCCGTGCATCTTAATTTTGCCTAAAGAATGTGCCTAAGGGAATCATTTAGCCACTGACAGTATGAAACCTTTATCAGACGACTGAGCACAGGCTTCATAAAAGATACATAGTAATCACTAGAAAGGTCAAAAGTTCCAACTGGAATATATAAATAATCTCCGTGGAATGAGAGACGAGCCATGAGTTCTTCAAGCTCACAGCCCTGGAAGATGTGTATCCCTTGACGGCTCTCAGCCCACACGCTATTCTCTGTCCGCACTGGGGAGATCTGCCGAAAGCCCCAAAGTGGTGCATCCTTCCCGTGCCAGGAGAAGAGTAAGAGAGCATGGCTGAGTCGCTCAGTGCCCGTGGCTGCAAGAGGTTCTCCTCCCAGAACCCTGGAGCCCCGGTACAGAGAGGGACACAGGGACTGGGGAAGCTATCAGCGTGCACGAAGGACCCCATTGCTCACCTCCTCTAAAGAGGGTTGTTGTAGCGCGCTTCCATCATATTGTTTGAAAGGAGATCTGGGGCACGAAGACACTGGACCCACGCGCAAGTACAAAGATCTTCCTGGAACAGGAGTTGGTGAGGATGTGGAGAAATTGGAACTCTCATCCATTGTCGGTGGGAATGCAAAATGGTGCAATCCTTTTAGAAAACGCTTTGACCCTTCCTCCTGTTCGGAGTTGGACGGTTAGGTAGTCAGACCAGGTCCCCAATGAGAACATATGGAGTCAGGATGGCTCAGATCAAACAGCATCAACATCCTGCTTTGCAGCTTAGACAGGTCCGCACGGACATTCCGAACGACTTCTGCAAAACGTCCTAAAATAAGACAATGAGCCGCCAAAGCATTTGTCAGTATCTCGGGCAAGGGCCAGTTAAGAACTAAGCCCCCAGATGTCAGCAAAAAAAGACCATCGGCACGTGGACACGAACCTAATAGGTAGATGGACACGTGACCCAAGCCCTGACTGGCACCCCGCAGCCCCCCTGATTGCTTAAGAAAGTTCCGCCAAAGAGCTCATAATACCCCTAAACTTAGAAACTCCGGGGGCCACCCCTTCGGGCCCCCTGCCTCTCCGGGACCTTTGTCCCCTTGCTCAGGAAACTGCTCACTGCCCACCACTCTCCCTCCGGTCCAGCTCTTCGTTCTTCGAAGCAGCTCGACCAGGAACCGAGGGCACTACGGGGACATCAATCCTGTGACACTCCGAATCTTAAACATTGATTTACCGTATGACCCCTCCCCTCGCGTGAGGAGTCCATCCGAAAGAACTGAGACCCTACATCTATGGAAAAACTTGTCCGCAAATGTTCTTATCAGCATTTTTCATAATATACAAATTGGAAATAACCCAAATGTGCATCAACAGATGGGCAGATAAACAAAATGTGGAATATTCGTGCCGTGGAATACGTGATATTTTACAAAAAACAATCAAGGGCTCATAGACTCTACGACACGGATGCCCCCGGCGAGCACGGCGCCAAGTGAAGGAAGGAATAACAACGGGCCACATATTGTGGGATGTCTTTGTGTGAAATGTCCAGGGCAGGTGAATCTAGAACCACAGAGAGGAGATGAGTGGTGGCCGGAAGCTTTGGGGTGGGGGAAGGCAGAGGGGGAGGCTTAGAAGGGAAAAGCTAAGTCACCTGGAGGGGCTTTTCTGGGTGGCAACAAAGGCACAGTGGCCATGGTTTCACGAATGTGAAGAGATGAAAAACCACCGAATTGTACACTTTGAAAGAGTGAATCTTGTGGTTTGTGGATTACATTTCACTAAAGCTGTTATAAAAAAAATCTTTTTTAGCTACTATAGATAGTCCAAACCTAGGTCCCTGTAGATGATCAAGATTTAACTTGTTATTTCGAGACGTCTTATAGCCCGAAGACGAAATAAACCATTTTTTAAAGATAAACAAAGACAACAAAGCAATAAGACGTTATTTTTTCACATGTGTTCGATTTTCATGTTTTCAAACATCTGAAGAGAATCATCCATAAAATGAATCAGAATGATAATAGATATGTTTTTGCAATGCTTTTCACAGATGGTCTTACTCAAACACATTCCGGGTGATGATAAATACAGAAGCTTCTAGCGTTACGTACTATGAGACTCGGTTGGAGATTAGACCGCGGAGCGAGTTCCTGGAGGGAGCATTTCTTACTTGTTTGTGTGTTTTCCGGGGTGTGGAGTGTGTGTTAGTTGAGAGAAGGATGAAATGGTTTATTATTTTATAGTTGTTCCTCTAGGAAGGGGGCACCTTCAACAGGTGATAAAATAAATATCCTTTTATCTCAAAGATAATACGGTTTTAAAGAAGAACCCACCCCGGAATGCAGTAGGCGCTTGATAAATGTTCTGTGGAAGAATGTAGGAAGTCATAAATGCGCAAATGGATAAATACGGAATGTGGACAAGTGGGTAGCCTCGTGGAGCCCCCATTGCCCTCCCAAAGTTAGCTTCTTCCTTCGCTTCCAATAAAAGCTTTGGAATTTTGAAGTGTTTTCAAGAAATGAAATGATCGTAAAATATTCGTGGTCTGGTTTATGTGCCGAGTGTGTCCCAGAGGGTTCTCCTGTTTCCTAACTACACAATCAGCGATGTTAAGGACTTTGAACGTAATGATATGACAACATACTATCGTCCTCCGAACGCAAATGAGAACGTTTCCTGAAAAGTATCCTGAGAAGTAATTACTTTGGAGTGAAACTTCGTTCTCAGTTATAGCATGTAACCTTAAAATACTTTGAAAGGAATGAAAGTAATATTGAGACAACACGGGACTTTGCATCTTTGACTGTGGATTTTCCCTCCTGAGCCCAGGAAAACCAAGATTGCCTGCGGAGGTATGCACATTCAATGTTCCCAATAGAAAAAGAGTTTAGGAACATATTGTTTGCAAAGGGTGAAGGGAACCGAGGGGAATATTATTTCTGAATATTATCACATGCTTTATTGAGATTCCTTTGACACTTTGGGTCACTTGCCATTTTTGAAAACTATTTTTTTTTAAAGCAAAATTCAGCAGTCTTCCCTCACGCGATTGAATTGGCATAGTTTCTAGTTATCGAATCTGATAACTTGTTGATTCTAAAAATACCAAGGTCACCATTGGACTTTCTCTAGAATACCATGGCTTCCGTCAACATCCGCTTAGGAGATCAGAGCTCACAACCCAGGAGGACAGAAATGGCAGGTCAACTCAATTGATTTTTACACATTTTGAGAATTCTTTACTGATTTATTTCCACGCATTGGCACACTGTTGAGATCAGGTAAGACGTAAGTCCGTCAGAATTCTCATGGGGACATTCTCCCGTTAAAGAAAATGCTGTGAGGGCTCCTGGGTGGCTCCGTCAGTGAGATGTCTGACTCTTGATTTCAGCTCGGATCGTGATCTCAGGGTCGTGGGATCGAGCCCCACGGCAGGCTCCAAGTGCAGTCGGGAGTCTGCTTATCTCTCTCCTCTGCTCCTCCTCCTCCTCTCTCTCTCTCTTCCTCTCTCATAAATAAATAAAAATAAATAAATAAATAAAATCTTGAAAAAAAGGAAAAGAAAAAGCTATGAAACTATTAGTCACTATCAAAGTGTCTTGCCCGTGGAAAAATATGACGCAGTCTGCCAACTCTCTTTCTCGTAGAGTTTGAACAGTTATTCTAGTTTTGCTGGACAGTAGGGAACCTTCTTCCTGACCTTTGGCAGCTTTCATAACTCCTATAAAATGAAAGGCCTCCATGACATTGATTAGCGCTCACATCTCCCACCGACCTTGTTCAGGGACCCCCCCCCCACCCATCTAGCCAGACCCTCTGGATGAATTCTTGACCCCTTGACTTTACTGCCTCGACTTCTTCCCCCTGGGGTTTTCCACTCATCAAAATCTTACTAGCCATTCCTTCATCCCAGATCTATTTATCCCATCATATGATCTCTGAATAAAAGATTACAAATATATAACCCTGTTCCCAATGCTTATCAATTGCGGTCCGTATCAGACACGTGGTACACGCATTTACAACTTTGTTTTGCAGTGAATTGGGGTACATTATGACCAGTGCAGATTACACATTCTTGGAATCCACGGACCACCCTGGCTGATTTTTGCAAGGTACTTCACACAGCAGCCTTGGGAGAAATGGTTGTTGGCCGCATGAGTGAGGGAGGGGGCCGACAACACTGGCGGTCTCTCATCTAAGAAACATCTACTTGGTGAAGGACCACATCATCGCAATATCGCCTACAGTTCTTCCTCTGACCTGTGCTGTTGTTTTGGAAGGCAGGATCCTCTGGTCACGAAGTCATCAGATGTATGGATTTCCTCCCTTGGGTGTATTTGCAAAGAACTTTGATCATCACATTCAAGGCAAAGTTCGGACCGATCTGGTCCCATCTTTTGCAAAGAGGTGTGCTTCACGGGCACCCTTGGGTCACAACATGGCCACTCATCGCACAACACGGTGTTTAAAATATTACTTCGGAATGCTTACGAGTAACCCAAGGTGAGTGCATTCATCTTGGGGGGACAATAAATTTGATTTTGTAAGTGAAATCGTGCTTTCGGTCTCTCTTATGGAGCAGGATGTTAGAGCAGCGGAGCTGTGGGATTTCCGGCAGAGCCATAAGCACGGGCAGCCAGGTAGCCTGTTCCAAACAGTGGCAACACAGACCACTCGGGTACAAAGGGTCAAACACAGTCCAAACAGATGCTTGACAATAATAGGTACAAAGGGCCCGTGTCCTTGGTGAATGATTAATCATAAGCTATCATAAACAAAAGTGTTCCATACATTTGATAAACAGGTTTCTAGAAGACTACGGAAGAAAGTCACGTCTTCCAAAACTCGATACCAGCCATAAGGTGGCTCCGTTCTATTTAGGGGCTCTAACATTTTTGGGGGTTTTCATGAAGGATTTGAGTCAGGCTAGGGTGACTGTGTCTACACCCCCACGTTGGTGGGTAACAAAGATCTTGGGTAACAAAAGTGCGTCTGTGATTAAAACATCCTCTCAGCGTTTTTACATATTTCTTCTGTTCTGTTGTCCATTCAGCAGATGTTCTTAGGCGCATCTGCTCTCAGAAGGTGCTAGAAGGGGATATCACCTTTTTTTCGGTGATATTTTTCCTGCGCTCCTGGGAATGAGGGAGGAATCGCCCACAACACCCACTAGGATGGAAAGTCTGTAAGCCCATCCAACAAAAAGAAAACGGAAATACCACCATGTGCTCCGAGTAGCCGAAGAATGAAAGCGTGACCATATATTTATATAGATATAAAAGATGAACAATTGTTTTTTCACAGATGTGCTGGGGTGTATGGAGCCAAATACTTGTGGCCCTCCCAAGTGGCCCGCTTGGAAGACCACACAAACACGTTCCAATTTCCCAAGAAGTCTGCCGTAGCTCAGAACACTGCAAGGGTTTAACTTTTAGAAATTATATTGAGACTCGCTTTGTAAGTCGCATAAGCAAACGGTGTCAACCATGGGATGGGCAAGGTTATGAGCGCTTTTCTTGGTCCAAAAGAGAGGGAACAAAGCCCGTGGTGCTGGCAAAGAAAGGACTGCAGAAAGAAATGGGGGGCCCACCAGAAGTTGGGCAGGCCTCAGGGACTTATGGGAATTGTCACGAAAATGCAAAAGAAATGGGCTCTGGTGATGATCGTGCTTTTGAGTGCGTGGCCAAGAGCATCAGAGGAAATGTTCCAGAAGTGGTTTTGGGACCTCCTAGGCCACTGGGGAGGAGAGGGGAAGGGCTCCTCCCTCTCCCTTCTCCCTCCCTCTCCCTTCTCCCTCCCTCTCCCTTCTCCCTCCACGCCTCCTTCTTCCCCAGGACCTCGGCCCACTCCTCATGTTTCCATGGACAGTGAAACCAAACAACGAAGACAACAAAACACATGAATTCCAGACCTTTTTGGTCGTGAAAGTTGACGTGTCTGGCTGAAGTGTGGAAAGGAAAGGGGAGGCAGAAAATCGAGCTGCAAGTGTCTTCTAAAGACATTCTTTCTTTTGTGTGTCACAATGGCTCTGTCTTTTAAAATTCTAGAACCTTTATTCTCTTCCTTTTCCTCTCAGGAAGACAGGTCGGAAGGATCTATGAGTGGCTTTCTCACCGATTCATGTTTTCTGTACTTTATATCACGGCCCCTCCCGCAGGAAAGAGCCCCGAGTGGGTGTGTCCCCAGGCACATCCCAGGAGGCCCCCCTTCTGCACTGGCCTCCCCACGTGTCCCCAGTCTCTGGGGTCCCTGCTGGTGAGGGCTCTGGGTTCCCTTCTGCCCTCTAGGGCTGGGTCATGGAGACCAAAGCCCATGGGTTTTGGAGGGATATTACACATTCTGTGATTTTATTACCATTTCTTGCCAAATTCTCTTCGCGATATTCCTTCGAGAGGCCCTCCGGTGCCTTGGAACTCCCCTGTTGGAGAGAAATCTCCACCCCCAAAGGGATGGAAACGGAGGAGATAATGCGCGGCGCTCGTGCGGTGTAAGGCCGGGCCCAGCAGCGGCTCCCAAGGATGGTTCCTCCCTCGGCAAGCTCGAGCTCGGGGAGCATCGAGGGGCGGGCCTCAGCGACCTGAAGTTCGCCCCCTATAACTTCCACCCGTCGACTCCAGGGCTGTCGCGGCAACCCTAAAACCCAGGATGACCCTCGAATCCTGCTCCATGCCCACCTTTCTCTCCTGGTCCAATAGCCTTATTTTCAGCTGTCTTTCCTGAGATGTGACTGCGCGATTATGTCCCAGTTTCTTTTCACCGCCAGCCGGTGTTTTCAAGTGACCATCTTGAGGGCTACGTTAATGTGCAGGCACATCGATCATCAAGTCGTAAACCTTCAGTATATGCGATTTTTTAATTGTCAACAATACCTCAATAAGGCTGGGAAATAATTACGTATGTCTCACACCGTGATATTGTTTTATAGTTTATTTTTTTATTTTTATGAACTCATGCTTCCCTTTCTTCAAAGGTCCTGGAACCCAACTTGAAATTGCTCTCCTGGGTGGTGGAGAAATCTGTAGAAAACTATAGCAAACTCTAGGGACAGACCGCACGGAGTAGCAAGCATATTCCTTCCGCGTCCGTCCTCTGAGCGAGCAGGCTTTCCACCAGCAGTTTCCCAATGAAACACGCAATCAAGTCCCTTGCATGCAGGTTCAACACCCGTCCAAGCTCACCTCACCTTACAGGGGAAACATAAAGCCAGATTCAAAGCCACATTCAAAGCCAGACCGGCCAGAGCCCACACTCCCTTCTGCATCTTGTTCTGCCCTCCTGGCTCTCTTTTCCATCCTGAATAGGGCTACAAGGTCCTTTGCATTATCTGTTTACACTTCGTGAGTCTAGCTCTTTGGAACTTCAGCCTCGTGGCAGTATTTCCAGAGCTCCTCCTCTCTCCTCTACCCTTACCTTTGGTTATATGCCCATCTTCTAACATTATGTCTGTGAACCGCAAAGCGCCTGCACCTGCAGATTACCTCTGGGACCGACACCAGCCAGTCCAACCTCGTGTTGTCAGGCACGTTCCCTTTCCTTCCTTTCAGTCGGCTCTGCCTTTCAAGGGATCTCCTTACCTTTCCTCTGAAAGTTCTGAATTGCCTTGCTGATGCCACGGTTGTATGCATGACTTTGGAAAGCCTTTGCTTCCTGTCTCTGTCCCCAGGGTACCTATTTCTTCCTCTTTTTCCATTAGTAGTCAACTGCAAAGGCTTTTCCATTTCAGGCTCGCAGGTCCTACGGTCTCTGTCACAGCTGCTCAAATCTGGGTCGTCGTGCAAAGCAGCCAGGAGCAATGTGTCATGCAAAGCAGCCACGGGCAAGCCGTGTTCTGATAAAACTTTATTCATAAAAGCGTGCAGTGTGCAGGATTTGCCTGTAGGCTATCGTCTGCCTCCCCCTGCCTTAGACTATAAAATTTCCTTTGGAAAATCGAAAAGCTTTTATCTAATATGAAACCACTGTGGATTTATGATTAAGTTCGACGCAATAAAAACCAAACTCC
Source organism: Potos flavus (assembly GCA_028534135.1). Taxonomy (NCBI): domain Eukaryota; kingdom Metazoa; phylum Chordata; class Mammalia; order Carnivora; family Procyonidae; genus Potos; species Potos flavus. The sequence continues at coordinate 2,198,922 of CM052883.1, forward strand.
TTTTCCACTAAAATTAGCTCCTTCCCCAGATTTCCCTATTTCTGGCAATGACAGCAACGTTTTCCAACTCATACACATTTAAAAATGTAGAGCTGAATATTTGATTCCTCCTTTCTGCTCACTGCCTTAGATCCCTCGTCTGTGTGTTTCCATCCCCCTAGCTGGCGGGAGTTTATCACGCCACATCTGTATTTATATTCTTGGCTTTGAACTCATGCATTTGCCTTCAGTTTTTCTCCCCAGCTCATCCATACCATGGCTTTTGGGATCATTATTCCTAAAGTATCGCTTTTAGAAATTCTTTACTCTCCGATCTTGAAAATCTACCAAACTCTGACCTCCATCTGCCTTTTTCCTCTCACTCTCTGCACCGGCACGCTGCTGCCGAGGCTGACCGTCTCCCTTCCTCTCTTCCTATTTTAACACTCTGTGTAGGTTTGACCAACATGTAAAAAGCTGTCCATCTTTAACGTATCTAACTCTGTGAGTTTGGGGGTGAGTACACACCCATGAAGCCATTGTCAGCACCCAGGCCATAGACAGAGACACAGGACTCCCAAATTTCCCTTCTGTCCCCTTTATTATTATTATTACTATTACTTGTGTGTGTGTGTGTGTGTGTGTGTGTGTAGTAAAAACACTTGACATAAGCCGTACCCTTAACACACTTTAAGTGTAGAATACAGTACTGTCTACTATAGGCAGCGTGCCGTGCCGTAGATCTGCACAATTTATGTTTCTTGCGGAACCGAACCTTTGTATCCCCAGCCCCTGGCCCCTGGTGGCCACCCTTCTGCTCTCTGTTCTCTGAGTTTGATCATTTTAGATTCCACCCATCAGTGAGATCATGAAGTCTTTCTCTGTCTGTGTCTGGCTGATTTCACTTGGCCTGCAGGTCCGTCCGTGTTGTTGCCAATGGTAGGATTTCCTTTCTCTCTAACAAACGAAGAACAATATGCCATCGTATGTGTACGCCACATTTTTAAATCCATTCCTCCGTCGGCGGACGTTCGGGATGTTTCCACGCTGTGGCCGTGGGGATAAGCCTCCAAGGAACAGGAGTGTGCAGACGGCTCCCCTGGATCCCGATTTCAAAATAAAAGTAAAAGGTAACATAGGGAATTGGGGAAAATATTTGCAAACCACACATCTGATGACAGGTTGATATACACATTGTAAAAGTGTGTATCACTTTTTATCCTACGACTCAGTAACAAAAGAACAAACGTTATTTTCCTCTGAACAAACGTTATTTTCCTCTGACTCGGGAATCTGCTTTGCTGGGTTCTCCTACCCCTTCTTTGGATCATGCTATTTCCTCTGTCCTGAATACCATTTTATCTGCAAAACACGCACCCACATTGTCTCTGTCTTCAAGAGCAAAGCTCAATTCTTACCTTTTCTGTGACGCCTTCTCTGTCTGCTCTGTCCCATCACGATGCCTCCCACCTCTGGTCTCTTGAAGAGGCTCTTTGCCACCTATTCACACACTATTTTGCATCATTTTCTCCTGTTTCAGAAGCGTTTGCCTTATTTCTCTGGTGAGAGCGACCTTTGTCAAGGTCCGCAGCGTATCGGACCACGCCAGGTGTGTTGTCATGGGAGTCACTCAACATGTTTGTTGAATATATCGATGGATGGATGGATGAATACTAATATTCTTTCTTGCCCCCGATCTCCCATCTTACCTCTTGATCGGCTGTTGGATTTCAATGGGACGTAGCTTGAAAAAACAGTTAAACGAAATAATCCTTACGGGCAAGCCCCAATTTTCAAATTAGCTGTGTTTTAGATGTTTGTTTGTCAATCGAATGCTAAAATTCAAAGTACTTTATCATAGAGACACCGTTAAAACGGGAGGTTATGATAGGATCCCAGACCGCTGCATCGAAGCCCATTGCTCTGTAAATGATTTGAAATCCAGGAGGATGAAATGGTCACACTTAACCACACAGTGCTATGCAAGGCCCGTGATTAGAACAAAAATGAATTCGAGAGTTTCCCTCTCTGTCGAGGGGCGGGAGGGGGGTGGGGAGGGAGTCACCGTGCTTAGGATAAAGCAGATTTTATTGTAGAAAAGTAAAATGATAGGCAATTTCATGGATTTACTAAAGGGGACTTTTGTGTAGCGTGAAAGATACTAGATGCTGATAAAAAAGTGTTTTTTCCCCCCAAAATATACAATTTCCCTCAAAATTAATGGCTCTCCTTTTCTTTTAGACAGAGGGCTCTCATTGCCGCTGCTTTTCTGTGTATGAGCTTTAACTGCCGTCTTTTTGTTCCGGATCACATCAGACGCAGAATGCACACCTGAACCCTTGTCTCTTCCTTACCGCCTGCAGACGGAGAATCGTTTTTACGTTTTTAATAAAAAATATTTTGAAAAAAAATAAGAGTAACATTTCATGTCATGTGAAAAGATACAGAATTTGTATTTCAGCGCCCATCGACTCAGCTTTATTAGAACATGACCAAGGTGGTGTGTCCCCGCTGCGGGGCCGGAGCCGAGGGGTCCGGGTCGCAGAGGACCCTTTACGGAAGGGTTTGCGGACCCCGCCCCCACCTCTGCAGCCGCGGGGACGGGCCAACGGGGGAGACGTCCGTAAATACAGTGTGGACGGGAGAAAGCTAGACTCTGGAGCGCAGGCCTACAAGCCGGGCAAAATTACTCTCCGGTGAGATGGGGCCCACAGTGGGGACCTCGGGGTGGGGTGAGTGGGTTTCCTTCACGAGGGGGTTTCTGAGTGCTGGAAGCATCTGCTTCTTGACGTGGGCCTGGGTCCACGGATGCGTTTCCCCAAAATTCCCTGGGCACTTCCGATTTGTTCTCTTTTCTGCGTTCATGTGAGACTTCCATCTTAAAAGTTTACTTTAGCATTTAAGGAAAGGGGCGCCTGGGGGGCATGGGGGGTTAAGCGTCTGACCCTTGGTTTCAGCTCAGGCCGCGGTCTAGGGTCTTGAGGTCGAACCCTGCCTCAGCTCCTCGCTCAGTGGGGAGTGTGCTTGGGATTCTCTCCCTCTGCCCCTCTCCCTTCAAATAAATAAATAAATCTTAAAAAAAAATCATAACATTTAAGGAAAGAGTCAAGGAAGAGCAATATAGATAGAGCGATCATATATATCCTATATATAAATATAGATATGATACAGGGAAGTGAAGCTACCCACACCCCACCCCATGCCACTCCATTCCACCCCACCCCACCCCATGCCACCCTCACCCTTACACACACCCCTCTCCACCGCACCGCATCCCTCCCCCACCCACACCCCATCCCACCCTCACCCCCATCTACAC
>CM052883.1:2202719-2221242 GCA_028534135.1 Potos flavus
TGACTCTCTCCTCTTGACTTATTGGACTGGACTGGAAGAGATTATGTTGAGTGAAATTATTGCTTTAAAAGTCCTTGAAATAACTCTTCTCTGTGTGACTCTGTATGTCACTGCCCCAATACACACGCTCGTCGACCCCGCTGTGTCTTAGGGTTCAGGTACTGCTTCGTAAAATTATGTATGACTATGTAAAACACTTACATAGTTCCAAATTGAATCTGCAAAACACGGTATAGAGAAGTCACGCTCTAGTCCTCTTGACCTTGTTCTATTTTCTCTCTGTATATACAGAGGTGTGTCAGACACACACGTATATTTAATATGTTCCATGTGGTTATTTATTGGTTAAATTTGGTTTGGCTAATCATATTTATTTGGTTCATAACATTTATTGGGTTAATAATCCAGAATTACTGGTTATTCCTGTCAGAAGACTGAATGAGTTGAAAGTAACGACGATCATGTGGAATACCTCAGTTTCTGTGGTTCGGAAATTCCGTGGACCGGCTGGGGAGGGCGCAGCGGGACAACTGGGCTGAGAGCCCCTGGCGGTCACAGTCAGGTGCCACTTGGCACTGTAGTGGGGAGAGGATCGTTGGGGGCAGCGGGGCAGCTATCAAAGATCACTGGGGTAATGGAGGAAGCTATAGGGGTCCACCCGAAATCATCCCCATTGGCCAATGGACGAGATGAACATCAGTAATAGTAACAGCATTGGAACATATCACGTTTCAATTTCTTGGTTCATAATGATGTTTAAAGAAACCTCATTGGCTTTCTTGCTTGTTTAGAAGATGCTAGAGAAACAGCTATTTGGGAAAGTGACAAATAAAGGGGGAAAACTCCAGCATTTATTCTGCTTTTCCTAAGTGAACACAGTAATCAGAGAGTTGATAAGGGAAGTTTTGTTTTATGGAAGTGTTCTGGTTTTGGCTGAGAAAATTAATGACAGAATCAGAATATCACCATTTACCACTCCCAGTGGAATAATGGGTTAACATTATTAGTTGACATCACAGGTACCATCAGTTTCTAACAAATATGGGCGGCAGGAAAACATGTTACAGAATATCGAGGATTGCAATCAGGAGGATTTTTCAGGAAATAAATTGCAACAAACAAACAAAGGGATAAATAACCTAAAAGTTAAGCATCGTAAAAGACATAGTCAATCATTGAGGTGCATGTTTTGTCTTGGATTCTGATTTAAGAAGACAGATAATTGGCGATATTAAAATATCGACATTTAATAAAAATGAGAAATTACTATTTCTATTTTTATGTTATAATCACATTGCTATTGCTTGATTTTTGAAGTCATTAGTTTTTAGCCATTTATAATAAAATATTTGCAAATGACGTGGTCTGATGACTGAAATAATCGGCTGGTGTCCGTAGGGGTGGGGAGGTATAATTGGGGGTATAAATAAATAGAACAGGGCTGGCTGAGCTAACAATCACTGAAGTGAATGGGCACAGTGGAATGTGCTCTGCTAGTCTCTCTGCTTGGTGTATCTTACAGACTTCCCATAATAAAACTTTTTGAGCATTTTATATATATTTCTTTTCTTTTTCTATCCACACATATACACATATAGTTATGCGTTCTTTATATAATAAGAACTATATTGTTTTATTATTTAGTTTATTCTCCTAAAAATAGTCTCATTTTTCTTCTGTTACTAAATGTAACATGACTTCTAATGATAGCAAATGGATACACCACCATTCTTGGACCTTGGTATCTAGTTTTTTCATGTTCCACCTGGCTTACCATCAGAGTTAAATCTTTGTGCACATTCTTGTTTGTTTCCTGAAGCGTACTTGCTGGATATGATATACACCCATTTTTAGTGTTTTTTGCTACTCGTTGCCAATCTGCCCTCCCACAAAGTCTCATCATTGCTAATAGCTGGTTCAAGGTGTACTCTTGTCAATAGGGCTGCATACCTTTTTTCTTCTTGTAATTTTGATAGACAAAAATAGGTACCTCCCTTTTTCTTGCATCTCCCATGGCTTATGGTCAGAGGCCTGGATTGAAAGGGTCAGGACTGTACACTTGGAATCTTCCTACACAAATTAGGATTGAATGCATATTTTAAAAGAAAAGGTCTATGTTTGATGTTGATCATCACTAAAAAGTTATGGCCTGAGGAGTCATGTCACTTTCACATCTATAAGACTATTTCTTTCGAGATCATTTCCCCCCGCGCCACCTGTATCCAAATAAAACAATTGACTTAATTTATGAAATCTTTTTGAAAAAAGCAACAGAGCTGAAATATAAACAAGTGAAAATGAAACATAATTCATTAATTTTTTCTCGTTGACTCCTCCGTGTACTGATATTTGAAAATCATGGTGGGATTTTGCTCCTCTCCTGTGATATGCGTGGATTCCAATGGGGAAGCTCTTCACAATTCTTTCGACCCTGACCTAGTCCTATAGCCTGACACCTGGCTCCCATTCGGGAGCTTCCCGTCACACCTGTGGCCCGCCGCACACGCCACAAAAAAAGCTGCCTTCTTCCTGTATCCGTGGAACCCTGCAGAAAGAAAGACACCTTGTCATTTCTCCTTGTCATTTCTCTTATTTTGGTGATGGACTGACCTCACTTCCAGTATGAAAACGCTGAGGCGTTATCTTGGAAGGCTAGGCTAAGACCGTTGGCATGGTTCTCGTCTGATCCTCGCAGGGGTGGGAAGTTGTCACCTCTCCAGCAGACTGCCCCGGTGAGCTCCGCCTAGCACAACTACGATTCCCCTTTACCTTCCACCCAGAAAGAAACGCCTATGAATTCTTTTCTCGCGAGACAATCAATGGAATATTTCCAATTAATTCATTGTCTTCAGTCTTTCAGGGAAAACACCCCCAGTTCCAACTGTGACTTACATTGTGTGGTTTTGAGTTCTTTCTCCATACTCCATGGTGGTGTCCCTGCAGGGACAAGCAGGACTCTATTCTCTGTGTCTTTCAATCTGCATCCAACACACCTCCATTCCGACGGCCCAGGACACAGCCCCCGTGAGCTGGCCTCGGCTTACCGCCCGTGAAAGCCCCGGGCTGTTTTGATGCTAAGCTGGGCCGTTTTATCTTGGATACATACCATTAGGTTTTTAAATACCCAAGGGAAGAGTTAAATTTCATTTTCTTCGAGCTGGCTACTGCGCCAGCCCTGTCAAACCTTCTTTCCATCTTGGTTCTGGCATCCACTGAGCACCTCTAAGAACTAGCAGCAGACGGCCCAAGCGGGCAGTTTAAGCCTTTCCAAGTATCACACAGTAAACACAGATAAGATGCTCCAGAGTCTGGAGCCTGGAAAGGTTCTCATCTCACTGTCCAGCATTTCCCTATGCTGCACACCGCCTGCCCACACAGCATGGACACGGCAGGGTGTCACGGCCCCTCCCTCTGAGAACCACCGACTCTGACCCACCAGGACCTGGGCCACTGTCCTGGGATGTTCATGAGCCCCAACCCTCCTGATACTAATATGGAATATGGACTATATACTATTTCAAGTGGAATTAGGGTAGCTATTCTATCTGTTTATCCTATTAACTGCAGTGGCATCTCCTAAATGAATAGGAACACTGTAGTCATTGAATTAATATTTCCAGAATAATGGACAAAGTGATCCCAAACTCTCACACTCTTTGCCATTTGTAAGGAGATGCTTTACTAAAATTAGGTGAATCTTGCTGAAATTGTTTATCTTCACCGTTCCAATTTGCTCCCTTCGCCCGTGAACTGAGGTTCATTGACCCCTGGGAACATAGACTGTGATTCTGTGCAGCCACAGGACCTCCCGATTGTCCATTTTTATAAATGAAAACAAGCTCTTTCAACTGCGTTATGGCCACTCCCAGGCTTTCCTGACCTTCGTCCATTGGAGAGCGGTGGCTTCAGAGTCACGTACAGTAAGCCCCCCTCCGTCACAGGTTCTGTGCTTGCAAATTAGCCTGTGCACTAAGGCTTTTTTGTGACCCCCAGCTCTACCCCCGTGGAGCTCTTGTGGTCATCTGCAGACATGCGCTGAGCGGCAGAACCTTTGAGTTGCTCACGGTTCACGTTCCTGGCGGAGGCTGACTGGGGCGCCCTGCTTCCTGCTTCAGCTCTCACAGCATGAACAAGCATACCTTTTGGAGTCTATGTAGTGCCATGGCTTTCACATTTTTGGGTGTGATGTCACTGCTGCACAATGGTCCAGCGTAGTGCTGAAGAGCTGTCTACTAGGGGAGAAACACAGGTGATGGTTGAGCTTCTGCAGGCATGAGCTGCAAGGCTGTTGGCCCTGAATTCAGGGTTGATGAATCAATAGTATTACAAATAAGGCATCTTTAAAGAGAAAAACCATAAAGCAAAGCTATGCATTGATCCGTTGATGAGAATACCGTGACTGGAGGCTCGCAGGAACCGAACCCTGTTTTTCCCTTAGGAGCGGCACAACGCAAGCTAGTCTAGAACCACCCTGAAGAATCAACTGTACTTTATCCGTACACCAGTGTGTGTCTCCTGGATCCTTCCATTCCTCACGTGGCCTTTTCCAGGGATGTAATTGGGTTCCTAGATTAAAATAACCTGAAGTGGGACAACAGGGATAAATTCACAGCTGCCAGTATCCAACCAGGAAGGGCAGGAAGCTGTGTCCGACGCCAGAGAAGCAGAGACCCAAAAGAATCCATAACTGCCTGAGTGAGTGCTGCGCGCCCAGCCCCGTGGGGAGCCCGTGGGTGCGCTCCTCACACGCCCACATAAACCGCCCTGTCAGGAGGGAATCGCCGCCCTCACTGATTATGTCTGACGACACTGACATTCGGTGGGTTAGATAGATGGCCAGGGTGACGCAGAGCGGACATCAGAACGATATTCTAAACCTCGTCTAATTCCAAAGTACACACCATAAACCACCTGCGTCTTCTGCCACGTCGGAGGAAAGTACAGCAGTTTTCTTTCCGGGGATGACCCCTCCCCTGGGCTAGTACCAGCGTGTCACCAGGCTCCAGTCTGAAGAACTAAAAATACTGCCCTATCGTCATTATTTAAACATTTCGGCCTGCTTGACGGCCTGAAGTCTGTGAAGGTGGGTGTGGGCGTGTGCGTGCACGTGTGTGTGCACATCTGTGTGTGCACGTGTGTGCGCATGTATGCACATCTGTGTGTGTGTGTGCACATCTGTGTGTGTGCATGTCTCTGTGTATATGCGCTGAATGTGTGCACATCTGTGTGTGTGCACATCCGTGTGTGTGTGCACGCTGAGTGGAACAGAAGCTCCAGGTGCAGCACATGTGGAATGAGTGATTACCACAAGCAAACCTGTGTCTGGTAGAACGAACACATTGGAGAGACGGCCTGTTTCAGCGCGAACCCTGGAAGGGAAAACGGAGTCCGGCTTGCCCACTGACTTGCTGTCGCACTGCCATCAGTCCATCCATTTCAGCCTCCCGTGGCCTGGGTGTAAAATAACCCATATAATAATTTAGTCCTATATACTTTAAAAGTGCGAAAAATGTTTCCTGGGTCTGGAAACTTACCTGCAGAAGCCTCTGTTCCCTTGTGGTAGCGGCGGATGTAAGGAATTCCAGAAAATTGCTGGATAATGTTGTACCAGTTCTCCTGTGATAAATTCAGACTCGCATTTAGGTGTGACTTATATAAAAAAGAATAATATCCTCTTCTTTCTTATCATCAGATAATAACCTCATGAAGAAATAGGAGGAAAAATCAATTAACTCCATATAGCATCTATACAATAAGTAGGCAGCATAATGAATGAGAAGCAGGGACCTCCTTAGAAGGAATAACATTATTCTGCCCATTGTGTACTTTGTCATTGCCGTGATGAAATACTCTTTTAAAATAAATCATATATCACATCACTGCATAAGGGCCTGTCGTTAAAAGGAGGAGCATTTTTTACATTCAAACACAGGAATACTTTTCTTCTTTGTAATGTATCTGCGACATTGTCCCCTTTCCCCACGGGGCATGAGTCGGGGAGAAACGGAAGGACTAGGATAAAATGACTTGCAGATCCTGTACTTTATCCTTCACCCCACAGGATGAGTCCCACGTCTTACGATGAATGTGTGTCAGATCCTGTGGGCTTGTTTTTTACAAGGTGAGTAGACATCACTAATGCGTGGTAACTTCCCCTTGGCGGTGCATTAGCTCTACGCTGCCTGTTAATGTCTGCGGCTAAAATCAAGTTTATATTTCTGCACAAACACAGCACTCCTGTCATTGGCTTTCTATGGTAACTGACGTCAGTCTGCAGCTGATTAATAGCCAGTGATCAAAAATAAATTGTTGTCGAACGGCATGCCATTAAAATAACATCTAAAATATCCCCAGAAATCATCAACAGGGTCAGCCAGTGCCAATATCTGTCTGTGTTTGCGATAAGGCATCCCTTCGTCACCCTTCCCGATCCCTCCAGCCTTCTAGAAAACACAATTTCTGTGAAATCTAGGTTGTCAGCATGACGAGAAAGTTGGCAAAATACAGGGTCTTGTTGCTAAGCGATCCCTGGCAAACGCCATACGTGTACGTTACGACTTTTGATGACATCCTCCGGAGAGGAAAGACTCCAACTTGAAGGGAACGCGTCATTTCCTGGACAGAGGCAAACGCCACAGGAGCCGGGGGTGGGATCCGTCCTGCTGCCCAGGACCCCAAGCCACCTCCGTCGGGAAATAAAACTAAGTTCTACGGAATATTTAGAGTCTAAGTACTTTCTGTCCGTGTCTACCCTTGCTTCACCTTCGGAAGGGAGAGAGTGATGATTGTGTCGTGTTGCGTTTTCATCGTGTCAGAAGGGGCCATATAATAGCCATTTGCCCAGGGCAGCACCCGTGTACAGGGCTTCCTGAGTGCAAAAGAGAAGGGAACAATTTATTTAACACTACTACACCACACGTAACCATGGGGAAGTCGCTGGTCAAATCCCAGGGGCCTGGAGATTTTTAGTAACAAGTTCTATCCAGTCGGACAGGAAAAGGATCAGAGATCAGCAGGTACAAGCCCCAATTGACCTCCAGAGACCAAAGTATGGAGACAGTAAATGGAGAGAGCCCACGGTCCCATGGTAAGCCACGACCAGCTAGGACCTGCGTCTGACCTTTACACCCCCAAGGGGCACCCCTCAATAAGCAGCAAAGTCTCTGCGAATAACACTACAGACACAGATCTTTGAGAATCATACAACTTTAATTTGTTATCTCTTGAATTCTGATTAAAGTTGCCCTAGAAGATCAGCTACGACAGTTTCTGCATTAAAGAAGCACAAAGGAGGGATCCGATTCGAGTGCTGGCGGCTCGCTTTCAAACACTCCGTCCTCGCGGCTGGCTCGGGGCTCGCATCACATTCTGAGTTCTGCGCGCTTCCCCGACCGTGTGCCCCACGCGCGCCGCGTGATGTCCGCCGGCACGGTCGGCAGTCGGCCACCTTGACGAGGGTCATCGGGAATACGCAACCCTGATGCGAGAGAACATTTCGGCCAAGCAAGTTATTCTGAAATGGAGACATTCTCTAGGTGAACACCACGGGCCTGATGGTTAAAAACGGCTCGATGAGGCGTGCGTTCCTACCTCACTTCGTTTCAGCGGGAGCGGCTTTACCAGACGTAAAAGAACAGCTTGACTAAAACTTCCTGTGCTTCTTAATCCTTCACCGGCAACCCTCGTGAAATTGGGCCGTTCACAGCGAGGGAGATCGCCGGTGCGGGGATTTTCAAACGCCGCATCGAGGTTGAATTCAGGGGCCTGGAGCCTTGCAAGCCCATCCTCTAGGGGCTGCTAGACCTGAATGGGAAGCCTGGCTATTACCCGCCGGGCACAGAACTGGACGAGTGGCAGACTCCAAATTTCATCTTCGTCCGTGAAATGCGGGAAATAGAACGAGCTGCCTCTCAGGGTTGTTATAAGAAGTAAATGAGGGGCGCCCGGGTGGTTCAGTGGGTTAAAGCCTCTGCCTTCGGCTCAGGTCATGATCTCGGGGTCCTGGGATCGAGGCCCCGCATCGGGCTCTCTGCTCAGCAGGGAGCCTGCTTCCCCCTCTCTCTCTGCCTGCCTCTCTGCCTGCTTGGGATCTCTCTCTCTCTGTCAAATAAATAAATAAAATCTATAAAAAATTAAAAAAAAAAGAAGTAAATGAGTTCTTGCATGTAACGAGCTTAGCACAAAAAATCCTTTCTTCCTTCCTGCATCTGTGGAATGAGGACAACAAAAATGGCTGTCTTGCAGGGCGCGTTGGGAGAACCACGTGAGATGTGTAGGGGAAGGGCTAGATTAGGCTCAGTAACCAGTAGCTGAAAGAGTGATGTGAACAGGTCTCCATTTTAGTGAATTGAAAAGATGATGGCGTCCGTGCCCATGTCACAGACGGGCTCCATCACCCGCACTCACCTTGTTGACCCAGATCATGGCTTTGGTGAGAAGCCTTACCCAAGAGATTTCTAGAAGAGAGATACGTCTCGCTCAAAAATAAATATTCAGCAGGGTCCACCTCGTGGGCCTCCTGGGCCTTCCTGAGGCTCCAGGATCTCTCCCCACAACACTGCCAGCTGACCCAATCCCTGTGACCGTGTTGCTTATGTATCCATCTCATATCAACAAAAAGTGTGTCGAATCTTCAGAGCACGTTGGGTCCGCCATGGGCCGATCGACAGAAATTATAGTGTGATACCGTTTCCATGTCCAACAGTTGACCTTAGCGAAAGAAAACTGTCATTGGAATTCATTCTTTCACCACCGTTTTCAAGTCACACGTGCTAGGCATTATCAAAAGGTAGAAAGATTATTCAGTGGGATTCGCAATCATCAAATGAGAAAAAGCAGACTCGGTCATCACAAAGATCGCTGGTTTGGTGTTCTTACACCCAGGGAGACAACCGCAAGTTTAGGGTCCACTTACTGCTGCTAATTTGACATTTCACAACCAGACTCTGTAAATCCATCAGATTTGATATTTAGCAAATAATTACCATTTTGTTTTTGTATTTTGTACCAACTTTTCAGACAAGAGGTTATTCTGTTTTAAAGCACTACGGTCCAGAATGAACAATAATTTAAGTGTTTACTTAGGAGAGATGAAGAGATAAGTCAGGAAAGGGGACATGTAGGCTTAGGACAGGTGTTCCCACTTGTCACAAACCGTGTCCAGAGCTGGCAGGGGCGGCTTTGTATTACTGTCCTGGTCACAAAGAAACTAAACCACAAATTACTTTTAAAGGTAGAAAACAATGAAACACTGCTGTCTATAATTACCAATATTTATGCCCCCCCAAAAAACCTAAATTCTAGGATAAAAAATAAAACCCCAAACTGCATACTACATAGGAAATAATGATAATAACATGGAATCTATGAAAATCTGTGCCACGCAGCTGAAACAACACTCAAAGGACAATGGATAGGCTTAAATATTTATTTGTGTTAATAAACAGGGTGTGCAAATCACAGAAATAAGCATGAAATTCAGCAAATTAGAAAAGAACACTGCAGCTCACCTAATATAGTGTACGGAGAGCGCCAATAAATATACAAATAGAAATGTATGAGTCAGCAGGGAAAAACTAGTTGAAGCAATTGTTCAAAAACAAGGGTCTTTAAAAAAATTTAAAACTGGATTCAGTCGTAACTAACTTATTCATGGGACCAACGGGCTAAAACACGAATACACGCGTTTTTCGAGGATTCATGAAAGGAAGACAGAAGTACAAAAGAGATCACATCAATTATAAAAGACTATTTTGATCCAATCTATGCACACAAATTCAAGAATCAGGATAAATAGATGATTGGGAAACACTTAACAGAACTGACCCCAGAGCAGACTATCAAAGGAGAAAAAACCAACAGGTGACAAATCATATTTCTTAAAACCTAGCAGAGAGATTCATTGGGGGTTTCTGGCAATCTTCCAACATTCGAATAACCTCCGTACCCTTTAAACTGCTTCAGAGCATAGACAATAATTCTGCATTCTTCTTTTAATGTGAACATGGATAGCAAAAAGGGAAAGAAAGAGAAGCCACAGGTCAGTCTCACTGAGGAATAATGAAGCAGAAATACTAAACCAAATATTAGCTTACAGAATCCAAATATATATTAAAAAACACCCTATGAAGAAGGAGGGGTGTCTATCTTAAGAAAAAGAATTCAATATTAGAAAACTTATCAATGCAAGTTCTATACAAAAATAGTAAAAGAGAACAATCACAAGCTTACCTCCATTGAAGCTGAAAAGGCACTTATTAAAATTAAAATTAATTTTTTTAGTTTTAAAATTTTAAAATTAAATTAAATTAAAATTGAATTAAAATTTAGCCTCTATTCTTAATTGAACAAAATAGCTTATCAAAATAGGAATAAACAGCTAATGAATAGATACGAATATTTCTATATATCAACCCCAAAGCCGGGACGGTATCATGCTCAAAAGGCAAACCTGAGGAGCACTTCCATTGACATCAGCCACCAGCGGCGACGTTTGGTGTCTCCACCCTGTGGACCCCTGGTTTGGAGAAACCAGATGCATTGTCAGGTAAGAGGAAGGAATGAGAGGTGCAAATTTAGGAAAGAAGGGGCAAAAGTAAATAAATTCATAAACAGATTCAATATACACTATACGTATGAATTTAATAACTAATAAAGATGGTTTGTAGTCTTTTGGGAAAAAAACGATTTGATTATTATTTAACAAATGGTGTTGGAACAATCGGATCTCCATCTTCAGGAAAAAATAATGAAGTGAGATTCCCTTCCTCATTGCCAACATCAAGATAACCTTCAGCTGGAGTCAATGTTTGTTAAAATCAATAACAAAAATAAACCTGGATAAACACACAAATAATACAGGTTCCCACGAAGACTTCTGTCACAATTATTCGGGAAGGAGGAAGCTTCTCTAAGACCACGAAAAACTCAGAAAACTCAAAGAATGGATGGATAAACTTGTTACATTAAACTTTTTAGAACCCTTCATTAATAAAAACACCAAAAAATAGACTAATGACATATTTAGAAAGAAAAAAAAAGTAAGGCAAGTTCCAGTGCTGTAAATTTAAAACATCAGACTAGCTGACCTCTCAGTTCGGTCCGGCTTTAACATTTCCACTAACTTAATGCATTTCATATAATTCACAGGTATTGGACCACACACACGGGCTTACCTCGGCACACAGAACCAAAGACTTGTGTCGCGGTCCTTCCGCCTTAAAGTATCGAGAATGCCGTTGAAGCAGAAAGATGACCACACGAGGTAATTAGAAGACTTTGAAAGAACGATCACCGGTCATGGTGTTGGTGGTGCCAACACAATTTTGAACCTCCCTGAATGCCTAGATAAAAGGAGCAGTTAAACGGTTAAAGAAGAACATCCATTGACAGCGTCTATGATAAAATGAAATAACAAGGTGCTGCCACGAAGCCTGAACACAAGTCACTGGAACGAGTGGTCCAGACCCTCCTGACATCCACGTGGGAAGCGATGGAAGCAGCGGTATGGACTGTGGCCGGAAGAAGCCCCCAACGGGCCAATAGACGGGGTGAGCGGTGCTGATCGGGGGTGTTGGTCGTGACCGATGCAAAGGGTCTGCGGTCAGATCTCGAGGCAGGATCTAGATTCTAGGAAGCCTTGGAAATGAATTCCCACGTGGTCTTCCAGGTCAGGCCCCCCACTGAGGAGCGACCACGGAAGACAGCATAACTGAGGCCAGTAATAACTATAGAGAGGAGAGAAGGTGGCAGGTCCAGACCAAGGTGAGGGAGAGGGACAGAGGGGGACATGGGGGTCCAGAAAGCAAGCTGCCATGTTCTATAAAACTATACAAATCAGCACAAGAAGGAGGTCTTCCTATGTTGACAGATTTATAAATATATCAATGTTATAAATATAACATTGACAAATCGGTAGGAGACCAGTGTGGCATCGAACACCTTGAGTACCACATGCAAGGAACTATCAGGCTTAGTAGGATCAAGGTCAAAAGACTCAAGAGCCAATTTCAAGATGCTTCTACTGACCAAAATAAAAAAATCTAAACTTCAAAAAGGATCAAAATTCAATGAGTTGAAACCCAGCAAATAGATTAAAGTCCTAATTTTGTGATGATATTAAAAAATAATAATCAATTGCATTTTGGAGATGTCTTTGAAACTGGATAAGTGTAAGAAGACTCAGGTGTTTGTCCTGGTTTTTAAAATATAAAATGTAGCGTTGGATAGCCAAGTTAAGAGATGAGAGAATGCTTCTTGCTTTAAAATGATTCCAAATGATTTTTTAAATGATAGAATTGAAATATCATAATTTTGCAACCCCAGTGAAGGAATGGACCTATTGGGTTCTGAGTCTAAAGAATAGTTACAACCAAAAATGGGGGACATTTCAGGTATCCCGTGCCTTCTGATGAAACAGTATGACATCACCGTGCTCCTGCCAAAGGCATGAAACTAGGCTCCCCTGTCCATTTGCAGGAGAAGCAAAGGACAGACGAGCATGCTGGGCTGCACAAAGAAAACGCAATCGGCAAAATCCAGACCGTGGGAGTCTGTATGGGCCGAATAATGTAGCCCAGATCCTCTGAGCAGTCTAGCTTCAGGGAAATAAAAGATGAGCAAGGTAATGTGACTAGAAAGAGACTTTTAAAAAAGATGAATTCGTTTTTTGATGGGCAAACCCCAATAATGGCAAGTGGGGGTGCACAGCTGGATGAATAAACCATAAGGAAAGGCGAAGGGAGCAGTTACTGCGAAATTCGGGGAGGAGAGGGAGGCTTTGAGAGGGACAGGTCTCGTGGAAGGGCTTCTGCAGAGTGTGACAAAGGTCTCTTCTCTGCGTTAATAGCTATACGTGCCTTATAAAGAGTTCACTAAGCTGTATCTTTGTTCTGGGTGTTTTTCTGTATATAGGCTTTATTTTACAATTAAAAAAATTTTTTTAAAGATATTATTCATGAGAGAGAGAGCACCTGAGAGAGCACAAGCAGGGGGAGGGGCAGAGAGAGAAGGGGGAGGCAGACTCCCCGCTGAACAGGGAGCCCGATGTGGGGCTCGATCCCAGACCCCGGGATCATGACCTGAGCTGAAGGCAGGCGCTTCAGCGACTAAGCCACCCAGGTGCCCCCTACAATTTAAAAAAAAATTTTTTTTTAAATCTACAATGCAAAACTAAAAGAAAATTTACTAGGAAATGTAATTTATGTTCATCTTTGTATCTATTCAGCAAACACATGAAGAGCACTTTGAATCTTCCGGCCCCTGGCTCTCCACTGAATTTTGTTCAAAGGGAGCCAAGGGGGACAGAGAGATGAAAGCCTGGGAAATTTCAGAAACCCGCGATCACACAGTGAAATGGTTTTCTGAATCTTGCTCAGAATTCCAACCAATGTGAAAGTAGAGGTAAAACACTCAAAGATGTGTATCCCTGAAGCAAAGACCCAAAAGAAAGGGTCCTCATTAGCAGGCTAATGAGACACTCCAAACCCATCCTCCCGCGAGGCCAGGCACACAAAGGGGGCGCTGTTCCAAGCCCATGTCCCACTGGGCTTTAAACTGGCCAACTCTCAAATTAAAATGTAGCAGAAGGTGTCATACGGCCACAAGTCTGGCCAGAACATTTCCTAAGGGCATCGGCAGAAAGGAAACTTTCTAGAAGAGCCTCGAATAAAATCTAGATGCCTTACACACTTGTGTTATGACTTGGAAAGCAGAGCGCTTTGGGACACTTTTAAGACAAACCACAAAAGTGAAATCTGTGCACGGTTCCAGCTTGTATCCATGACATAAGACAAAAGACTGTCTTTGCGAACACATCTTAAAGGATATGTCACCTTTGGCAAAGGACTTGGTCATTGGAAAGACATCTTTATTTAGCAACACTCGATTCCTTTGTTGGAAGCTATTTTATGTTGCACTCGTGTGTGAAAAAGGAAAGTTTCTAAGCAACCATATTATATGCCGACTGTCTAATCCCAGCAAAATCAGAATGTCGGGTTTTTTTTTTCCTACAGAAAGGTTATGTATCTATTTCTTATAAACTGAATCCTTCAAGTCTATGTTGCTTGGTTATCAGAACTGTCTGGAATTGATAATATTTTTGACATCAAAGTTTCCAGGAGATAAATCCAAGGGGATAACAGACAGAGCCTAGATTGTTTTTCTCTGCCCACAAATAAGATACCTACAGCTTATTCCCGCTTAATCCCTTATCCTTGCCAATAAATAGAAAAATCAAATGAGTTTCCTTTTCAGCCCAGCAAACCCACCAGTGGATATGACGGTAAACTGATGGTGCGCCTGCCGTCCAGCGGGAAGAACGGTTTTGGACTCTGAAACCAGTGCTCCACCAGCAGAGAGGCAGAGCCGCCGGGCCAATTTCTGTCTACATTTGTTAATGAACGAAGCCTTTTTTTTTTTCCCCCCTAAGCCTTCAGTGAAGCTAGTTTTATGCCTTAGCTTGGGGAGTTAATTTAGATGATTGTCTGTGCTCTGTCTTCCCGATAGATGCTGTCTGGTTGCTTCGGACATTGCAGGGCTCAGATCCCTCCATCATGCTTACAAAGCGACATTATAGGACAGTAATTACGGACCAATAATACACAGGGGCCCTCTTCGCAGCTCCGTAGAGTGGAGTGCTAAATGCCGAGAGGCTCTGTTCCTGTCGTGAAACACACAGACTGGCAAGATGAACTGGGCTTGGATCTTGGATCTACGCCTCGCTGCGTGTGTTAGTTGGCCTCTGAGTTAGTTGGCCTCTGAGTCTCTCTGTTTCTTCTCGACACAACGGAGCTAATAAGATCTCTCTCAGGCTGAGACATAAAGGCTCGGTAGAGGTTACCTATTATGAGAGATTCTGTGTTCGGTGTCATGATTTCGCCCCAAAATGGATATTTACGTAGCACCAATAGTGGGTTGAGGGTTTTATTTTCTAGAATTTACTTATATATGTATTTATTTATATTACTTATATTATATATTTTCTAGAATTTACTAATATATATATTCTTATATATATAGAAGCGACGGCATATTTCAGCCTGTCTCCCTTCTATTTGAGAATCGGTCCTTGGTCGTATCAAAGTGTTCTGTGAAGCACCTACTCTGAGAAAAGTTTGGGGAGTGACAAATCCTGGGCTCTCCTGACTTAAAGAGGGGGTGGCCCGCCTGCCAAGATTTTGTGTTTGGCGTGAACAAATATCTCTACTTGCGTCCACACATTTCGAAGGAGAAGGGCTTGGTTCTGGCAAGGTCGTGCTGGGAGGTGTCTCTGCTTGTCATCCTTCCCACGGGCCCCTGTCTTCTCAGGGCTTCTCTTCCCCTGGAAACTTCTCCGCCAACAGCCGAGTAACCACGGAGAGCCCCAGGATGGAATACTAACTAGAACAGGGCCCGAGGATCCGACCTGGGTTCGCTGCCAGGTCAGCTGGACACAGGAGAGGAAAAAAGAAGCCAAGAGAATAATGAAGCTGGAAAGGGTGGAGCTTGGAACACAGGCGGTGCCGAGTGGACGCGTGCCAGTGAGTGTCCGAGTGTGCGCGCGTGTGCCCCTGAGGAGGAGGAGGAGAGTGACCTCACCGTCCGGGGTCCCCTGCCCAGGCCTTGCGCCGCGACAGATTTCCCAGTTTGCTATATTTAGCTCTGGGAACATTCGTTTTTTTGTTTTGTTTTGTTTTGTTTTTAACTTGGGTAGAGCAAGATGTAGGCTCAGCGAGATGGAGAAGCGACCCTCCCCTTGAGTGCGTAGTGCGCACCGCCCGGATGCAGGGTGGACGTGGTCTGGGTCCCAGGGAGCAGCAGGACTCGGCCGAGGGGCGCAGAGCGCATTGAGCCCACGGGCTCCGCCCCCGGAAGCGCCGCGGCTGGAGAAGCTCCTCACGGTCAACAGCGCGCGTGTCTCCTCTGCCCCGGGCTCGGGTCCGGGGAGGGCCCCGGGCTCTTCCAACTTCCGCCCGTGGCGTGCGGGGAGGTCCAGGGCCACAGGTCAGGGCCGGACTCCTAAGGCAGAGTGAAGGCGGCACCGGGCAGGGGAGGGTCGGGAAGCGTGTTCCCACTGCTCCTCCATTTCCACGGCCTCTGGGGGGCCCCCGGGCCCCTGCCCCCCTCAGCCGCCCCCTCGGCTGCAATCACTCCTGCCCTGAGGCCCCAGATAATGTCGGAGAATAAAGTGGAGGCCGTGGGAGGGAGAGAACCTTGGGGCGGACATCCCTGTCCCCCCTGCCCTCCCCTGCCACGCTGGGGCCGGATCCGCCAGGGGCGGCTCTTCCCTGACCTTGAACTGCTCCCCTCCTGGTTTCGCCTCCTCGTCCCCCCTTCAGACCTGCGGCTCCTGCACCAGAGAGCCCACCGCCCGGGCTCCCGGGGCCGCCAGGCCTCCTGCTCCCCGAGGACGCACTCCCTCGCCCAGCGCTGGCCAAAAGCCCCCGAGGGTGGTGGCC
The DNA here is from genome assembly GCA_028534135.1 of Potos flavus. NCBI lineage: Eukaryota > Metazoa > Chordata > Mammalia > Carnivora > Procyonidae > Potos > Potos flavus. Next base: position 2,219,156 of record CM052883.1, read on the forward strand.
GCGGGCTGCTGGCCACTGTCCTCCACGTGGGCGCCCGAGGCCGCTGCTGCTCAAACACCCGGCCACCCGTCAGGGGCTGCGGAGCCGTTTCAGTCGGTCAGGATCCTTGAGGATTCAGTGGAATCCTTCACATCCGGTGAAGACGGGTGCTACTCAGACTCCCCTCTCGGGGGTGTGTGTGTGTGTGTGTGTGTGTTGGGGGCGGTGGGTGCACACACACATGCGCCTCTACGGTGGGAGACCTCTCCTAGGGCGGGTCCCGGTGCAGGACATCACGGGGGCAGCAGCAGGCCCCGCCCCTCGGGGGCCCGGGCACACCGGTGGGGACAGGCGGGGGCTGACCCGACCACGTGCTGCCGACGGACTTGGGCCACCAGTGTCCTCAGATCACTCCTGGGACGGCCCCCGAGGGCTTCAGACACGTTTTCAATCCTCTTTCATCTGATGTTTGACGAACTCCTCCTTCCCGACCGGACTCTGGCTGCCCTAGTTGGTGTTTCCTCATTTCGCTCGCTCTGGTCCTCTGCCCATCCCGCGATCTCGGGGCAGGGCCCTGCCCTCCTCCTAGCGCGGCCACCACGTCTGGGATCGGTGGGGTCCAACGAGCCTCCGTGGCCTCGGGTGTTGGAAATGCTCCGCGTCCAGGATGCTGTCCGTCTTCTCCCACTTGGCACGGCTTTCTGCTCGTGAGCATCACTTCGTGGGCGGACACGGTGCACACACGTGGCCGTGAGTTTTCATAGTTACGGAATTCCTAACTGCGACATTCGTGACCTATGCATCTTGACATGTAAAACAAGAGAGGAGAGAGAGTCGCTGGTACTCACCTGTCGGTATAACACACACAGGTGGGGAGCCCGCGTTGCGCCGCAGACGTGGGGCGAGGCACCGGGACAGCACAGGACCCCGCCAGGGGAGGCTTTCCGGGAAGTGACGGTTTCCAGAGCCGATGGCCGGGCAGCCCCAGGCCCTGCCCGATAACGTGAGCCCCGGGGCTGGGAGCTTCTTGGGCACCGGCCCGGGTGTCTGCGGGGATCCCGCAGGACGATTCCAACCTATTTCCACGCTGCGTGTCCTGCTTTGGAAATTACTCACGTTGTCCAAGCCAGCCTTTTCCTGCGGGCTCCACCGTGCAATTTTCTAGGCTGCTCGTTGCTCCTAATTCTATAGCTAAATTGATCTTCCGCGCCACGTTCGGAAGAGGGAAATGAAGCTTTTATTTTTTTTATTTTTTTTTTAAAGATTTTATTTATTTATTTTACAGAGAGAGATCACAAGTAGGCAGAGAGACAGGCAGAGAGAGGGGGGAAGCAGGCTCCCTGCTGAGCAGACAGCCCGATGTGGGGCTCGATCCCAGGACCCTGAGATCACGACCTGAGCCGAAGGCAGAGGCTTAACCCACTGAGCCACCCAGGCGCCCCGGGAAATGAAGCTTTTAAAGCTTGCCACGGATTCAGAGAGCTCCTCTCCTGGGTGTTGTCTATGGCCTCCGCAATTATATTTTTTTATCTAAGGCACTTTTATGTGAATAAAATAATCTCGGTTTCTTAAATGAGACAATTAAACTCCATTTTACCTTGTTTCCCCAGGGCGGTGAGGGCCTTACGCAGAGAGAACATCTTTGTTCAAGCCCCTGATAGACTTTTCTCCTCTTTATTGACTGACATCTGTGTTCTGAATTTTTCATGCCTGCGTTACGCGGACCAGACAGGGCAGGGGCTGAACTCTGCCCCGCGGGGGCCAGTCTGAATAGTTGAGACCCGCGTGATAATTGCCAGAGCAGGAGGGTCCCAAGAGCTTCGGGATCGTAGCCTTTCTCGCCAGTTCGCACCCTGATGGGAGGAACGACGTTGTCTCTCGGCGCCAATTCTTGTGTTTCCGCATGTACCGGAGTGTTCTGCGGCTGTGTTCAGGTCCTTGTGTTCAGGTCCTTGCAATCTGTAGCTCTCCTCTCACCGGGAAAAGGCAAGGCTGAGTGCTTGAAGTCAACAGGGAAAGCCCGTCCTCTTTGGGGTAGAATTTATTATTCAAAATAGTCCTTTTCCTTCCCTGGGGACGTGCTATTTCTCTGCCCGTAGATGTCAGGC
>CM052883.1:2221742-2257282 GCA_028534135.1 Potos flavus
GAGATAATTCCTATTAGTATTAGAAGGAGAGTGGCCGTCTGAAAGCCATTAATGAATTAATAATACATTATTTTATTAGATAAATAACAGATGGATTGATAATAGATCAAGAAGAAATTATTGTAAACCATCATAGATAAATTATTCTCTCTGGGTTAGTTTGTTTAGTTCTGTCATTTGACCCAGTCTTGGATAACCCCCCCTCCCCCCGCTCCATCTATCTCCTCCATGCACTGACCTTTTATAACTTTAGAAAAATAGATGTTGATTATTTTTGATTCTGCTTCCAACCAAGATGAAGTTACAGGGACTGGACATCCGTTCTACCTGCAACAACGGAAGAAAGAGTAAAAACTATGAGGCAAGGGTTTTCTGACGTTGGGTATCAGCCAGCACAACACAGTGAGGCTGACAGATAGAAAACAAACAAGTAAGTCTGCGATTGCCATCAGTCGTGCCTCGGTGGGAAGGCGACTCCCCAGGAGGAGAGGAGCTCTTTCCCTGAGCAGAGGAAACGGAGGCCAACAGAGCTAGAGATCCCCCCATCAGGTACCAGGGAAAGGACAACTGCAGAGAGAGAGGGAGAGCGCTCTCCAGATCATCAGGGGGGTCCCCTCACGTCTTTGGCCGAGGGTCACCGCGTGCTCAGGAGGGAACTCCCCGTGGCTGGGACAAGGATGACCCAGAGGATCAAGGGAACAGTCTCTAGAGTTTACAGAAGGCCAGGAATAGAGTGTATCACCACCAGCCAGAGAGGAAAGCACTTCTAACTGATGATGCACCCGTAGGGGGACGAGAAGGGTCTTGTCTGAGCAGGGGTTACGCTGAGCCCTGGACCAAAGGTGGCACAGGTCCCACTGAACGCAAGGCCTGACCAGATCTAGCTATCCCGCAGTCACCTGTGTCCTAGAACACAGCCCGAGGCTATTTCTAGGGATGTAGAAACATCCATCACACAGAAAATACAGAATGTCTGCCGTTCAATAGAAAGATCACCAGTAGGAAAAGAAGCAGACAGGTAGAAACAGACCCAAAACAGATCTGAAAATGACACGGGGGGCAGAACCAGCCCGGACGCTCGGGCGGCGGCGGCGGCGACTGTCTTCAAGGCTCTGTAGGACGCGCGGTGCGTGTGAGAGGCGGGCTTGGAAGGTGGAGGAGTGCGTCAAAGCGAAGGTCTGGTGACGGAAAGTAGGGCCCGGGAGGAAAGCGCAACCGAGCAGGGGGGACACCGCAGAGGGAAGGATCAGCGAGCCTGAAACCGCAGCCCGAGAGATTTACGGCCCGGAAGTGAGACCCGGAGCCAGACGACTGACAAGGAGTGAGCAGAGCGCCCCCGACCGGCGCGACGACCTCCAGCGGCCTCACCTGAAGGAGGAAAGAGGAACAGCAGACCTCTTGAAAAAATAACGTGCGAAAATGTCCCCAATTCGGCGGAAACTGTAAAATCACTGCTCTAAGCAGCTGGAGCATCCCGAGCACAAAAACGCAGGAAGAAAATGACATCGAGGCACATCGTGAGGACATGGCCCCAAAGCTTGCTTTCTTAGCTAATCTTTCCAAGGCGTTGGGGGTCGGCAAATAGGTGTTGTAAGTCTGCTCCCCGAAGGCAGCTGGGTCTCTGTCCGTCGCGAGGGGCGGTGGCAGGCCCCACGACCGGACCTGCGGGGTCAGTCACTGTCTTCGGCGCCCGTGGGCGGGACGCCAGCTGCCCCCAGACACGTCCTGGGTCTCTCCAGGCTCTCGGGGCTTCCCTGCCGGGGCACCCGGCAGCCCTCTTTCTCCTTCCGGCCTCCCTCTCCCGCCGGGGCACCAGGGACCTGGCCCTGTGAATCCGCCGCACACAGGGTTCCCGAGCCCTCTTCCGAAGCCTGCAGCCCGAGGTGGGCCCTTCCTTCCGCCGGATTCCAGGAAGCTCGGCCCTTCTCGCCCTGGGCTCCCGGCTGACTCACTCCTTCTCCCGGCTGCTGACAGACGTCGAGAGATCCAGATCCTCCGTCACCGCACTTAGCGTGGGGTCCCTGAGAGACATGTTTCCGCCCCTTGGACAGGACCGTGTTATTGCATAAGGAGCCTTGGCATCTGCCGTCCCCACACCCCGAAATGGTCCCCAGTGCCCTTCTCAGGCCCGCGGGCTGTCTGTGCGTCCGGCCTCGGCTGAACCAGCCCCCCGATGGTCCTCGGGGTCCACTGGCAACGTCCACCACGGCGCCTTTCTCTCCTTGACACCCGCGTCCCCTCTGCTGGGGGTCCGGCTTGGATGGCAGGTCTCTTTCTGCTTCCCTCTGATCTACGAGGAGCAGTAGGAGGGACCGGGAAGGTCAGGGAGAAGGCTGCCTCCCAGTGCGACCTCAGTGCCGCAGCCTGTGCGGGACCGCCGCCAGCACTGCCCTCCGTGCCCCCCCGAAGCTGGCCTGGAAACTGCTTGGGGTCACGGTGGCACTGGGACCCGCTCGGTGGTAACGGTAGGAGGTCCCTCGGCCCGAGCAGGGATCAGGGCCGCCCGGGGGCTGCCGCGCCGCCTGTGTCTTGGAGGGTTTTATAAGTAAATACAGTTGTTTTAAAAATGAAAAGGCAGGGATGGGACTTGTTCCTGGAATTATTCCCAGGACACACTATATAGCAGAATGAATGTGTTTATGAGTTAAATGGAAGAGCCATGAAATTCTAGGATAAAAATGGAGCATGTTTGGGTCTAAAAAAAGGGCAAAATACCCTTTTCGTGGTGCCATAAAGGAATCAGGTTTTTGCATAAAAATAAATGTTAGTCGTTAGGACATACAGAAAAATATGTGCTATTAGTAAACTTAGGAAAATACCATCAGTGAGAGAAATGCTCATATGCTCATGATTTAAAAATGCAATAAAGAGTGATTCTCTTCTAAGGTGCAGGTAATTTGGTAACGACAGAATGTGCTAGGTGGGTGATTTGTTGTACACTAATTAGAAGTTAGGGATTATAAAAAGACATTATTATAAACAAAGTACTACTTTAGAAATAACTCAGTCGTGTAACTCATTACTTAACTATATAGTTTAGGAAGTATTTTCATTGTACTTTGTGCTCCTGGACAGAGGCTGTAGATATGTCTTGGCTTCATAAATTTTATTAGAATATTTTATTCGTCAATTCTGTTCTATTAGCTTCAACATATAGAAATACAATGAACAATCTTTATAGATTCAGGCAGTGTGCTTTGAGCCTCTCATTTTCTGGAAGGAGCATTTAAATGTGCTTGCGTGCCTTCCTTCCCTCTTTCCTTCCCCCTCCTTCCTTCCCTCCCTCCCTCTGTCCCTTCCTCCCTCCCTCCCTCCCTCCCTCCCACCTTTCCTCCCTTCCTTCCCTTCCTCTCCCTTTCCTCCCTTCCTCTGTCCCTTCCTCCTTTCCTCCCTTCCTTCTCTCCTTCCTTCCCTCCTTCCTTCCTTCTCTCCCTCCTTCCTTCCCTCTCTCTCAAATTTTCCCTCATCTGTAGGGAAATGATGTAAAACATTTAGATAACGTCAAAAACAAAAGCAATTCACTTTGGAAGCAGGCATATGAATTCACAGCCCTCCCTCCCACAGCCAAGGAATTCTTTGGGGCAGGAAGGAAAACCCCAAGTGAAAAAGGGTCCATTTAACTGTAAAGTTGATCAGGAATAAAGATCAATAGTGGTGAATGTAACAGGAAAAATCACTTATTATTCATAATTTACAAAACTGCAACAGATGAAGCACATTCATGACTCCCAGTAAAATAATACAGAAAAACCATGAAAGAGATTTCCAGATCCTCTGAAATCCCTAATTGGTTAATCCCTGGGCGTTCAGGGCTATTTTCCCAAGTTCTACAGATGAAGAAATTGAGGGATTCTATGGCTGAAGGCCACGAAACGAGCAAATAAAAGGGTAAAACTTGTAACCAACAGCTTTGTGCTGAGACCGCAGACAGAGACAGCGCCCCAGCTTACAGAACACAAACTGGAACCAATTCCGGGCTGTCCTCGGAGTGGGGGCTCAGCTGACCAGCGCATTTGCAGCAGAAGGACCTGCCCTCCGAGTCCTCCCCCACACAGCGCGGGGGTTGGCACGACAGGCGTCTGCTGAGGCAGTGAATGAAGAGAACAGATCAGGGCTTCTGAGACAACTCCCACGTGTGCTGTGTAAACTCAGTTACCAAACGTTCCCGCACAGGGTTCCCAGGGAGAACCCGATCTCGTAGGTGAAATCGGAATCACCAGGAGGTGAGTGCTCCCACCGGTGAGCACGGTGGCCATTCCAATGATCCCTTCTGACACAAAGCCAGACGGAGCTGGTGGTTGAATCAGAAGGACGGGAGGCCAGCGAACACAGCCCTGAACTGAACAAAATCATTTTATTTTGCATTTGTGCCCAGAACAGTACCACTGTTTCATGGCAAACATTTCCCGTTTGTTTCTTATTTTCAACCTCTTGAAAGGACGCCGGCTGCCGCAAGCTCAGGACTGTCCTTCCCCTGTATCTCTGGGTTTTTGTGGCTGAGGTTGGGAATGGAAAGTTTACATAAACTGCAAAGGTCTGGTCATTGAATTCGCCACTCCCTTCCTCCCTTTGCCCGACCTTTCTGTCTTCTGCTTGAGCCAAGTACGCTGAATTCGGGCATTTCACACATCGCTCTGTCACCGGAGCGATGAAGGCACGAGAGACAGCACCCATGCCCCAGATGTCTCTGTCTCCGAACGTTGCGCTGACCTGGTCATCTGTGTCCCACGGTGTGTGGCTCTTTGAGGAGAACCAGCTGCTGGCCTGGAACAGAAGAGCGCGGGAGGGATGGGGGGACAGGTGCACACTAGATCCGGGAGCCGGTGCCTCGCTTACGCTTCAGAGGGTGAGACCGAGGAAATGCCCGAAGGGCATCCTTCCTCAGCATCTCTGCGGGGAATACTTGGGACTAAGACCCCGATGGCCGGTTGCAATGTAGATAATACACGTGGGACCAGGAGCACCATGACAAATCCCACAAGGGTGGAGATCCCCCCAAGGTCTCTCGCTCCCTTCAACAAGCGTGAGAGTTTCGTTAGCTACGGAGATCAGGAAGAAATCCCCCAGCGCCAGGTTGGTTTGGCTTCTGGAAAGACCGGCAAAGAGGAAAAAAAAAAAACAAAAAACTTGAGCAAGATAGTGCTTTTCTGGGCACCCATTACTGAAAGGGTTTCATGTTATTTAAAAAGTTTGCCAGGTGTGGGTAGGCAAGTGGCAGCCCATGATATTTACAGCAGCATTAAGTGGGTACATTAGTGATTTCCATTCTTGCTTTGCCGTAACACAGCACATATCTAATTATATTTATTGTAAATGTCTCCGTCTAAGATAACTAAAATGTATCTTCGTGCACTTTAATGTTTTAAAAATCGGCTCAGTCGGGGTGGAAGATGTTTCCACAGGGGAGAGGGTGTGGAAACACCAACAGTGGGGAGATAATACGGCCCCAAGGGCTCGTGGATCACGGTCCTGGATCTTCCCCCCGAACTTTCCACCAGGGGGCTTTCCCTTCAGCCCCGAGCCCCCGACCTCAGAAATACACCAACCGCCGTGACAAGAACAGCTTAAGAAAACCTGTCCAAAGCTCCAGCATCCCTCCCTGCTGTTTTTGTCATTCTCCCTGTGATTCTACAGCCAAGAGAGCACCCCTGTCCCGGGAGCTCATGTGGTGAATGGGTCAATTCCAGCCCAGACGTGGCAGGCGCATGAGGACCCCCTCAACAGCCGTCCTCACTCCGTTTTGGTTAGATGGGCTCTGGGCATCAAACTCCTGTCTCCCGGAGGGAGTCATGTTTCTGCAGATCTGAGCTTGCGTTTTGACCGTCCTTTCCCGGCTTTGGCTAACTTCATCAACTGCCAACAGAGTACACTTAAAACTTTCCCTTCAGGTTCAGAACCAATGGCTGGATATTAGTTTTTGCCCCTCCAAAAATGGGGTTTGCAAATGGTCTTTAGCTGTGTCAGGTCTGGGGGCAGAAGTGCCGTGCAGAGACCCTCAAGAAAGCCTTCCACTTATCCAGGAATAGCGTGTCCGAGGGTTTTGTCTTTCTGTTCCTTTGGAGTCCCCAGGGACTGTCCTTGTCCCCATTGTCTTATTTATTTATTTATTTTCTGAGTACAACTTGGTTAATCTCTCAAAAATTTAAATGCTACCATAGCAACATTAGACTTGTTGTAGATACCAGATTATCAAAGATGATTAAAAGAAAAAAAAAAAGAGATGTTTGCCTGAGACCAAACTGTGACTCGGAGGTCCAAAAGCAACATGTTTTCTCCCTTTTATAGAAATGGGAAGGACGTCATGGGGCCACGAGCCTCAGCTATGGTACCGGTGGTCCCGGCTTAGCTGGAGTTTAAACACTGTTAACATTTTTGGGGAAACAGTCTTGGTCTCAAGATACCTCTTCACCCTGTGTCAATTTTACGCACCACTAAAGTTCTCCCCAATAAGGCTGAGAGGAAGGAAAATAAGATCCCAGAATACTCCGGGCTACGGAAACAGAACATTGAATGGTTGTTTGTGGCGGATCCCATCTGCTGAGTATCCAGAACTCAGACAAAGGGTCAGGGATTTCTGTCTGTTTTGTTTAGTGCTGTGATGCCAAAACCTATTATGGTGACTGGCATAATCAATAAAGATTTGTTGAATGGATGATACGCATTTTACAAGAGGGCAAGCAAGCCTTGGGGGACATTTTTTTTTAAAAGCAGGATTCAATATTGCCTGAGTCTGACCTTCAGGTTAACAATGCATTAATTACTGAAGATATTCTCCTTAAATCTTTTTTTTTTTTTAAAGCAAACAAAAACTGATGCTTTTACAATTTCTATTTTCATGTTCAAGTTTGGTGTTTTGGAATACCACCTGAATGAAGTCACTGTCACATTTAATGGGCAAGGTCAGACGAGTGGAGAAAACAACACGACAATGATCATAAAAAGGAAATAGTGATAATCATACCCATAAAAGCAAATTTTAATCCAATTAACTAAAAAGAGAGAAATACAATGGCTATATTGTGGCTAATGGAGAATTCCTATCTTCATTCTTTGTTGAAGAAAAGGCCTGGATGCATTCTTTTTTTTCTCTCAAAAATAAAAGCCATAAAACAAATGAGAGTCCTAATCTTTATTTCAAGTGAATGAAAAGAAATGGGCTGAAATCTACTTAGTTCTCTGAAAAAAAAGCAAGAATGCCAATGCGGTTTATTATGAGGCTTTTGGAAGCTAATGATAGAAAGTTAGCAGTAGGAACACACTCTGAGAGCATGTAGTCAGTCTCGTGCTAAGTTTCAACTTGGTCTAAAACGATGTACTTTTGCTGCAAAGATTTGAACGTGCTGCACACCCAGCGAGAGTGTGTGTCCCTTCGTCTGCATGTGGCTTTGCCCGTCCCCACTGCATCTGTCTTTCGCGAACATCTCTGAGCCGCCATTTTGGTTCAGCGGGATCAGCTGCTATGAAGATGGGTTGATATTCCTTGGGGCTCTAAGGACAGACTGCACCCCGATACCATCCACCTTCCCCTAAATGCACACACATCCTCACAAGGCTGAGTATGCAAGTCCAGGAAGGTAGCAATCAGAAAATATCAAGAAGATCACAAATGAAAAGTCTTGACGTAAATGAACGTCAGACTACTATTTTCATCTTCGACTTCCCTCTAAAGTCTAATAGGAAAGATAAACTCCTTTTTAGCGTGTCTGTTTTCCTCTCCCACGTGCCTCCCTTATGCCTTCACCAGACTGAGCCTTTCTCCACCAATGACTGTGGACGAATCATGTCCTTAGGGGTCACGCTCCTCATTACGCACCATTTAGTAGGATGACTATTGTGTGTACCAGGAAAAGCTGCCCCAACTCCGTGTACCATTCACATAAATCCCATGCTATGCTTTCTAGATATCCTAACGAACACTTTGATTTAGAGGACTTTATGCAGCCTCACATGAAAAGGGACCATTGAGGTCCATAAATGTTCATGCACGTACCATAATTCATGAGATGGGCATGTGCCCAGCTTCCTAGATCACCAGATAGACATCCCTAGGAACTGACCTCATGATATTGTCTGCATACCCAATAGCACCTCGATATTTCGTCTGTGCTGTAATAGTCATGAATTAGAAGGAGCTGGACTAACGTTTATCTGTAATCGGCTATTTTTAAAGTTATTATGTAAGCAAAGATTACAGAGAGAAAATTATTTATATCCACACTATAGATCTTATATATCAAAAGAAAATTTGGCCAAGAGCTAAAAATCAACCAAGAATTTATGAAAAACCAGGAAAGATATGAAAAAAATTCTTATCCCAATTTTGGAAAAAGTATGCCAGATGAGAAATGAAACTATGAAAAAACAGTTGACAGGTTTTTACCATAAAAGTGTTAATCTATAATATAAAAGATGAAAAGCAGCCAAAATGAAAGAATTATGAAAACAATAATAGGGAAGATATTTGCATCAAATAAGCCATTTAAGAGAATTAATATCTATAATAAATAAAATTGTTCACAGATGCAATAACATTACAAGGACTGTAATAAATGAAAGAGCCCAGGAAATGAATGGAAAATTTACAATGGAATATAAATAGTAGGGATAAAATGCCCATCTTCCTCATTATCAAAGACATGCAAATTAAAGCAAGACTTGCAACCATTATATCCCTGTTAAAATTTTTTTAAAGGCTAGCATTCCACAATCTTTGGCCTGTGGGAATATTGTCACAAATAGTAGGTGGCAATATAAACTGATACGGTTTTTTCTTGGTGAAAGCAGTTTGATGATGTTCCAACGCTATGATTTTTTCAATCGCTCTCATTCATTCAAGAAATATTTGTTGGGCATCTACTATGTGCCAGTGATCCTACCATATGTTGGGAATTCAATCATGGACATGATAGACATATTATTATGCTTACATTCTTGCAGTTATTCTAAGGAAACAGGCATTGAAAAATAAAATAATACGTATTTTCAGTATTGGGGTTATTTTTGATGAAGCCCAAGTAACTATGTAACTGAGTGGATTATAGGTTGGGGGGGGCAGATTAAATCAGTGAACGAGAGGATGCAGGAACTTGGATTGCCCGGATAAGTCAGGACACATGGTCACCTTTGTGACAGAGCATTTAACCTCTCTGGGATCTGGACAGTTTTCCCAAGAAAGCGACATTTTAGCAGAAAATCTGAACAAAACACAGCAGGTAAAAAGGAAAGGAGGAAAGAACGTTCTAGAAGGAAGGCAGTGAGAGACATACTGAGTTAGGAGGGAGGGAGCTACAGGTCCCGGACGCTCCTCCATGGGGAAGGCAGGGGCGACTGCAGAGTCCGGGAGCGTGTGGGTCCTGCGAGGCCAGTAAGCGATGCTGAGACTTTGCTTCTTTATCCCAAGAACAATAGGAATCCAGCTGGAGAGGATTAGTGGAGAAGAGGCATGACTTCAATTTATAAAATGCCCCTCAGGCTGCAGTAAGCATAATACTGGGAGCGAGGAGGTGGGGAGGAAGGTGTCTACCAGGACGCCAGGAGGACCATGCGGTGGCGCGGGTGAGACATGACGGTGACAGGTGGTCTTCAAACTGAGGTATAAACACTCTGGGAGGCACACACAGTTTCTGCTTGTTTTTTGGAGGCAAATGAGAAGTTTTAAAAAACTCACTTTCAAGATCCCCGAATTCCTTATGTAATCTCTCTGAAAGCCGCCCAGCCTGGAAACAGGCCCACAGTTTGTAGGGGACCTCGTTCTCCTCTCTCACTGCCCTCAGCCAAGACCGTGTCCCAGAGAGGATCTCGGCCAGGGACACTGCTGGCAGCTGGGGCAAGGAGCATGCTGCCCTGCGGGGGGGCCTGGGAGGCACGCCGCATCCCCCACTGAGCCCACCCCTGCACGCCCCCTCTGTGCTCCTTGCCTCTCCCATTGCCCCACTGGGAATGGCCTCTCCCAGTTCTGGGACTCTATCAAGAGTCAGGCTAGTGTTACAAAATACGGATCATTCGCTATAGCTGGTCATAGGGCTTCGAGGGATTCTAATTACTCCATTCCTTACGCAGCTTATTTCTATCTGGCCAGCATCTCTGCTGGCCCATGCAGTTTACCTGTGGACCCATTCATCTTCCCTAGGAACCCCAGTCCCTGGTCCCCATTCCTTTCTCTGTGCCTGCCGCATGTGTTCAGTTACCATCTAAATTGGATACGGGGCCTATGAAGAGATGCCCCAGAGGGTCACGTGGGTACCAACTCTATTGTTTACCTGACTCTATTTGTGACGGGGCCCTAGTTCCTCCCGGTGATTATGGTCCATTACATTTGGGAAGATGGCAGCTCTTTTGCTTGTCTGCTGGTCTCTTGGCTCTAGGAGCTTGAAGCCGTTGGGCAGGAGCTATAGCTGAAAGTTTAATGGGATTCTTTGTGTGTATCGTGATGGACGTGTTTCACCTCTAAACCTACAGAGCCTAGAATTTCAGGGACAAGAGGAACAAATTCCCTAAGCAAGTCACTGGACGGTAAGAGAAAATGGAGCCACTCTAATTTCCACACCTTGGTTCTTGAACCTGCATATTCCACCCATTAGAGACACGACACTTTATGGTGGTATTTGATGGGGGGTATATGATACGTAATAGAGAATGGTGTTCCGTTATCAACCGGCATCACTTCCAAGCGTGCAGCCTAGCTCTACCTTCAAGAGCCCACCCCATCGCCCTATTGGTTAGTCGCCTTTGGGTGGTGTGGCTTGCAGTAGGATTGCTGGATCCCATGGTCTGTGCTCACTCCTCAGCGGCTTTGCCGTAACGTGGACCCTTGGTCCATCGTGATGCGGTTCAGAGAACCGAACTCTTGCACGTCCTTGGAGAGCGGTGTTGGCTGAGGTCCTGCAAGGGAAGAAAGGCAAGCCCATGGTGGAGATACATGTCAAGGCCAGGCAAGATAAGCTTCTGTCAATTTGCTACCAAGAGGCTAGCTGGCCCCCTCCAGGACTGGACCAGTGGTGTGCAACACCGGTCTTCGCGGCTTTCAGGCTGGGCACTCTGCAGCAGCGGTAGTCAATTAGCCACGGAGAAGGGGGAATTTTGCTGTTGAGCCCAACACCATGGTGCCCCACACAGGTGCTCATGGTACCAGAGCAAGGTAACCAAAGATGGATGCCAGCTGACATCGTCTGGCTTAGCCTTTCCATTTCAATGGCTACTCAGTATTTCCTCCACGGTGGATGGCCTCTGGCAGACGTTAGTCCATGGTAGACAGTCTCTGGTGCACAGTAAAGTGTGATAGGAAGGTTTGCTCACTTTGTGACCATCCCCAGAGATATATCTTCTTTCATGGTCCCTGGATCTCCTTGTACACAGTATTCCAACCTCTGACTTGTTGGCCCCTGACCAAGTAGCCAAGCCATTTGCCACTGCCCGTGAGTCCTTGTACATTTTTGCCTTGCTCGCTTCTCTTTCTATACAGTATGGGTAACCGGGTAAAACCCCTGAAGCTCTCCCCATTGGGAGGATTTCCCCTCGCCACAGACTTCGAGTGGCGGCCTGATGGGGCCACGGTCCAGGAGCCGTTCATCATCAACCTTCACTCATGGACTGAGCTGACCCATTTTCAGCCAAAACAAGTTATAGGACATTCACACACTTTTACTGTTTGGTTATAACTGTGCTTTGCTGGCCAATTCTTTGTTAACTTCATTGTTGTGCATTTTTTGGGCTATGATAGAATTTAATTTCTTGAAAATTGTGTAATTCGTATGTTGAACATATCTTAGTGTTGGTTATTCAACAGAGGCTTCACACTCTGTTCAAGAGTGATGCCTTCTAGTGAACTTAGGGGAAGCAAAGTGAGTTCGTCCAGATCTGCCGAGATGCAGACACCGAGATAGGACAGCACACGCATGGGATTGACCCCACGGGGTGCCAGTGCAGTGGGGGGGCATGTGGGCCATGTGCGGGTCTGACACTCGTGGAAGGGTTAAAGGAAGGAGGAAGAGAGGAGGGTCTGGGCAGGCGAGGTCTCAGACCACAGTGCAGACCCTTCCAAAAGAGGGTGGGCCGGGATAGTGTGAAGTCTTGAACTAGAGTAGCCAGTGGCCGAGTGTCGCATGTCATGGGAAGAGCCTGCCAGGGTTGGTGGTTGTCTGTGCATAGCCCGTGGGAGGGGACTGTGGTGGTGGATACAGAAGGCAGCAGCTGGAGCCCCAGCCATTTATGGTCCTGCAGCAGGATGTCTGAGGGGTGCATTTCCATGGCAACCGCATCATTGTGGAGTGGCAGGACCTCTTTTCGCTGGCTTGTGCCTGGATGGCCCCAGAAGGAACGGCCATGCTGGAGTCGGTATCCAGGGCTTTGCGGATTACAGCAATTCTTTCTTATTCTGGCCAAAAACTTAAACAGGGGCCATAAGATTTCATCTCAATGAATGTAAGATTTCAGGGAAGACCTTCTCAGAATCATGGGATGTACCATCTAGTACCGTACTTTTCCCGGTGGTGATAGGCAATATTAGCACAAAATATTCACTTAATTTCTGAAAGATTCCTAGCCTTCCATGAGTTCTTTGTGTAAAACCCCCCCACCTGCTCTGCATGACTGTAAGAAATTTACTACGTCCTGCCTGAGATTCCTTTCCTGAGAACCGATCAAAGCATCCTGTGATTGGAGAAGGTTGATGCCCTGGGTTTTGTTGACTTCAAAAGGGTGAGGTTGGGCTCTAATCACTGCGCTGTCTGTTAAAGATTCATTACAAGTAAACACACATGAATGTACCTGGGCATGTAAGTTGCTATTTTTAGCCTAAACCGCAGGTGAGGTTTCTGTGTTTTGTTTTGTTTTGTTTTTTTTAACTTTTCACTCAGCTACACACATTTTAATCATGGAAAAATTACTTCTGTGATTGATTATTCAGAAAAAAAAGCAGGTTTTCACATGCAATTTTTTTTTTTTTGAGGTGGGGGGGGTTGCTGCTTCTTACGTTTTGCTTTAGGGCATTTGTATTGTGCTTATAAAGTCTCCTATTGCTTGGCTCACAATCTTCCAGTTGATGGTAATGGAAAGTCTTCCTGTGTTTTAAGTGGAGACTAAGTGCTTCCTCTGAATAGGTAATCACAGTGTAGATCGGAAAGAAGAATTATGCCCACAATAAAACACTAACAAGCCTGAGGAACTCTTTGCCATGGCTTTTTCAAGTCGCAATTGCCTTTTTGCATTAAATAGCTAATGGCAGGAGTACAGGGCTTACACTTGAAATAAAAATAATAAAGAACTACAGGGTTTAATAAACATATTTAGAAAAGTCGGCATAAATTCGAACATAAATCCCAAAGTAAGCCAAACAGACAAAGAAATAAATAAACTAGCGCGAAACTGAGGTTTCTTTATTTGAAGTTCTGGCTTCTAGCGGAACTGGTCCATTTGGTGCATACCGAACAAGTTAGCTGTGGGAAGAAGGTCCTGGCCCTTTTCTAACACTTTTTTTTATGAATTGTAACTTACACTTGAAATAGTACTAAATTCTGTCGGATGTTGCGCAAAGCAAACATGAAGGAGATGGTTCTTAAATCATGTAAAGAGAAATGCTGAGGCGAAGGACCCATTCACATTATCCGCGAGGCTCTTCGAATGCTCTTCCGGTCGTGGCTCCTTGCCTCCTTCCTACCCGATACTCCTGAGTCCCTCGTGGCCGAAGCTGTGGGTCGCCTGCCTCTTTGCTGAGTCCAGTTCTCCTTGTCAAGAAGGCACAGACTCTCTGTAACGTGGCCACATTTTAAGGCAACGTGGGTCCACCTACCATTTCTTGGGGTGGCTCTTGCTTCCCTGAAGCCAGCCCGAGGGGCCGAGTCCTCTCTCCGGAACGGAGTTCAGGCAAGGGGCCACCGCAGCCAGTGAATGAGGTCAAAGGGCAGGCTTGCTGGGGATCTGGCAAGGACTCCTTTGCTTTTAGAAAACCCCTCAAGGAAGTAAAGGACAATTGTAGTCGTGCTACGATGCTACGATGCTCTCATGACAGCTACCTTGCAACCACAGGGATCTTAGGATGAGGAGCAAAACAGAGGATGGGAAAAGCCCAAGAAGGAGATGCAAGAATAGGGAAAACAACTGTGTCCTTTTGACCTTGAAGAACTTACTGGACTGCTGAGCTACGGTTTTCATATCAAAAGTGAGAGTCAACAGTGCAGATCAATGAACCACACTTTGCTGAGCCCCACTTCAAGAGTGGGGAGGCACCACTGAACCCTGATGACAAAACATCTTGGGGGGCCCCGAGATCCTGCTAGGGGTTCTGAGAGTACAAGACCACCGTCACAATACTAACGCGTTTTTTGCCTTTTACTCTCTTTGTCTCATAAAGGTGTATATAGAAAGTGTTTTCCAAAGTTTCCATGACTTTGCAATCACGACTAGCAGGAGCAGATGTGAGAATCGGATTGCTTTTTATTCAGCCAGGCACTTAAAGGATTTTCAAGAATGTCAAACAATGGCCATCGTACCAAGAAATGTTGTGTTTTGAGTTAATTTTCATAGGCACACGTTATTTATGTTATCATGTAATAGATTTCTCATTAATTGTAAATAAGTTCATAAATATTTAAAACCTTTCCTAAGCTCTAATTTCTAACACAGTAAATACCAGCAGATATAGTAGACATAAAAGAGAGCTTTTGGAATTGGCAATAATTTTTTAAGGGTTTAAAGGTGTCTTGAAACCAAAATATGTGAGTATTGCAGACCAGACATATACTTTTTAAATGAAAAAAAAAAATCTTAGAGGTCATTTATAGTAGCTCAAGATCCTTATTTAACAAAAAACATTAATACCAAAATTAAGGCATTTGTCCAAGTTTTCATGGGTACTTACTGCTGTCTAGGACCCAAAGTGTGGTGACCTGACGTCCAAGTCTACATTCCCCCAGGTAGCACTCTTACTGGTGGTAAAGATGTTGGCATTAGAGTTCGCAATAGTTTGGGGGACATTGGTTGGATTTTATCTTATCTCCTCGTCATTCATAGGACCTAGTGTGTCTTTATTTCAACATAGAGGAGTCACTTCTGTCCTTTAACTCCAAGACCTACAGGAGTTGTGTTTTGTTTTAAAATTTATTTATTTGAGAGACAGAGAGAGAGAGAGAGAATGGTGGGGTGGGGGAGGGACAGAGGGAGAGGGAGAGAGAGAATCTCAAGCAGACTCCATGTTGAGCTTGGAGCTGGATATAGGGCTCACTCCCAGGACCCTGAGATCATGACCTGAGCTGAAACCAAGAGTCGGATGGGATGATTAAGGGACTGAGCCACCCAGGCGCCCAAAAGCTGTAGGAGTTTTGATAATTGACTTGGTTTCACTTGAATGCTCAGAATATGGTGATGATTTTTTTTTTTTTTAAACAAAGTTTAGCCTCCAGATCTGTCCCAATTCTATCTGAAACATTCAAGGTGACCTCAAAGGTGACAACTCTTGGCGGGAAAGAAAGCATACCATTGCCAGCAACTGCCTCCTTCTGGAGCTAGATTTGACCTGTCACTGGCATCATTATAAAATTCATATTCATTTATTCCTAGCTATGAAGTTAATCTTGAGCTGTACTTTGGATAAGTTACCTGCTATTAATTAAAGTAATTACTATGATTATTAGACTCAGTTAAAAAATACTTTTTAATTTTATGAGACTGTGACTTCCTATACATTTAGGAGAAAAAGAAGGAACAAAATTATTAACACATAGAAACAAACACAAAGGGAAAAAGAGAGGCCCCACACCCTGGTGCTGAGTCCATTCCCAGCCTTAGGCAGAAATACTAGGGAACTACCCATCTGTGCTCCCCACGACATGCTTGGCACCTCTCCACCATTGCATATAACTGGAGAAATCAACATTGGTGGAGAAGATCTGAGAATACAACAGACACAAGAAGGAAAAAGTGCAACCAGCATTGGAAGAAAGGCTAGACCCGGTGGGACAGACTGAGTATCGGGGAATGTCTCTGTCTCTTATCTGAACTAGACAGTATTTGCTTGGGTTATGACTGTGTCAACCACGATTAGTTATTTCAGCATTGGGATCTATTATCATTGTGTTCATCTGCTCAGCTGTATTGAATATCCATTAGGTACTCAAGAAACATTTTTTGGGAAGAATAAACCAATGCCAGTGGCAGGCAGAATTATCGCCCACCCCTCCAAAGATGCCCCCGTCCCAATCTCCGGGACCTGTGGCTTGTTACCTTCTGTGGCAAAAGAGGCTTTGTGGATGTGATTAAATTAAGGACCCTGAGATGGGAAGATTATCCCGGGTCATCTCGGGGGCCCAGTGTAATCCCAAGGGTCCCGCTAAGAGGGAGAGGTCAGAGTGTGATGTGAGAAGGACCCAATTCACCACTGTGGCTTTGAAAATGGAGGAAGGGAATCATGAACCGTGGGATGTGGGCGCCTCTGGAAGCCGTAGAAATGAGGAGATGGTTCTTCCCGAGCCTCCTGGGCAGCACAGCCCTGCTAACGTCCCGATTTTAGCCCAGGACGTCCCTGTCAGACTCCTGACTTACAGAACAGTTAGATAATAAATTAATCTTCTTTTAAGCCACTAAGTCTGTAAGAATTTGCTATAATAGCCATAGAAAATGAATATAGAGTTTGACAAATACGTATTGAAATGGAACCAAAACAGCTTGCAAATATATAATATATGATACACTACACATTCGTGGAGAGAGGAGAATTTTAATGTCAGAGGTTCCAGTGGTTAAGTTCCGGAATATCTTGTTTCAGGGTAGAAGATGAAAGATAGGTCTCGATTTAAGATTCCAAAGGGAGAAAATGTCCCAATCAGGAGACACTGCAGCCAAGCTAAAGAACCAATTTTCTTGAAGCATCTCCTGGAACAGTGTTGGGGAAAGACACAGTATTAGCGCATAAAAATTACTGCATTTCCATCGCTTTAATATCTTCTTCGAACTTGTGTTTCTGTAGCACTTGAGAAAGTGGCTTGAAGCCCATCGAGCGGCTTTTTTCTTTTTTAAATTTTTTTAAAAAGATTTTATTTATTTATTTTTGAGAAAGAAAGAGAGAGTACAGGAGCACAAGTAGGGGGAGCGGCAGTGGGAGAAGCAGGCTCCCCGCTGAGCAGGGAGCCGGATGTGGGGCTCGATCCCAGGATCCCAGGACTTGAGCTGAGGGCAAATGCTTAACTGACTGAGCCCCCCAGGTGCCCCAGTCAAGTGACTCTCCTCTGTGCTGTGCTCCTCGGGGAGCCTCACTGACTTTCCTGTTTCACGGCTCCTCCCACAAGGTGAGCCTTTGCCTTTAAGAGCTTTGCATCAGAAATAGTGGTTTTCAGCCACAAAAGTATTTTGCAAAATAGAAGGCATATCAGTTCTCCCAAAGTATGTGTCTGGTGAGAAAATTGACGGGCACGACATCTTTTTTAAAGCAAGATAACTTTCATAAACCTAATTCTGATATGTGGTCCTAGTAACTTGATTTAACCCTGAAATCTATGTTATTGTAAGTGCTTTTCTTAAACCCCCAAGAATGGCATGTTACTAAAAACCTTTCATTTTTTCTAATAGTCGTATAGATGTACTGCTCTATAACTAGATTTGGAGAAATAGTACAATTCTTTCTTTCTGGGGGGAAAAAAGGTATGTTCCTTTATTATCTTTTGGTTTCTAAAAATAGGCTGGAATTAAATGTCATGTACCTCTGGAATTCATTTTATAAATATACTTGGTAACTAGGAAACTCACATTGTCATTATTTATAATCTAGGAATTCTTTCCATGGTAACTGTTATAAGGTCACAATTATGAAACCACAATGGAGGCTAAGAGGCTATTTAAGAATTTACCCAAAAAAAGCCTGTTCCCAGGAGGTGGTAAGGTCTGATGTCCGGATCACCGGATGAACAAGGGGAGGGCTCCCGGAGTTGGGCGAGTGGTTGCACCTGCCGTTCAGTTTCGTCTTGCCTCCGTGGACCTTCTTTTGGTCAAGAGACCTTGCCAGCCATACCAGCTCTCATTCTGCAGCCTTGGAGATGCTGCGTGCCATCGGTAGCATTTTCTGATGCCCGGGAAACCACGGGTAGATTAATCATGTTGGCACATAATGGGGCTGCCAAAGCCCAGAGATGTAGGAGGCAGCCTCTGTCTGAGGCTTGACCTACACAAGTTCAAGTATGGTCCTCATCATGTCCCAGAGCCTTGCTAGGCAGCTCCCAAGGAAGCCCAGGGTCAGGCCCCAAGAAACAAGTCCTTGAGGTCAGCTTTGCTCCAATCCCACAAGAGACGGAACTGAGCTCTTAAGAAGCCACACGAATAACACTTGCTCCAAGATCCCTCATAGCTGGTGCATCCTAATGGGGCACCGAACCTCCTATCATGAAGTCGACAACCTTTGCAGTGCCACATCTACCTGACCCCTCCCAGGCACGGACAGGAGGCTGCCCTAGGCCAGTATGGTGACAACAGTGCTCAACGAAGATCCGGGGGTCTACAGCTGATGGAAAAGTTTTGCTTTTCTTAAAACCAGATTTGTCAAGGAGAGCTTAACTCCCATCTTGTACATAACGGTAAGGGAAAACATGGGTGTCATCAAACACTACGAAGAAAAATGATGTGGATTAAGAATTTAGAGTATGAAATTCATTAAAATAAAGCTGTCATAAATGGCAGAAAGTCATACAACTTCAGAAATGTCTTCTTGGGGGTAAATAACAGGGTTCATGAGATTCGTCTGTACAAGTCCATAAAATTAGCAGTAGCTACCTGATCTAGCTTGGCCCCACTGAAGTTTATTATTCAAAGGACATCAAAAAGCAGTTTAGATACACTACCAATATGAAGAAAGGGAAGTAAGCAACACCTGACTTATAATGAAGTAATGGCATATAGAAATGGGATGCTATTTTTTTTAGCCTTTCAGATTGGCAAAGACTGAAAAGTCAATATTTCACAATGTATAAGGATTTTGGGCAACGGATGTCTTATCTGCTATTGGTAGGAATGAAAATTGGAAGAGTCTCTTTGGAGAGCGTCTTGGGAATATCCAACAAAACGAAAGATGTATTTACTTTGACCTGCCAGTTTCACCTTGGGACCTTGTCTATTCTCATATCTGTATGAAAGATTTACTTTGTAGCATTGTTTGAAATACTAACCAGGCAAACTCTGTAAATGTCCATCAATAGGGAATTGATTAGTTAAATTATGGTACATCTAGAGAGCAGAGCTATTTTAAAAGAATAAGATAGCTAAATCTATGCAAATATGGAAATTTATTCAAGATACGTTTTAATTTGTTCAAAGATGCACAACAGTGCAAAGAATACCTTCTCATTTGTACCATAAGACAAAGAAAAGAAAATATATTTATAGGTGTTCACGACCTAGATACTTCTGAAAGATACATAAGAAACTGTCAATGCTGGATTCTTCCAAAGATAATGAATGAAAAAAATGTTGCTTTTTTGTTACAGTTCTACTTGACTCAGGGGAGAAGTATATAATATACATGTGTTTCTTTTAATTGTAAAACTAATTAAAGTTGCCCATTTACTGATGAAGCATGCCAGGGTATAGTTAAAGGAATAGCAAAATTAGGAGACAAAACTCAAAAACTATATATCATTTAGTGTTACTACTTAATAAGTAGCCAAATAAAACTATTCAGGGTACCTGTAAAAGAGAACTATACATATGCCCACCAAAGATTTATACGTAATAGTACAACAATTTTATAAATAAAACAAGACAATTACTTTTGGCCACCATAAAGTAATTGGGACTAGCATAACCCTACAGAAATGGAGAAAATCAAAGAAACAACTATTTTTATCTGTGTAGGACTGGGTTCCCCGGGAAGAGAGACATGGTAGTCCTGTGTCAATCCAGCTTTCTGTGGAGCAAAGGCAGAGACGTGGAGCCCAAGGGAAGCAGGGTCGGGGCTGCCCACTGACTGGGATTCGTGGACAGGACCCAGGAGAGAAGGAATGTGTGCTGTGTGAGAGCTCCAGAAAGCGCGCAGGGTCCTTGCACGGCTGTGGGCAGATACGATGCCGTGCTGCATCGGCTGGGGCCCTGGGCCCAGGAGAGGGCAGCTCCAGGAAGCTGTGAGCTGCAGACGGAGAGAAGACGCCCCTCGGGAGATCGGGACGTTCGGTCACCACCCAGGAAAGGCCACGTCTTGGAAGACGGCCGCTCTTGTCCTGTCTCAGCAGATTGTAAAGCAAACCTTGAAAGGACCCAATCAGAGTGGGCTGTCCAGGCATTGTGCTATGCCACGGCGTTAAAATGGTGATGCTGAAGACGACTATTTAGTAAAAGATACTGTCTTAGTCGGCTTGGGCCTCAATAAGAAAGTCCCACCGATTGGGTGGCTTAAACAGCAAACATTTCCTTCTCCTGGTTCTGGAAGCTGAAAGTCAGAGGTCAGGGTGCCACGTGGCCTTTCCTTGGTGCGTGCAAGCAGCGAAAGGGGTCTCCTGTCCCATCCTCTTCTTACAAGGGCATGAATATCCTCACTGAGCTCCACCTCAGGATCTCATCTAAACCCAATTGCCTCCCAAGGGCCTCACTTCCTAATACCATCGCACTGGGACGTAGAGTTTTGGCGTATTAATTTTGAGAGGACATATTTAGTCCATGACAGATATTCACCATATTAATTAAATAGAATATGTATGTGAGTGTGTGTGTGTGTGTGTGTGTGTGTGTGAGAGACGGGGCGGGGGGGGAATCTGGAAATATATAACTTGAAATGCCAATAATGCTTATGTCTGTATGTTCTCTAAGATCATGTATAGGAATTTTCAAAAAAACACCTCTTTTCTCCTTTGGAGTCTTCACAGATGTGATTTCTTCTGCCTGGAGGACTATGTCCTCATTAGTCATCGAAAATGATATTAAAACCACAATGAGATACCGCCTCACAACCAGTAGAAGAGCTCATTTAAGAGTCTGTCGACTGATCGTGAGGATGTCGACTTCCATAAACTCCTATGTTGCTGGTAGGAGCATAAAATGGGACCACGGTGGAAAATGACTCGGTAGTTTCTTAAAAGTTGAGCATACATCTACGGGATAAACCAACCATTCTAGTCCCCAAAGAAAGGAAGCCAATGACCACAGTAAGATTTATACAAAAATGTTTATGAGAGAGGCATCCATAATCACCCGAACCTGGAAACAGTGCAAATACGCATCAGTATCTGGGATCCCATCAGCATTCCGGGAGGGAGACTCGGGACCTGGAGGGTTGGGGGCTCTAGGGTTTGTTATTATCTGGCTTTTTGCACTATTAAAATTGTTTACCATGTACACATGCCTAATTTGAAAATGCCCAACTAAATATAAATTGCCCGCAGCAGGATGGCACATGCCAGGTTTAAATAAGGAAAATCTTACAATATCGTACTATGTCTGGAAGCCAATTTTGGATTCTCTCTGAATCAACAAATTCGTGTTTAGAGATGTATCTGAGGGATAACAAGACTGTCCTTAGGGAACTATTTACAATAGCAAAAACTCAGAGGCAATTTAAATATCCAACTGCAGGGGTGTGGTTGTATCAATCATGGTGTATCCCTAGGAGTATGGTCCTGCAGCCACTCAGCTCCTGCTGGAGGAGAATATCGAGCAGCACACGACCATGTTCCCTGGACGTTGTTACACGAAACAGGTGCATTCGTCTGCGAGGTCTAAGAGGGTGTGCAGAGAACTGCTAATAATGTGTATGCCCTCATTTCCTAGAAGGATGTGTCCGAGTTCTCCGAAAAGCTCCTCTCCTACCTCAGTTCCTGAGAAGCGGCGGCCCAACGATGTAGGCTCGCAGGACTGGCTCCTGGGCAACCTTCAAATGCCCAGCCTTGGTGATCCGTAGCTGGACCCCTTCTGGACTGGCCCCCAGCCCTGCCTGCCTCCAACACTGTTCTCCACCCAGCTCGGGGCATTTTACTCCCACGCTGCTTTCCCTGTTGCTAACCCTGCCGTGATGTGTTCGGAGTCTGAGTCCCTCCTCGCCCTCGTTAGTCCGGGGCTGGGGGTCTATCTTGACCACCACTGTGTGCCCTTGGGCCCTGCCGCAGAGCTGGCAGGTTATAAGCACATGGCACATAGTTTTCCAGCAAGTGAAGGAGGAGAGAAGAGAGCAAAGCTAGGTACTGGGGTGGGGGGGCAGGTGGGGGTGAAGCCACAGCTGCAGACAATAAAGCCACCTCTGGAACTCTAGCCCATCTGCCTTTCTTACAAGCTCTTCTGATTTGGGATAAGGGGTGATGGATGTCATCGAGTTTGTTGTACTCAGTAGGATTTGACTGGCCTTTTTGGGCCACCCCGTGTCCCCAGAACAGCGTCCGGCACATTTTTGGTGTTCAGTAATCATTCTTTGAGAAACCGAAATTAATCTGTTTTGAGCAATGACTGAGTCCTCCAGATTCCCTCCTCTTCTCCTTGTTGATGCTGGCTGCTTACTGACTTGTGTTCGGTAAGGAAGGTGCTGGTCTTCACACTATCTCCTGTCCCTCTGGCTTCTGCAGGGATGTCACTTGTGCCCCTACATGATGGGACCTCTATCGAAGCCTGTGGCTGGCCAGCCTCTGCTTTATCCTCTCACAGCTGTGGGTCCAGGCGAATGAGCCATCTTGACCCCTGCTGGTCCTACAGAACCGTTGGGGATCCGTGGTGCTGTGTGTGGAGCCTGAGGCTGGAGATCTGGGGGAAGCTTTTAGCTCGGGGCTTCTCTCACCTCATAGCAGGCTCCTCAGGCAGAATCGACATTTTCAACACCACTGGGCAGTATGTAGAAACTTCTGGGCCCAGCGTCTGTCCAACTGACCACGATGAAACCCCACTGGGATATATGATCCCAATGCCTGGGACTCGGTGTGGGATAGCTTCGAGAATGTAGTCCTTACGATGGTCCAGATCCAAGCTAGAAGAAGGAATAGGTGTGTTGAAGGTAGAAAAACAGATGTTAGAACCTATACATCTTTTGTCCTTAAGTTATGTGTTAAATTAACATAAGGAATTATTTGTCCACACACATTCCAAAGGCTTGAATGCTGTGATGAGGTCAGGGTTGCAGGCTTACTTGTACTAATCGTATTTAGATAGAATGGATGGAAAGAAAGAGGAGCTGACATCTCCATCTTCATGTGTGAGTGTGTGAGTCCAGGCGTGGGTATGCATGCACGGGTGTGCGTGTGTGTGTGCACCCGGGCGTGTGTGCATGTGAGTGCTGAGGTACGGTCGAGACCTCCCCACAGTTACAGAACCAAAGGAGAGGACATTTTGAGGTGCTCACTTTTTAAAGCATTCCTCCATGAAGGCCAAAAAACTACCAGAACACAAACTACCAAGCAGCAGAAAATTAAAGCAATCCAACAGGCAAGACACTAGCGTTCCCCCCAACGACAACCAAAAAGGTCAGAAAAGGCCATTTGGTATGCATCTCACCAACAAACCCTAACTCCTATTTGTAGTCACAGATTTAACTTATAACAGGTAAAGTGACTTGAGAACTGTGCCGGTGATCGGAGGGGCCCGGCTGCTGTACTCCATCGGCTTATCTAATGAAACTGAAGAGCTGGCGGAATACGGAGGTGACAGACACGCTGGTGGTCAGCCGAGTAAGGAGACCTTCCCGCGTGCCCTTGGCCATGAAGCCCGGCTCCCGCCGACTCAGCTGCTCCGGCCTCGTGCCCCGTGCCCCGTGCCCCGTGCCCTGTGCCCCTGTGCTCGCTGGGATGGTTGCATTACACGCAGAGGATGAGCGCCCCAGCCCAGAGCAAAAATAAAGGATGACCGTGTTGTTTTTATTGTCTCTTCCGGACTTTCACTGGTAATCTCTCTCTCTCTCTCACTATGTGCCCCCACACACATACATATGTCCACATGTTATGCATATGCCTATATATGCCTTCTATATAGCTGTGTATATAATGTGCTTTACAATTCCCAAATATTTTCACATACACTGCTTATTTTGTATTTTTGCAAATACTTGATTTGGAAGATAAGGCAGGTGCCAATTTATTTGTTACTTATAACATCAACTAGTAAGAGCAACATCACTAAGAACACATTTACACAGCCTTAAAAAGGAAGTAGTAATCAGGCTGGAAAGGATAACACAGAATGAAAGGAAAATTAGAAATTGTATCCGATAAATAAGACTGAGGATGTCAGAAGGTTTGACCAGAAAAGTTAATACCTTAGAATTCGAAGGTTTTAAAATTCTCACCACCTACTGAGCGGAAACCATAGGAAACACCCATTTTGTTTTCCAGGCAGAAAACTGAGATACAGGGTGACTTAGATCTATTTTAAGGAGACACGACCAGCAGGCATCTGACTCCCAGTTCAAACCTGAGTCTCTGGATTGGGACATTCATACTCTTTCCAACAGATCCCAGAGCGAGGGTCAGTGCTGAAGAACTGCTTACTGGTGTAGGCGAGCCTCCTCCTTGGAGAGGGCATCCAGTTGAGTCTCGATAACCTAGTGCATCATTGCAATGATGTAGAATGTTTTCCAGCTCCAAGAAAATCTACATGACTGATTTTATACAGTTGAGCTGGTCAGGGTGATGGGTATTGCTTGCAATAATGGCCAAAGCAATTGGGTTGGGACATCTACATTCTAATTTACGGCAGATAAATAAACAATACACTGAGAAACATGTAAATGTTCCAGTGGCAAGAAATGCTTATCTTGTCCAGGCGTCATTGATGTCCTAGGCATGGAAGCACTCACAAGCAGGAAATAGGCAAACTGCAGACACCTGCTGGACAGACAGAGGATTTGTCCAAATACAACACTGTGAAACATGGCCTTAGGGAGGTTGAGCATGCTGTCCCACACCTGACAGGGGAGTGTCCCCACTGGAGCATGCCACTGTGCAGAAACTGGGATGGGTGATCGGAAGCAGTGGGGTGCCCTCTAACAGGATGCTTCTTTGGACGTGGCCAGACACAGAAAACTTAACACACTTACCCAGAGGCTGACTCTCCCAGACTGGGAAGAATTCACAACACAAAGGCAGGTTTCCGACTCATTCTCTGCTCCCATCACTCCACAGACCACACGCTCTCCGCTGGTGACCTGGCGACAGGTGTCCAGCCGGAATAACGGATTCTCGCGTTCTCCTATTGTTGAAGTGCTTCCCCAAGCCCTCCCGCCAGCAGTCCTAACTCAGCCATCATTCCAGGTCTTTCCATAGCTACCAGTTAACTCCGACCCAACTCCTCCCGGAGCAGGGGACTTAAATGGATGCATGTTGGGGCCATTCTTTCTCTGAAACCACATTTTTATTCCCAGCTCCCCGGAAGTCGATTCTTACTTGGTTTGTTATTTTGTTCAACACAGTTTAGAAGGAGTCCTTGGATGCGTGAAAGTGATCCCCACTGGACATGGAACTCCTTCGAGAGGCAGCTTCCCTGAAGAGCTCGAGCAGCCAGGGCCATCCCCTTGGAAAGGAGTGCCTATTGCTTTCGAGCTCCCTCTTTTCATCTTTTAAGAATTCCATCATTTTCATCATCGACAGAAATACGTTGGCTCATTCCTCGTGCGTTTCTCTCCATGTCATTCATAGTGCTGAAAATCAAATTCTGTTCCTCTTCTGTTTTACAAATACTTTAAATTTATTTTTGTAGTAGGTATCTATTTTGTAGTAGTCCCTTAAAATGTCCATTTTAATGTAGCAAGAATTTCATTCATGACATGACTTGACAGGACTTCAAGTCCTAATAGCTTTATGATAATCCGGTGTTCATTTTTCTAAAGAAAATAAGACACTCTATTGATGAAATATTTATACCAATTTGCCCAGTATGCTCCAGGGTGATAGAATGGTCCATTACAGCAGGACATCTGAAAAAAGTGGCAAAATGGGGTCACAGCTCTGAAAATAAAATCAGAGAACAAAATCCAGCGGGAAATAAGCCGCAAAGGAACCTCTGTTGTGTCACATGGGGTGAGTAGTACCCAAACTGTTTGCTTTTTTCACTTCCAGTTTTGCAGGATTCTCTCTCTCTCTGCCCCTCCCTCCCTCTCTCTCCTTCACCACCAAATAAATAAATAAAATCTTTTAAAAAATGATGCTTCATTTGTCACCAATGAGAGCATGTCAGCAGCTGCAGGAGAGTGAAAAACTGACAGTGCGGTTTTGGAAAACCCGTTCACCAATGGCGTCACAACTCTTCAGGCCACTTTGCAATATAGGTTATGCGTCCACACCTGTGTGCTCTTGGGTCTGAGCCCCACCGGCCCGGGAGTCAGGGACCCCAGCCCTGGACCACTCTCTGGCACTCCCCGGTCACCCCGGCTACACCCCCACCCAGGCGGGGACGGGAGCCTCAGGCAGCCTGGCCCGGGGGGCTTCTTCCTGTCCCGAACTCCTGTCTCCCTCCCGGTGTCCATTGTGCGTCCGTGCGGCTATAGGACACGAGCTCAGCCCGCTTCCTCCTCAGGGGGCTCACGTGGCCGAGACAACTCTCAAAACACTTGGGATTTCATCTTTCCCAGTTCCTTCCTCTCTGTCCATGAAAGGATTCAAAATTCCCCTGAGACAGGTTAGTCTGTAATCTGAACATGCCTCTGTAGAAGATTCAGTGCAGGAGACCCCCCTCTACTTCCACTGTAGGTGGGCAAAGTCGCGCGTGTGATTTTGTCTCTGCCAGCCGGGTGTGGCTGCCTGGGGTCTGACCCGGGAGCAGAGATGGGTGGTGTTCTCTGCGTGTCCCCGCCCCTTCCTCAGTATCTCCCTTCCTCTCTCTCTGTCTCTGCCTCTCTCTGGAGAGGCAACACCAAGTTTGCAGCAAAGAGGAGCACTACTGGAGCTGCTCTCCTGGCCCAGGGTGCAAGGCGTATTTTCAGAAGTCGTTCCTGGAAGCTTTGTGCCAAGCCTGGGAGGAAACTATTTCACTGGTTCTGCAAACTCCACAATATGCTATCAATAAATTCATTTACTTTATGGACATCAGCAGGGAACCAGTTTCTAGTATTTACAAGGAAGGACTCCAACCAGTAATTCTCTCTAGGGAAGAGCTCCCCAGACTCTCTCTGGTCATGGCACCCTAAACGCCTTAGTGTTTTTCATCACATGCTGAGGCCAAAAGAAATATCTGACGGTATATGTTTATTAAATACATATGTGTACTTAAAATTTACTAAACAGGTTCAAACATCTTAATGAGTATTTATATCCTAACAATTTAGTTGTCATTTGAAAAAATGATTGCGATCTAGTGAAAGTAAAACTATGGCTTTCACTCTTAAATAAGCACAGTCACTTTCCGAGGGACGTGCACGCCTATCGGCCGCCGTGCAACATGTTTCATCTTGGATTGGATGGAACACAACACCCTTCTTTCCTGCTCACATTGATGTATCCACATAACTTGCTTTTTAACATCGCAATGGCCAAAATTCTGGCTCTGCCGAGATATGATGTCATCAAATGAAGAGTAACATGAGTAGATGCTGCGATCGAATTACTTGGAGCTGGTAGTTCATGAGATGGCCAACAGATGTGGATCATGACTGTATGCCCCTCAAATGTGCAAACTATCCTGCGTCCCCTGTGTTTCCTGTGGCTCCCTGGGGGCATCTCAGCATGTAGTTTAAGAACCATGGCTCTGGGGTAATATAAGGTGTCGTCAAAATATGTGATACAAGATAATGTACGATGTAGGATTCTTTCACTTCTTCAACAAGCATGTACAGAGTGTGCTGCTGTGTGCCCAAAGCTGTCCTAGCTGCCCAGGATGTAAAGATACATAGTTCCTCATTGAAGAACCTTGGAGATCACAACCATCCGCAGAATCGAAAATACAGTGGAATTTTTATGTTTATGGAGGTATGTGAAAAATGCATTGGGAACACAGGAAAAAAAGAACCACACTCTGCATGAGAATCAAGAAGAGATTTATCAAAAAGACAACACTTGGGCCATAAAGAATGGGAAGGACATCTGCCTGTTGGAAAGATGGAAGGAGGGCATTCGAGGTGGGGAAGAAAAAATGCTGGGAAGTCAGAAGTCATAAGAAAGGGGAGGGATGTGTTCTGGGATCACAGCTTGAGTCAGGAGAGGGAGAGGCAGCCGCTGAGGCTGAAAATATCCAACACGGGTGACCGGGCAAGAAGGCTGACCTGCCAGGTTTCAGACGATCATCTGAGGATTCCAGATGTGATAAGAACTGTGTGAGCAGGACAGTGCTCTCTCATCTTCACAGCGGAATGATGACTGGAGACATTTCGGCATCTGGGAGTTACACTGGGGAAAAAGGGAGATGGGACGCCATACTAAAGCCAAGAGACTATTAAGGAGGCATGATGTGGATAATCACCAAAACCAGAGACACCAATGGGGCTTACATTTTTTTACTGGGGAGGAGAGACAGACGCTGAACAAGCAGGAGAGGTCAGTGCTAGGGAGAAAAACAAGGCAGACACGTGAGCTGGAGAAGCTGCTGGGGGTCCAGAATGGGTGCAGGTGGTGGGGCTGCAGTCAGATGGCTAGGCATGGCCCTGCCAACACTGTGACATGTCACAGAACACCCACGGGAGGCAGAGGAATGGAGCACACACGGACCTTGGGAGGAACATCACAGTGGTTCTTAATCGGGCATGACTTTCTCCCCAAACGGACTTTTGACTGTGTCTGCCAACATTTTTGCTCATCGTAAAAGGGATGGCGGCTGAGAACTAGGGGGTAGACCCTGAAGATGCCGCTAACCATCCTAACATGCACAGAGCACCCCTGTCAACAAGGACTTATCCAGCCCCGACTGTAACTGTTGCCGAGGCAGAGAGCCCTGGACAGAGGGAGAGACTAGTGTCACTCGTGAGTTCTGACAGTAGTGGAGAGAGGCTGTGTCTGAATTGACGAAATGTCCATAGAGATTAAAAACCAATGGCTGTATTTACAAAAGTGTGTATTTGCAAAAGCTGCAGAATCCACAAAGTCAGGATTCGGTGTGAGCTCTAGGGAGAAGGCTGCCTTTAGGACAATGCTTGGGTCTCTGAGAAGAGCTGCAGAGCAAAGGGTGGGGGGCCATTCAGCACAGCAGGGAGCACTCCGGGGCAGCCTGGGACCAGGTGCGGATGAAGCTGGTCCTCTTGGAATTCCCTGTGCTCAGTAGGAGCTCAATATCTGCTGAATGATTGAAAATTGATTTTGAAGGTGTTTGAAGGTCCTGGGGAGAGACGCGGAGCTGTCTTGCTCTTGGCATCTATCACATCTCTCTTCCGCGTGTCCCTGATTAAAGGAAAAGCTCTATTTATACACCCAGGTACTCGTCCATCATTGGTCTCTTCTCTCTCGAATGGCAGCTCCACATCGGTGGGGGTCTTGTCCACCTTCTTGGTTGCCCTGTCCCCAAATCCCGGAACAGTGCTTATCACTGAGACAGTGCTCCACACATGACTGCAGGATGAATGAAGGCGTGCATCCATACACACGGGCATGCATGCAACACACACAGAAGAAACTGTGGATGGAACTCGGCCAAGTTCCAGGACAGAAAAAGAAATCCTTGAGCAGGTGCCACACATGCGCTGGGCACAATCATCTTGGGAAAATATGAGCTCCTAGGAGAGAAGAGCACCAGTCCTGGAAACCCAACCAAACTTGGGAAATACCCAGGAGGAAACATTCAAAGTCAGAGGAAAGGAAAGTCTGGGAAGGAGTTAAAGAAGGAGCGGTCAGAGGTAGGGATACAAACAAAAAGCAACAGAAACCGGCTGGAGAGTGAGGGAGGCGAGCCCGGGGGGAGTGAGTCCGGCGGAGGAGTGAGCTCCCCGTCAGGGAGCCGCCGCGCATCATAGCACCAGCACAGGGAGGCGCCTGTTCAACCGGCCAGGGGAAGACCCTCGGCCACAGGCAGAAAGGTTATTCTAAGTCTGCCATCCTCTCGTCCGTCACGACTGTCACCTGATTGCCCGGACCCTACGCGACCCGCCCGGACGGCAGCCCCAGCCGGCAGCCCCTCCCTGCTCCCCCCACCGAGTCTTGGCCTCCTGCGCCCCCCGCCCGGATCCGGATCCAGCCGGTCCCGCGGGGTCCTTCTCTGCCTGGGGCGCCGCCCCTCTGCCTGGCGGGCCCTGCGGCCCTTGCGCTCATGCCTTCCCGGGGCTCCCTGCCCGGGTCCCCGCAGCGCTGGCACGCGGAGGCACACAGGTGTTCTGGTAAAGTCCAGGACTTGACAGTGCAGAGAACCCAGCCCAGGGTGGCTGAGGAAGTGAAGGCTGGGAAGAAGGAATTAGAGAAATGTAAACCATTCTTTCTGGGAGTGTGATTCTTTCAGAAAGCAACAGCGTGAAGATACGCATTCTCCCAAATATGTGATCCTGCAGCCCATAAGATCATCTTGTGCTCGGAGAGAAGCATCGAGAAATCCTATACCAGTGCCTTACCCAACCCAGATACTATGACAAGACCCGGGGTGAAGCGCACGCTGGGCACTTGCCAGGCCCGGGGCAATGAGCCCCCGACGAGGGTCAGCGAGAGCCCCGGGCAGCCCGGGCTCGCAGGCGGCGCCTGTGGGCGGTGCGCACAGCCCCTCTCCCGGGGAGGGCCTGGCCCCCAGCAGACGCTTACGGAGCATTTGTCCAAAGGAGAAACGAATGACTTTTGCGAATGAAGGGACGGGCTTTAGAGAGACGCAGAAACTTGCCAGAGGTCTCCCAGCCACTCCGGAGAAGAGCGGGTGTCTGTCCGCAGCTCGCAGCTGCTGCTCGCATTGCCCGGCCCCCCTGGTCGCTGGCCTTCCAGGCGCTACAGCTTCCTGCCGGCGGGCTCACTACCTGCCCGGGTCAGAACGTGGCTCGGGGTTTCACCCAGAACCTCCTCCTCACCCTCCAACTCCGGCAATTGCAGGAGATGCATAGTCTCTCCAGAGGTTCCTTGGAAACCTGATGGGCGAGGTGCTGGGTCTTCAGGAGGAGAAACCGGACCCTCCCCTTCCCCAGGCTGCCTCTTTTGTTCTTCCTCAAGAATCTCGGGATCGATAAATGAAGGAAGCCATCTCCCATCCGGCACCGTTTTCGCCTTCTGCAGATAAGAGATGATTTCCTGGGTCTATTGATTTTGGGATTCTGGAGAACAGAGCGAGTGTCCCCATGTGCGCGGAGTGTGAAATGACTGTGTCGGAGAGCAGAAGTGCACTTGGAACCACAGGCAGCCCGGCACCTTGTTCTCAATATACGCCTGGCAAGCGTCAACTCCATAGTAAAATTTCAGTGCTCGAACTGCTCTGATCAAAAATTCCTTGTTATTTAATCACAGTAAAGCCCCTGTCCACGCAGTTAATGAAAGCGCCTCATCCTCTAAGCCTGATAAAAACAATATAAACGAAGTATAGAAAATGTTCTGCAGGGAACAGTCTCAGGCTGGTCCCTTTAGGGATGACTGAGATGAACTAATAGGTCTCTTTCATGTCTCATTTATAGGATTCTAATTATAGAGCTGCTCCATTCCCGTGATTGGCCTCATCTGCCGACATCCTCCGACCCTGGCGTCCTGCCATCCTGCCTCCACTCTCTGACTCCCTTCTGCGTCTTCTCGCAAACTTTGATATCAATCCTTTCAGGAGACATTTGGTAAATTGCAGACTTCTCCACAGCAGCACTGTACATACGACAGAGAAGGAAGGAATCCAAGAGAGAACTCTTTCTGTGATGAGCATAAAAAAAAGTTAGGTGGGTAAGTAGAGGGCAATGATGCAGAACCTCAACCCAAAGGAACGTGTGATTTCTCCATGGAGTCTCTGATCCCGTTCATTGGTTGTGAGTGGCCATGCCCTATCACATTCACAGTAACTATTTAGGCAAACACCTAGTGTCATTGCAGAGAGGACGGAGTGTGTATCATCGAAGACTGTTGGTAGCCTTTGCCGCCACTGAAAGTCACCAGATTTCAGAACAATCGAGAAAGGGTTACGCAAACCACAGCGTTCTCTGGCTTGCGCTGAGGTGTAGGCAAGCATGGGGGGAGCTCACGTGCAAATCCAGGACGCCCTGGGGCAGACAGGCTCAGCCCGGGGACGGCACACTCTGGGAGAACTTCTGAAGCCTGGAGAGTTTGCATCTGTCCAACCAAACAGCAAAGGAGACAACCTGGCAGGCAGATAAACAGCTTGGGGCGGGAGGCAGACCTAGACGTCTTATTCCAGACTCTGGATCCCTTGGAATGTGCTGCCCCAGGCCCTGCAGAGCTGTGTGTGGGGCGAGGGGGGAGAGGGGTGGCTGGACAGGGCGCGGGGGGCGTCTCTGCACCGAGGTTACCCTGCCTGTGTCCTGCTTTCACGTAGTGGAGTTTTGAGTCCCGCGGCCACGGTGACCGCATGTGTCTTTCACCTGCACTGCCTTTGTTTTCCTACTAGCTCTCACCCGGTTTGATTTCCTCAAATACGGGAGCGCTGGGGGTGGGCTGGCAGACATAAATATTCAGCCTTGAAAATGCACACTAATCAAACAATTTCCCGATGTCGTTTGCATATTTTGGTTAGTAACAGATGAAATTAACTCACCAGGCGCCGTTTGCATGTGCACTTTTCATCACTGGAGGATTTTTAAATAGCGTACTGAATGAAATACGTTTTAGTACACAAAGACACTACATCCAGGTGGGTTTTTCTGTCTAAAGTGTACCCTGACCTACCGAACAAGGAAAGAAAACAAAGCACTCCCGCAAAATAGTTTTAAGTGTGTTTTACGTGTAGCGTGGCTCCCTGGACCCTTGCAAGCAGACTATCTCAGCAACAAAAGACGGAATCAACACAGAACGGGACTGGAATTATGCATGTCATTTATAATGAACCTCATTATACAAGAGGGCCTCATCCTATTAGGGAGCACTGCCGTTCACAATCTTATTGCTATTCAGGTCTGAACAATGACAAAGGGAAAACCCCTACCCCGTGTCAGAGCTAATCTTTTTTAATGCTCACAGTTTTGTACTGTTTGTA
Organism: Potos flavus; assembly: GCA_028534135.1. Taxonomy (NCBI): domain Eukaryota; kingdom Metazoa; phylum Chordata; class Mammalia; order Carnivora; family Procyonidae; genus Potos; species Potos flavus. Next base: position 2,254,689 of record CM052883.1, read on the forward strand.
TATTTCCCTCAAAGAGAATTTCCCTGCCTCGTTCTTCCCACCCAGCAGCCTGGATCCCTCACCTTTTCTGTGTTTCATGTGTCTTTTCCTTCTCTTAAGAAAAGCTACCCAATTCCATATTCCATTTCGCTCCCAAGAGGTAATAGCACAGCGACCACCTCGCAGTCTAATCTGACATTATATTTATAAACACTACGGCCCCGTTACCATTCCATATAAGCCTCTAATTCCGTCAGGGCTGTTTATGTGGCCTCCTGGACAGAATTATAGCCGGGTGCACATTTTGTGGCCCAATGCTGCGTTGTCGCTGTTTCCACGGCTGGTAGGTTTTAATAAGACTATTTCACCATCAAACCCTTTTTCTGCCCATTTTTATTACTCCACCATAAATACGGAGGGAGACTGTTTGGTGTGCGCATATTCTGAGGCATTTTGGAGCCATTACTTTTGAGCACAGGCCCATAAATTCCAGAATATTGTTCTAAATGCCTGAGCATTTCATCCCGATGTGGCTCTTGTTTCTACCAGAACTCACTGCAGACCACACGTGTTTATTTGGAGCTGGTTTACCTGGGGTATTTGTCAACTTCATGCATTTACCTGCACTGAGGAGAGTGTCATGTTAGGGCTTGTGAAGAGGTTGAAAAAAAAAGAAAAGAAAAGAAAAGAAAAAAATCCCCTTTGTTCTAGAAGAGGTATTGGTCTCTAAGGCGGCCGAGGGACTGCCCGTCCCTGCCCTGCCGGAACGCGGAAAAGACCCCGCACAATGAACCAATGATGAACATGGTCATCAGTGGGTCTAGATCTTTCCTTCTGCTCTGTCTCCTGCCCTCGCCTTCCTCCCTCCCGCTCCTGCTCCTTCTCAGGCAGAGAGTCCGGGATAGGTGGGTTTGGATTCCGGATCTCCTGGGCACTAGCTGACTTTGGGCAAACGGCTAAGCCTCATTTTCCTCGGCTGTGGGGTAAAGATAGTAACAGCTCCTGCTTCCTACGAAGGCTGTTAAAGTTCATCCATGTGGGGCGTGTCCGAAAGTCACAGCGCTCGGCGCGTAATACACACTCACTGAGTGTCCGCTGCTACTTACTGCTTTTCTGCTCAGCGTGGACCGTTTGAATGAAACAAATGAGAGCACCGCATCGGGAATTGTGTTTTGGAGTAAGCAAGGCTAGACGGCATGCTAGGCGCTCTCCGGTTCTGATGATCTGCGTGATTATTGCGGCAGTGACCAGAGTCCGTGGGGAGGCCAGTCAGCACTCACGGGTCCGCGACACCTTCCTCGAGCTCCCCAACCTCCCCTGCATTTGGGGGCGCCTGGGGGGCCCCATCAGTGAAGCGTCTGCCTTCAGCACAGGTCGTGATCCTGGGGTCCTGGGATCGAGTCCCACATTGGGCTCTCTGCTGGGCCGGGAGTCTGCTTCTCCCTCTGACCCTCCCCCCTCTCATGCTCTGTCTCTCTCTCTCCCTCACTCTCTCAAATGCAGCAGGAAGCTAGGTCACAAGAGGGAATGGGTTACCAATACACACCTCTGCCTAGATGAGCCTTGAAAAAGTGGTGCTGAGTGAAACACTCTGGTAGCAATAGCCAAACTATGGAAGGAACCTAGATGTCCATCGACAGATGAACGGATAAAGAAGATGTGGTGTATACATACAACGGAATACTATGCAGCCATCAAGAGAAATGAAATCTTGCCATTTGCAACGACGTGGATGGAACTGGAGGGTATTATGCTAAGTGAAATAAGTCAATCAGAGAAAGACAATTATATGATCTCTCTGATATAAAGAATTTAAGAGGCAGGGTGGGGGGTCGTGGGGGGTGGGGGAGGGAAATGAAACTAGATGGGATCAGGAACAAGACAAACCACAAGAGACTCCTAAACTCACGAAACAAACTGAGGGTGGCTGGGAGGTAGGGGCGGGTAGGGATAGGGTGGCTGGGTTACGGACATTGGGGAAGGTATGTGCTATGGTGAGTGCTGTGAAATGTGTAAGCCTGATGATTCACAGACAGGTACCCTGGGGCAAATAATACATTATGTGTTAATAAAAAAAAAAGAAACACTCCGGTGGCAAAAGACCATGTGCTACATGAGCCCATTTATACGAGAGGTCCCGAGTCTGCAAATTCATAGACAAAAGTAGATGGGCGGTGGCCAGGAGCTAAAGAGAGGGGGCACGGAGTGAGCGGGAATGGTCTGGGATTTCCTTCCCTGGTGACGACCAAGAGTACTTGTTTGTGTCACACAAGTTTGTGACTTTACTAAGAACCACAAATGGTATAGTTCAGAGGAATGGAGTTCAGAGTATGGGAATCAGATCTCAATAAACTTTTTACAGGAAATGGGTATCGGACAGAGCAGAGCCACGTTCAGAATTCTGAGCTTTTTAGTGGGGATCCTTTCATAGTTTGATAATTAATAAAATATTTGGCTTTTTCATGGGTGTGTGGGGGGAGGGGATTTATTCAACAGAAATAAATCCAAATAGTATCAAACATGGGCACACACGAGATGTGAGGCTACAATATTTCTAAAATTATGGAAATTGTCTGCTAATCGTCTCTGCTGTGGAAATGTGAATGAAATTTGAG
>CM052883.1:2257782-2300754 GCA_028534135.1 Potos flavus
AATACGCCTTCCCTTAGCGAGCCTCCTGATCTGTTTCCCGGAAAATCTCCTCCAATTAAAAGTGATCTGATTGGGCACCTGGGTGGCTCAGTGGGTTAAAGCCTCTGCCTTCGGCTCAGGTCATGATCTCAGGGTCCTGGGATCGAGCCCCGCATCGGGCTCTCTGCTCAGCAGGGAGCCTGCTTCCCCCTCTCTCTCTGCCTACTTGTGATCTGTCTCTCTCTGTCAAATAAATAAATAAAATCTTTAAAAAAAAAAAAAAAGTGATCTGATTGATAAAGTTAAGCCAACAAATAAATAGGACAGGTCAATGAATGAATTTTGTGACTTCGACACCAGAGAAACTATCGAGCTGGAAACTATTTGGAGTTTAACTGCTGTTGGCGCAAGAGAGTTCATTCAAGAGCAGGCTGAAAACATGGGTCAGTGCGGGGCCCTGGGCGGCTCAGTCGGTTAAATGTCTGCCTTCAGCTCAGGTCATGATCCCAGGGTCCTGGGATCGAGTTCTGCGTCGTCGGGCTCCCTGCTCAGCAGGGAACCTGCTTCTCCATCTCCCCCTGCTCATTCTCTCTACAAAAAAATAAAAAATAATAACAATAAAAAACGTGGGTGAGGATGTGAATTGTCTACTTGATGGGACTGCAAGTCATCCAGCGGCACTCAGTTCAGTGGGGTCGTCTTTGGAAGACTCTGAGGCAGCTGCCTGTGCCAGTCCCAATGTCCACTGGGTCACCATGTCAGTGGTGACAACGACGTCAAAAGTATCGCAGAAACAATTTCTAAACAATCCACAAATAATTTGCAAGTCCCTACGATGATTTTAGAGAAAGCCACGCTGAACGTATCACATGGTAAACATTGAAAAAATACATGTAGTTTAATTCGATTGGTTAATGCACAAAGAAGGATGTATTTTTACTGCTTGACCCACAGATTGAGTCATATATACTTATATTTTCATAATAGTTGTTAAACTTTTAATATCATAAAACTACCATTTTCCCCAAATGGTTCATAAAAACAAATAAGAGCTAAAAATTCAGGAAACTGAATAAAAATCTTTTTTTTTCCCATCTCAAAATTAGCTTATGTTATAGGTTCAGTGCAATTCCAATCAAAATCCCCATAAGAAATTTTTGGAGGTGGGGGGTTAGACCCAGTCATTCTGAAGATTATCAGTTATGTCACCTATAAGAAATTGAAGAGTAGAATTTTGATAAATAAAAGTAATAGAGGCCTTTTTTTTTAATGGACATAAAGACTTGCTAGACAAATCACTTTGGTCCCGGGGAATGGATTGATGGGTTAAACAGACAAATTAGAAATACACTGACATATTGCAAAAACAGTAAATAATACTAAGAGCATCACGAAGTTATGAAAAACAGAAGGATTCCATATTACATTTTTATGAAGCGATGTATTATTCTTTGAGAAAAAAACAACAACAAAAACACATCAGAGTCTATCATCACGTATGGTAGAAAATACAAGAGAATATTTTTCTGTTCTCGAGATAGTGACGAATTTTATAATTACGGGGTGATGGACGAGAGGGGGATGGGGACAATCAATACAGTCAACTACACAAAAAGCTTTGCTGTTTCACAAATCAGCATAAATAATATTAAAAGGCAAACGATGACATAGGAAGAACTGCAACAAATACAGCAAACAATAGATTAATGTCCTTCACGCATAAAAACAGGGCATAAATCAATAGATGAGACAGTGTTACAACAAGGAGAGAAGTCTGCAGTTTACTGAAGGCAAAGCCAATAACCAGCACCTGTTATGACAGATTATCTTTCCTTTCAAATTCAACAACTTTTTAATATCGTATTAATGACATTTTCCTCCTTGAGAATGCTTATGAAATGTCATGGTTAGCTAGGTTTTTCCATCATAAAGTTACTATGTTCCCTCTCTGTAATTAATGAGTATCACATAGAGGGATAATGCGTGATTATGTAAAAACCTTGTTTCTCATCATATTTGGGTAATACTTTTAGCATCCGGTGATGATTTCTGCCTGAAACAATGTTTACAAGGTGTTTGCCAAATGGGGATTTTCTATGTTCATCATTCTTTCTATATTTATTCATTGGAATGCTACCGAAGGTCAGGTTCCTCCATTGGTAGAGAGACCTGGCAAACACCACCACCTATGGTGTCTACCAAATGGTGATTTTCTATTTCTATCTTTCCTTCAACACATATTAATTGGGATTCTACTGTGAAGACAGATTTTTCCATCAGTGGAGAAACCAGGCAGAAGCCACATTAACCAAATGATCCAAGGTGATGTCACCAGCAATGCAGCAAATGGCCTTGTGTTTCTCAGTGTGATACACCAAGAACCTAACATTTCTTCTGTCAAGAACACGAAACCGGAATTTAGTTATGAGGAAATATCAGACAACTCAAAATGGAAGGATGTTGTATAAAGTAACTGGCCAGTAGTCCTCCCAAGTGTCAGGGTCTTACAACACAGAGTGAGGGTAATCCAGATTAAAGGAAATTAACAAAACATGGCAGCAAGCACAACCAACATGTGATCTTGAGTGATATCCTGGACCAGAAACTGGAAGTCAGTGGGACAATTGGTGAAATTTGAATGAAATACACACAAGTTAGAGAACAGTACCGTACCAGTGTTATTTCTTTCCTACTTTTTATATCTGTGCTATGGCTACTCAAGATGTGATCATGGGAAGGTTGGGGTGAAGGATATGCAGGAATTCTTCATAGTATTTTTGCAACTTTTAAAGTCAATATTTTTTTTTCTAAATGAAAAGTTAGAAACAAACAAAAAAAATAAAGGGAAAAAGGATGCATGTTGTGGGTGGGACTCTGCACTCCTGTGGCCTTCTTGAAAACCATTTATCAATATACTTCAAGACACCACGTCACCACTCCCCCACTTTGTACTTCTGGATAACAATCCCAAAGAAATAATCCGAGTTGCAGGCAAAAAAAGAAATATAAAAAAAAAGTATATTGCAAAATTGTTCATAACATTTTAATTTTCTTATATATGCAGTATATTTATATAAAGACTGCTGTAGAAGCAACAAGACATCTGTTTAAATATTATCTGATGGCATGGTATTTGAAAGCTTGGTGGAGGTTTTATAGACCAGGAAGTGCCAAACCTCACCAAGAGCTGCCAGAGAACACTCATCCAAAGATAAGAATTACCTGAAAGCCTTCCATTGTATTTCATTATTAAACAGATCTGCTTTGAAGTAGATGTGTTCAGATGAGTCTTGTTACTTTCAAAAATATTACACACCTGGAAGAGAGAAGAACCTCATGGTGACTATCTGCGTCTCTCAGAGCTTCTAGAACTTCCCCAAGTGTTCTAAAGACAGATATAACACACATACACACACACCAAAAACCTCTATACAAATAGCCTCTAAACAAAGTGCACTCCTGTCCATGACTATGTGGTCCAAGCCATTGAACCACTTGGAAAGGTTACATGATACCAGTACAGGTTACAAAATACAATGTACTTACAAATTTTGCATGGATGTACAAGGAGAAGGATAGAAAGATGACAGAGAGATCGATTGAAAAATAGAGGCAGCGGGGATGGGAGATCCAGGAAAGGTTGGGAGCAAAACTAATTCTCATGGTGGTATGAGTCCAATTCTTTGACTCCTTAACTAGATCATGTTGACCATGGGTTTTCTGCACTCAGGTCTCTTCTAAGAAGTTCATTCAAGAAGGTAGGCAGGGTCTGTCTACCTTTGATGTCCCCCGTGTTCCTATGACATTGCCCCCTCTGAAGAATTCACAGTTTGTAGGGGGAATTGGGACCCAAGTGTCTATTCTGTGTAGGTCCAGATCTCCCTCAAGAAACAAATGGCTTGCTTGAATGTTACTAAGTTGAGCAGAGTTTAATAGAGTGAGTTTTTCAAACATGAGGCATGAAGCAAATTGATTTGGAGAACTAGCCCGAGGGTGGCGAAGCCCTTCTGGGGCTAGCTACTGCAGAGAGCCTTTACGGTCACTATGGGGATGGGCTAAGAGGAGGGAGTGTGCCCAGCACCTGAGAAGGGTACTCCAAGAAGATGAGGAGAGCAGCGGTGTGCAGGGCAGGGACGCCCCGATTCTCAGAGATCAGTCAGCAGGTCGGGTGCCTCTTGTCCCCACTCTCCTGCTGCCCCGGCACTGAGGAGTATGGGGGAGAGGTGGAGACGAAATGTCCAGCGGAAGCCTCCACTTATTTCGTAACCTTTGGATTTTTCATACTCCCCATTCCACCGGGAAAGACAGCTCCCCGGCGATTCTTTCCTGATAATCCCGAGCTCCATCTGGGGTACAGCTGCACCCTGGGAGTGTTAAAGGAGGAGATGGTAGAATTTAGAAAAACCCTTTCTCAGGGCAAAACAACACGAAAATGTCCCATAAACCTGGAAGTGTGAGCCATGGACCCCTCCGAGCCTGAGATGAAAACAGACAAAAATCCTTGTCTCTCCCAGCTATGGCTTAGAGGGGAAAAGTCCCACTTTGAATAAAAGAAGCTGAATCTTCTCCGGGCATTTCTGGTGGAAAATCCTACTTCTCAGTATTTGGACTACTCAGGCACCATCTCCGAAGTAAAAAATGAAAGACCCACAACCCATTTATATTCATATATTTTTCAAACTAGTCCTCCTATTTCCTTTGCATGGAAAAAAAAACAAACTAGAAGAAAATATGACAAATTAATATTGGTTCTGCCCAGGAAATACCATGGTGAGAAATTCTTTCTTTTTTGCTTTTATTTTTTTCCAAAATGTTCGCGAGGAATATTATTTACTTTTATAATCGGGGGAAAAAAATCGCCCTTTTCCAAAGTGATCAGAGTCGTATGGATGATGGAACTCGGAGTTAATGGGGTTATGCCTGGGGACAGTGAAACAGGTGGAAGCCAGCGGCCAGAGCCATTCCGCCCCCCACTTCTGTAGGTGCTCAAAAATCTTCTCTTTGATAAATTTTGATCGCTAGAGGCACACATAATTATATCATATTAGCTTTGCGCAGAATCGCATTTTCCAAATTCTGTTTTAACCTCACCTTTTACCCAATGTTGCTATATTCTTTGACAATTCATGAGACTTCACGTGCGTATGTTAAAAGATACCTTGTAAAATAAAATTGCTCCTTTCTCTGGAACATCTATCTTCCTTATGTGGCAGTTATAGGGCAATTTCCTGGGAAATTTATGATTAAAACCAGAGAAAGAAAAGAAATCTCAGGGTAAACTATGAAAATTGTGATGGGAAAAGCGTGATTAAGAGATCAGATGCCCTCCAACACTGGAATTCTGGAAAGGTGATTTCTTTTTTTCAAGTTTTCTTGCTTTCCTCCAAAGAATTTGAGCTCACTTTTTGCCTCAGTTTCTCAGGATGTAAGATTAGCTTGCGAACCTGTTCTAGACAGCCAAGCGTGAGTCAATATTTGGAAATCTTAAAATATTATGATATCCACTTTCTTTCAGAAGCTGTCAGTTAAATTGATATTTTCTTTGAGGTACCATAACGGGTGCCAAATTAAAAGGCAGTTTCTGTAGGAAACTTCTCTGTAGATCCTTGAGTCTTCATTTTAGCAGACAGGAGTTATAGCAACCGCCCAAGAGTTTACTACTCGGATGAACTGAGTGTCCTCGCCAAAATTGTTGTTAAATATTCTTCCTTCCTTCCTTCCTCCCTCTCTCCCTCCTTCCCTCCCTGCCTCCCTTCCTTCTTTCCAGCTGTCTCTCTCTCTCTCTCTTCCTCTCTCTCTCTCTCTCTCACACACACACACAATTTAATGCCATTAAAGTGCAAGGCACTATTCAGGATAAGAATGATACTCTTTAATATGTCTATCACTTAGATTTGATAAAAAACCGGGCTATGTAAGTTTCTGTCTGAACAGAAAACTTAAATATTTTCTCATTATTCCTAACAGGGCTGACCTTGAGTACTAGTCCTGTATCTCTCTGCATTATTATTATTAACATCAGACAGACAGAAGCCAAAATGTCACATAAGTTCGCTTTAGTGTCTGCAAGGATCAAATATTTAATAAATGTGGACTCGGTCAAATCTAGGGTGACAGATGTCCTGAGTCGAGGGGAAGGCAGACAGATGAGAACATTGGAGGGTCAGCGTCAGCGTGGGTGCCCGTGTCCCACGACTGGCTGGGTGATGAAAACGTAGCCATGGGAACCCTCAGCAAAACCGGTCTGATTTTTTCAAATTAATTTGGCAAACATAGATAAGAAATTAGATATACTAAGGTCACATTGGGCCGTGCTTTTTATACTCTGCTCACATAGAGGAATATAGTTAGCTCTTTTCTCAAAGAAAAAAAAAGATATCTTTTTAAAACTTATCTTCCGAGAAAATACATGAGTTCTATGTACAGTACTAGGATTTTATTTTTAGTTCGCTACGAGCTACCATAAGACTTCTTATGCAAAACACGTCTTCAAAAAGTACCTTTCTGGGAATATTAGTTAGTTCTTTGAAATGGGAATTTATGATTAGTTCAAAGTGAGCCGGCTATAGTTTCTTTTTCCTGAGAGAGGCTTTAAAAAGCCTGAGAAACGGAATTCTGGATTTTTGTCCAAGTACGATGAAAACAAAATAAAACTTCTTTCACTAGGTACAGTCAAAAAATGCACGTTATTTGTCCCATGGTGTCTGATCTGGAAAATCTGTTAGCCACAGGGCATTTGAGTTCTTTTGAAGATTTCGTTATAGCCGGTAGGGTAACGCGCAACAGCGAGAATGCGCACAGTATGGAGACCCACGCAGCCCATAAACTTTTATGGAGCTAATTCCCTTCGTTAAACAGGAGAAGCCACTTTGAACTGCTGGGTTAACACCTGCGTAGTAATAGCTTCGCGTGGATTATAATATTTCTATTTGATGTTTCACGTTTCTTGGAATCACCGCGCACGTCCTGGATTCTGACTTTGGAGCTTAAAGCTGGTGCATTTATAGCGAGGCCCTAATTGGGGGCTGTGCGAGGAGCCTTTGAAACCGGCTGTCCTTCTGGCCAGGCAGCCTCCCTCTCCTTCCCTACAAGGGAAGTGGGGCTCATCATTTGCAAGCAAACTGCTCTCTTTCACAGATAACCGCTGTGGCTGGAAGAGCCTTGCTCGCAGCCGGCAGCTCACCACGGGAGAGGGTAACCCGCTTTCCACACTTAGGGGCAGACGGGATGCCCCCGAATCAGAGCGTGACCTTCCAGCACTTTCAGGAAAAGCGCTTTCAGGATTCAAATGTTTTTAAAGGCAGCCTCGGCACGGAGTTGTTTGGGGAGGCTTTTGGGGTTGCGAATAACAACCCAAACATACGGTCTCTCCCTGTCTAGACAGAATGGTACTGTCCCAGACAGAAAGGTCTCCGCAGGCCAGACGGTCCAGGCACCACCGCAGGGTTGAGCGCACCGCGGTGCCCCAGTGTGAGCGAGCAAAACAGGAAAACAACCGCGGGCTCTGCTGCGTAATTAGCAGGACCTGACACACAGTGGCTCGTGCCGTGTGTGTGTGTGTGTGTGTGTGTGTGTGTGTGTGTGTGTATGTGCGTGCGTGTGTGTGCGGATCTCTGCGGGAGGCTCGTGTTATTATACACAAATTTAGACACACGCCGGATGCAAAAGCAATCTACATGGATTTTTTAATGATATAACTGCAGAGAGTAAATTATTTGGAGTCTGAGATTGCTTGTAAAGGAAAACAAAATTTTGTTTTGGTATTTTTTATTTTAAAGTCGGTTTTCAAGACCCCGAATTAAGAAAAAAAAAATCTCAGGATTGAAACAATTCTGCGGGCGACAGCTAGGTTTCCTTGAATTTTGTGCTGAAAAGAAAAATGACTAAGGGAAATGTTATATGCAATGCTATATGTGTTTTTAAACCTTGGTGAGTTTCACACTTTGAAGAACCGCTTCTCAGTTTTACACCTAGGTTCACAGCGGGAGGAGATGGTGATCACCTGGCCCCCCCCGGGGTGGGGGGGGAGTGCCCTGTCTCTCATGTGACATGGGCACCCATTTGTCATTCCAAGTGGCTCTTGGCTGTTAGGAGATCCAAGACAAAAGTCTGGGTGAATTTGGGTACATTTCAATCTCGAGGGTCTTACTTTGCCCTGAGACACGTCCCTCACCGAATACCAGAGAGAAGAGCAATTTACTCCCTCTTCTAATATTTTCTGCTCTAAGGAATACAGCAAAAGGTACTTGGCTTTGAGCAATGAGTACGGGTCTAGACATGGAGGGAAGAAGGCACAGTGAGTCTCAGGCTGCATTCCGATCCGTACCCACCAAATGACGGCAATCACTCCCTCCGCTCACACACCAGGGCAACGGATCGCCTTTGCGTAGAGATGACACAGACCTGAGACACACCGCGTCAGTCAAAGCTACGGCCAGAGTCTCAGAGACGTCCACGGCATCGCTTGCAACGTCGCAGAATTTCAAAATAGACGGACGAGTTTCCGCCATTCGTATTTCAAGGGGCGATTTGTAAACTCCCTGGGGAAGGTGAATCTTCCGAAAGAGACCTCAGAGGAAATCCTTCAGGGCTCGTCCTTGCTCCAAGGAGTTGTTCTGTTGGCAAAAGAAGGCGCGACCAGGATGGGAGCGGCCGTGGGGCCGCGGGGCCGCTCTGGGCTGTGTGCGCAGGGACGGGAGCTGGGAAGGTTGTCCCCCAGTCCCCAGACCTGGAAGCATCCCCAGGTGAGCCTGGGCTGTGCAGCGCCCACGTGGAGAAACCGGGCACGACGTGGGAGAGCCGAGTGGGCCCCAGACTTGAGCCCAGCGATGAGGGGGGCAGCTCCAGGTTCTGGGGGAGGTGAGCAGAGTCCTCCCCATGTTCCCACAGGGCTGCCTCGGCTGTTCCTTAGTCCCGAGGACAGCCATCCTCCCCTGCTCTGTCATTGGTGCTCCTCCACTCCTGCCCGCGTGGCAATCTGTGGTTTCCTGTGCATCGTGGCTGCACGCCTACCTGCTCGGGTCTGCGGTGTCCTGTCTCCAGCGTCTGGCCAAGGAGGAGCCGAGAACTGGCTTGCACGCGGCCAGATACACGGAAGGCTCCCCGGGCTGCGGTGGCCACAGACAGCCGGGGTCTCTGTTCTTCTCCTCTGTATACTCCGGGCGCGTGAGCCCACACTGCACTTTATGCCTGATATATGCTCCAAAATCATCGCGGAATAAAATGCCTGGGGATGGGTCACCAGAATAGGAAAAACATACACACAAACAAAGTGACGACAGCAAAGGACCGTCCCAGTTGAAGCGGCGTTCCACACGCCGCGGGAAGAAGCAATCGCCCTGAAATCCGTCTCCCAACACCGGTTTGAAAGGTATAGAAAGGTTTTAGCTGGCGTAGAAAACCTGAAATTTGGTTTCTTTGAATTTCAGTCCACAGAATTTTAAACTTTATCTTCGGGGTCTATGTATTTAAGAAGGTGATTTTGAAACCTTTTGCTAGAAAAATACTCACCGTAAGAATAATTTTCTACAGGTAGGAAACCACTCATCTCTACGGAGTTCTGTGGAGATGTTGATCAGTTCTCTATATTTGATATTAAAATGATAAATACATTTGCCTCCAAATGAAAGTGTAGTTCATTCAATATCAAAGTAGAGAAGTCAACTGCCAAAACCAAAAAGCAAATTCTTTCTTCATTTGGACTTTTTTTGTGTTTTTCTAAAGTAGCATTCACTTCAGTGACGCATAAAATTGAGACGTGGGGAAAAGGGGGAAACGTGGTTATCTGGAGGGTTGGGGTTATAGGGAAATCATATTTTCACATCTATGAGCCTTTATAGTTTCCAAGTTTTAAACAATAAACTGATAATTTAAAAATAATCAGAGTACTTATGTGAAGGAAACACAGAGAGATCACAACCCCTCCCTCCCCGGCTGCTCCTTTCCAAATCCCTTCTCTGCAGCCCAATGGGGGCCGTCCTCTGGGTCCGTCCTTCGGCTTCTTCCCGTTCTGCCCTGCGTCCGAGCACACGGCTCTCTCTCCCCCTTGACTTCCCAGCTCTGCTCCGATTGCTTCCACAGCTGAAAGCCAGCCCAAGTTCCCAGTCACCGCCTACAGGCAGTCCCCCAGGCATGCCGCATGAGCACCCTCACCCCAACCTCTGAAGCTGGATTCCTAGGCTCTGCCTTCGCTTGTCCTCATCTGCATTCCCGTCTGCCCGGTGGGGACGGGAATCCTAAGGCTTCCTTGGTCTTCCCTCTGCCTCGGCCCCATGTAATGGCCTCAATTCTGACAGGCTGAGTGTGTGTCCAGCGCCGGCGCTCCTCGCCCGCGCTACCGCCAAGAGCCTCTGCATTGGTTTTCGGACTTCATCGTCATCCCCACCATCTTCTCTCGTGGCTGCCAGAGTGACTTTGTTTTTTCAACCAAGTCTGTTCACCTCGTTCCTCTGCCTCAGATCCTTGAAAGGCTCCCGATGGCCCAGAGGTCTGTTCAGACGCCATGGCCCCAGCCCGCACGGTCCATAATCTGCTGACTCATCTCCTAACCCCAAAATACTGCCTATTTCTTTCAGGAGCCCCATATTTTCAAGGGTCCCTGACAACGAACATGCGGCCGTTGTTTCCCAGAAGGCCCTGCTCCCACGACCTGCCTGATGGAAGTCCCACTTCTTATTTCAAATTCCGATCCCTGGTCACCTCCTCCAGGAAGACTCCCCGGGGCACTACGGACCTATCCCGACTTTATCACTCCGTGCATATCTGCTTCAAGCACTGTTCTCCCCCTGTGTTCTGAGCTCCCTTTGAGGCAGGCGTGGTGTCCCCTGTACCCTGCACAGTGTCCTGCACGGTGCCCGGCACGGGGTGGGTCTCGACAAATGTTCGTGGAGGGAGCACACGGACAGAGGCGCTCTCAGCGAGCGTTTATAACTATATGTAAATACATTTTGGAGCCACGAAGGTGCCAAATAGGAGTCATCATTGTGAAGTGCTAGATAAGCCGTGTCTTGGCTGATATTTTGTCTTCCAAGCGCTCGCCCTGTCCTTGAGCATGGCAGGTGTGAGATAATAGGGAACTGGGAAATGCACTTGAATCTCAGAGATGCTGGACGAGGAGGCCGCCCAGCGCCGCTGACGGTAACTTAGACTGGGCTCGAGTGTCGCCCGGCCTGAGCAGGGGACTCTAGTCTCAGGGCCCAAACTCTCCAGGGGACTTGTCTGTAAAGTTCACGTACCTCTTTGGGGTGGGGGTGGGGAACGCGTTAAAGAAATCAAGTCCAACAGTACCAACTCTCAGCTTTAGACTGTCTCGTTCTCAACAATGTATCAGATCTCAACCTTTGCTTCAGATTCAGTTTCACTGAGGATGTTGGGCGTTATTCTTCCCATAGCTAAGCATCTTTGTGTCTCTCTTGCCTTTTCTTGAAATCCGGCATAGTTTTTAAAGCAGCCTAAACGTGATATTAGTGATCCGTGATTCCTAGGTATACATTTTGAAACTAAATCAATATTTAGAAACAGTAACCAATAATATTGAACCAGTGTGTATCTCTTAAAGTGTTAATATTCACTGAAATGGTCACAAACATATCTGAAATACCTCGCTCTAACAATTTACCATTTCTTTTCCTCTGAGACTGATCTACTGTACACTTAATTACCAATAATTGCCCACCAGGTATAATATTATAAGAAGTAAATATCAATAATTAGTAATGGCATAAGACAGTTTAATCTTTTTCTTTGGAGGAATTTATTTTTAACTATGTCTCAAGTGGGCAGCAGTTGAAATATTAGATAATGGATTTTTATTGATTTTTAGCTGAACATTGAAGATGTACAAAATACATTTCCATAACTTTGCTGGTCAGAGTGTATTGATTAGATTGATGTAATACGTCTGTTTGTTTAGAATATTAACGTCACGAGAAGAGAAAATGCATTCCGATGGATGTGACCTGTCGCATTGAAGAGGGAGGAGGAGAGGAAAAGGGAGGAGGAGAGTGGGAGGGGGAGGAGGGGGAGGGGGAGGAGAGGGAATGGGGAGGATGAGAGGAAGGGAGAGGGACGCGTCCCAATGCCAGGCGTCAGCCTGATTTACCTTTTACCACATGGCTCCAAGAGCTGCTTATCTCAGTATTGCCGCCTGTGTCCAGGTAACAAGGACGGCCTCAAGCAAATGCTGAATAGCTTTAGCTTGCCTTCCTCTCAAATGATTGAGACCATAAAGCAGCAATTGTGTCGTAATGTGTTGTGAAAGAGGGTTTAGGAAAACACAAGATAAAGCTCTGATTTTCACAACAATTAGGCAAGCTGTGCTTTTCACCAGGGTCACGTTCAAATAAATGATTCTTGGAAGTGAGTTGCTGAAGGGTCCCAGATGCTGAGTAACTTCTGGGATCTTCTTTTCTTCCCCAGAGAGATCTGAGAGGTTCATTCAAATGCAAATGGCGTTAGTGACAAATGCAGTGTTAATTTCTTTTTTTTTCTTTTCTTGTAAATGTCTTTTTAATTTATTTTTATTTTTTCAGTGTTCCAAGATTCATTGTTCGTGCACCACACCCAGCGCTCCATGCAATACAGTGTTAATTTCTTGATTGGAGCGGGCTCCCTAATTCCATCCTAGGGACTGTCTTTCCCTCTGAAATGAGTGGACCATGGCAGAATCCATCCAGCGACCGCAGCCATGTTAGAGAATAAATCAAATTAAATATAGTCAATCCAGTCGGTTGGCAGCCTAGTGATCTGGAGGGTTGGAAATGCAGCGCTAACTGATGCAGCGCAACCCACAGAAGTGCATCTCATCGTCTTGGAGGCAGGCTGTACGCTGAAATCCCCCCGGAATGATCTCGGGCGTGGCTCTTACGTTGTGCATAGGAAATCACGAAAAAGCAAGGGTTTTGATCAGATAAAATGCGAATTTGAGTCCAGCCTGTTGCATTGATTCAGCATGTGACTGTGGGCACGTTGATTTATTTCTCTTCTTACCATCATCTATGGAGGGGGAAGAAATACACTTGGCTTGCAGAGTCACTGTGAGTAACAAGTGTGTGTCGTGTATACGATCTCCGTGCAACGGCGCCAGCCTCCGAGCCTCTTCCCTAAGTGAGGGCACCGCCCAGCTTCCTGTTGTTTTCTCAGAAAGAATCATCGTCTTTGGGAAGAGAGGAGGAAGTATGGATTTTTAAAATTGTTTTTTGGTAATTTGTTCAGGGATCTTAAAAAGTGGCCAAGCAAATCTTAAGCCGTACCTCTCATTATACATAAAAATCAATTCCTGTTGGATAACACATGGAAATGTGAAAGGTAAAACAACCCACCTTCTAGAATAAAACATAAGAGAATATCCTGATGACTTCGAATACAAAAACACATTTTAAATAAAACCCCCAAAACACTAACCGTTAAAAAAATGATAAATTGTGCTGCATTAAAATTAATAAATTCAGTTCACAAAAGAGACCATTAAGGGAGTGAACACGTAAGCTGCAAAGTAGAGAAAGATATTTGCAGGTACATCTATTACGCAAAAGACTTGTATCTGGGAGAGGGGAGCAACTCCCATAAATCAGTAAGACACAGACAAATAAGGCAAGAGGAAGGTTGGTTTAAAAAGCTAGAAAAGTCACCCCACCAAAGAGGAGCGCCAGTTGGCTAGGAGAAGACCTAGAAAGGCACACGCCTTCATGATTCATGGGGGACACGCGCAGCACACTCCCGCCGGAATGACCGAGCGTCGGCGAGGACACGGGGCCACCAACACATGCCTCCAGGTGGGGAGAGGGCAGGAGGCGCGATCGATCACCTGGAAAGACTCTGGAAGACGCGGTGAAGTAGAGCACACGTGGCCCGGCAAGTCCCTTCCCAAAGATGGCCCCAGGAAATGCGCACGCCTGTTTCCCAATAGGTCGGTACAGACCGTTCAGAGCAGCCCGGTCCCTCCAGCCGCAGCGTGGGATGCTCCCGAGGCAGCAAGTCCACACACCGAACCCGACGTGGCAACGAGGAGGGCAAACCGTGGCCACGGACGAGAGTATGGTTGGAGTCCCACAAGCATAGCGTTGATCTAAATAAGCCAAATGCACTCCACTCCGTGTACATAAAATTCAAAAAGCAACGACTGTTCTATGGTGTTAGAGTTTATGTTTGAAAGGAGGTAATGATCGGAGGGGCCTGGGAGAAGCTTCTGGAGATGCTGCTAACGTTCTCTTTCTTGATCGGGGTGCTGGTTACCTAGAGGTGTCGACCCAGGGAACTCAACGAGCTTACCCTTACGGTTTGTGCACTTTTATTGGTCTAGACTTCAATAAAAAAAGGCATTTTCATCGTGTGACGACTTCTTGAAGAAAATAATTCTTTTGTTATTTTTAAGTAAAATCTACCCCCAGCATGGGGCTTGAACTCATGATCTTGGGATCAAGAGTCTCACGCTTTCCCGACTGAGCCAGCCACGTGCCCCAGAAACAAATCTTAAGTGTAAAATTCAATGCATGTTCATTGTTGAGAATTTGGAAAATAGAGAGAAATTGAAGTTTTCTCTCAATCTGCTACTCTGTCTCGGCTGTTTTGGCATATTCTCTTCCCGTGTTTTCCCTTCGAGTCATACAGTGTGTGTGTGTGTGTGTGTGTGTGTGCACGCGTTCGCGCGCGCGCGCGCAGATGTGTGTGTGAATGCAGGTGCATGCGTATAAAACATAATAACCAATATACAGCATATCAGTTTTTCGGCCTGCTTTCTTTTTTCACTCAACACTGTATCCAGAGCACTCTCTTCTGCCATTAAATACTGTTCGGGACCCTTCAAAAGCTTCCCTCCTGCAGACAAAGCCCGCTGCTGTGGTTCGCCCATGGCCTTGACCCGACGCACGTTCATCTCCGCGTTTCCTAAACTACACATCTGCTGGAGCCTGGAGCTAAAACCGGATCATTCAAAACAGATCAATTTAGACCTAACAGGAGCTTACCAGCAGTCGCTGGCCGTGGGTGGCCTTGAACCCAGCGTTCCTTAATACCGTCATTGTGGGCCCGGGTTGGGGGGCCCGGAGCGTGGTCTCCGGCCAGGGGCAGCGCGGATGGCAGGCGGATTCCGCCCACGCCGGGGTCCAGCCGCGGGCTCCGAGCTTGGCGGTCGGCAAGCTCGTGCGATGGGAAGGCTCCGGGCTCGGGGAGACCTGGGTCGGGGTGCCAGCCCAGTGGGGACTCTGGGCAAGGGCCACGAGGCTAGCAGGAAAATGAGGGTGGTAACGCGCACCGTGCAGCCCGATGCGTGCGTCTGTAATCCGCCGCGCGGGCCGCGCGTGGAATAAATCTCTCGCTTAGGGAGATCTTCATGCCCCCTGCTCAGCCTCCTCTCCGTGGGCGGGAACTCCGCCGCGCAGGGCGCCTCGAGGCTTCCTGACCACAGAACGCCTCGCACATTTTTCTCTACCTGGAAGCCACGCTTGCCTCGTGTCCCACCGCTTGCTACCGATGCTCCCCCATTACCTGCCTAACTTCTGCCCCACGTTTCCGTCCAGATCTGCTGGCTCATCACAGAAATGCTCCCTGATGCTCCCCTGCCCTCTGGCCCGGCTGGAGGCCCCTCCCGCGGACTCCCGGGGCCCCTGGATTAAGGACATCACGGGAATTATCACGCCATCACCCCGGGCCGCAGCGGCCTACCTACCCTGCGGGGTCTCCCTCCGACGGTGAGCTCCCTGCGGGTAACCCGCGTGGTTTGTGTGTCCCTGTGTCCCCCCAGGCCTGGCACAGAATCTAGCAAACACCTGCCGGGCACCAAGTGTTTGCTAATCGGGTGACTAAATCCTGCGTCTTATTTTCAATGAGAAATCATTTCAGAAGGTCCAGGAGGGCTGAAAGTCAAAGCAACCAAGTTTCGTCTCCCCCAGGGGACCCACATGGGAAATCAAATCAGCTCAGAAGCCTGGAAGACATAGATAAGTTAGAAAAACTTTGCATGTAGAGGCCCAGACTGGGGCTTCTGACGACATCTGATGACAGGGATGGGTTAGTTTTGTTTCTTTTTCTGATATTTCAGTGTTCGTATGCAGAAATGGAACCGATTGCTGTCTGTGGGTTTTCTATCCCATTCCTTCAGGAACTAATTCACTAGTGCCAACGGTCTTTTGGTTGAGTCTCTAGGATTTTCTTTTTTTTTTTTTTTTAGGATTTTATTTATTTATTTGACACAGAGAGAGAGAGAGATCACAAGTAGGCAAAGAGGCAGGCAGAGAGAGAGAGGGGGAAGCAAGCTCCCCGCTGATCTGAGAGCCTGATGCAGGGCTTGATCCTAGGACCCCGATGCGGGGCTCGATCCTAGGACCCTGAGATCATGACCTGAGCCGAAGGCAGAGGTTTAACCCACGAGCCATCCAGGTGCCCCTTCTAGGATTTTCTATGTATAAGGTTGTATCATCGGCAAATAATGACAATTGTACTTTTCCTTTCCGATCTGGTTGCCTTTTATTTCTTTGTCTTCCCTGATGGCTCTGGCTCGGACGTCCAGACTATGTTGAATCAGAGAGGTGACAGCGAGCACCCTTGTCTTGTTCCTGGTCTTGGAGGAAAAGCTTCCAACCTTTCACCACGGAGTCTGATGCCAGCTGTGGGCCTGTCATGCGTGGCCTTTGTTATGTTGAGGTATGTTCATTCCCTACCCAATTTGCTGAGGGATTTTATTAGGAAAGGACGTTGCACTTTGTCAAATGTCTTTTCTGCATCTATTGAGAGGATCGTTTTTTAAATCTTTTATTCTATTAATGTGATGTACCACAATGACGGATTTGTGTATGCTGAACTATCTTTGCGCCATGGGTGAATCCCACTTGGTCATGGCGTCTGATCCTTTTCATGTGTTTTTGAATTTGGTTTCCTAATATTTCAATGAGAATTTTTGCATCTCTATTCATCAGGGATATGAGTCTATAGTTTTCCTTTTATGTAGAGTCCTTAACTGGCTTTGGTATGAGGGTGATGCAGGTCTCATAAAATGGATTTGGATGTGTTCCTTCCTCTTCAATTTTTTGGGAGAGTTTGAGAAGGATTGGCATTAATTCTTTAAATGAGATGGTTTTGCTCATAGGGAAAAGAACACTTTGAAGTACTTGAGTAAAACTCTGACCCTGTAAACACTGGATAAGCAATGTCTACCTTCCTGTCAGTTGTTATGATTTTATCACTGTGTTCATGGCCCTGCCCCTCCCTTGTAACCTCCCCCGTCCATGATGGTTTTCTTCAGCCATTAAAATTTCTTCTTCTACGCTGAAGCTAAGTTTCGTAGACATGAGAGTCGGTCTGTTTCTCTTAAGTTGATTTTCTATCCCTGCTCTGTGTTTATTTCATAGCCGGACTGGCTAAAATAAATCTCAATTTGTAATGTCCCAGTTCTGACAGGCACTTTCCTGAGAGGCACTCATTACAAACTACAACTTATCGCTGATCGGATAATACAAATATTACATGATATGGCTGTGATATAAGATAGAGTTCCCAACCTGAAGAACTTGCAATCCGATCAGGGTCTAAAAACAGGAATCTAAAAAATAGTAGTAATTTATCTTATAAATAATCTTGACGCAAAGAGTTATTATAAGGATATTTGTTGCAATGTTAGTTATTTTAGTAAAAATATAGAAATAACGAGTACTTGAATTTTTTAATGATAATGAATTATATTGCTGCTGCTGAAATTATACTTGCAAAGGTACTTAATAATGTTTCCAAGGATAACTCATTTAGAGAAGAAAAGTAAAGAGAACAAATTCAAAATAGCTCATTATCTGCTATTCCTGTGGAAGAAAAATGATGTGGTTATCGAAAAAGAAGGTATGCTCAAGCCTGCAAAATTGTGTTTAAATAAATTAATTACAGACCTCTTATTTTATTTATTAGCCCTATCAAGGTTCGTCTTATTTCTTTAATACGGGTGAGAATTTTCCTCGTCTGTTCTATATAATTGTGGAATCTCTGGCAGCATCAGGAATTTGGAATCAATTTAGAGAAGGGTCAGTGTGATGGGTGAAAAAGCAGGTTGTATATTCCCATTTTCTACAGGTCTCAAAAATATGACTATATATTTGGTTTACTTATGTCATGGTCTTAGGTTCGATCTTGTCTCGGTATATGAAGATAGCAGGCTCGTGCATGGTCCATTTGTGAATCTTTTCTAGGAAAAAGTACTTTCTTGGCAATTGCCAGGAGGCACTAAGCAATGATGGGTTTTCATTTTGCAAAGAACCTCGACGATCTAGTGCAACCCCTCTCTTTATGAGTAGGGAAACCGGGGTGCAGAGTCTGGGGCGCTTGCTTGGTACTCAATGGCCAAAATCTTGGTCCTCAGTGACATTTCCTGCTTGCCTCTCTTCCAAGGCTCCCCTTATAATTAGCATGTGACTCTGCAGGGCTGCTTAGGATGAAGCGAGGCCATTCTCTTCCTCTTTGCTGAGTAATGCGGGAAGGCCTGGCAGAGTCAAGCGGGATGGGGCTTCCCAGAGCACAGCGCTGTGCAGAAATTTAGGAAACAGCAGAAAAACCCTGGAAAGCGTCTGTTACCCTTAATGCCTCGTGTTGAGCTCTGACTTGCCTATGTTTTGATGACATTTATTTTTTCAGGATTATGTTTGTTAATTTGAAAGCCTTTAGGAAATAATACAATAAGGATGAAAATAATCAAATACATTTAGAAACATGAAGTGGCCCAATATTTTCATATTTCCATCATTTCAGAGGAATATTTCCACGAAATTTAGTTCAGGCTTAAATTTGGGAAGTAGAATAGTAACCCTAATGTTGTTGGTTCACCAGGGTGTATAGCATGATTAAGACGATTCCGCTAAATGGAGATTATCTCTGCTTTGCCTTGCATTAAATACCTTCCATTTGACATTTTTCCTTAGGCTCCTCTAAATCACGGCGCACATCGCAGAGCAGGCATAATAGCGTTCTCCCACATTCCTGATAGTTCTTCTGTCACCATTAATAAAATAAAACACACAGCCACTTCTTTGACCTTCAAAGGCCAGGTGTGGGTATTGGGTGAAATTGAATGTCATGTTATCTGGGGGAGAAAATTGCCATTTTCCTAAAGAACACTCAGGAAGGACCCAGTCCCGTGCTGACCCGCGCTGGCCGAGGGTCCGGGACGGAGGTTTGCTGGGCTCCCGCTGCAGTGTGCTGCCCCGGGGGGTCCCCCCTTCCCTGTCGCACACTCCCCAAGCTTTCTCCAGAAATCCCGTTTCAGAGGAGTTCAAATGACCGCCGTTTTCCAAAGCACAAAGGAAGCGATGCAGGCCTAACTTCCCTTTGTGATCCCACAGAAGGACCACACGTTCACGGTGTATCAAGAAGAATGTGCCCTAATGGGTTTCACTCAAACCAAAGATGAGAAAAAAAATCTGTTGGAGTCCTTCCCTTGGCCTTTCTTCAGTTTTCATGTTTAAGGAGGAGGAAAATCAACAGAGCTGAGGACAGCAGGATGGAATTAGAACTCATCCACCCTCCTTCGCCATGCGCAGGATGCCGTGTGACCTCTATATTTGCTTTGCAATTGCCTATCATTAATCATCGATCCCTTGTTTATGTGACTTCCCCTCCCATCGGCTATGATCCGTATCTTTGTAAGCGGTCTGTTGTTTTATATCCGAGTCGACTTCAGGGAATAATCAGAAAGCAAATTGTTGCTGAATATTGTCTCAAGATGAACCGAGGCTTAATGTCTGGAAAGTATTCCGCGGTGAGGCTGAGCCATCCCCCATCCCACCCTGTGGTTCGTCTGTACGTGTGAGTCCTTCAGGCTGAGACCGACGCTCGGGGTCATTCAATGAATTCCTCGGAACCTGTTCTTGTTTCTATGAGATCCCGTGCGATTGGCTGTTTGTTCTCGCGCCCCGTGTTTACAGCACGGTCTATTTGCAAAGATGTTTACAGTTCTCGGTGCTGGCCTTTCCCTTGGTTTCATTTATGTTTTTAGAGCATCTTTTTCTCAATGTGTTTCAGTTGGCTACATGCTAATGTTTGTCCACGAGCTCCTTCACTGTAACATTATTTCAGGATGTTTCACCATATCCTCCTCTTTCTTTGCTCTACTCACGCCATTTTCAATTTCCCTGCCCGAACTTTCCATGGTGCCCGGGACTATCCCGACTCTCTACCTGTTGTGCTGTGGTCATTACCAGTAGTCCCTCCTTTCATGCTGGAGAGCAAAAGCATCAAAATGAAAATCGATACGGTCTCTTTACTACCCGTAGAGTCATTACTTCTCTCAGATTTTATACCCGCCTTCTAAGTATCTTTGTCCCAGGGAAGGACCGATTCAGTAGGCATTTAATTTAGACCCACCTTTTCTTGTCATGAATAAAATGCCAGAATAGTGCCACAGAGCCACTGGCAGACGGATCGTTCAAAGTCGTTGGGCAGAATGGGACCATCTGGAAGGAAAGGACTGTGTCAGAGTCCCACCCAGACTGGGCGCTTCCGGCCCCACAAGGGGCCTGTGATGTGGGGCAAACATGGACCGGGCCCTGGAAGCCGCGAGGAGACGTGTTTCAAGAGACGAAGCGTATTTTTGCATGCTTAAAATCCTGAGCGTCGGGAGGGGTGAGACCTCAGCCCCGACGGCGTGGCCACCAAGAGTCCCCCAAGAAAGGACCACCTCTGGGAGGAAGCCAGAAGCCCAGAGGGACGGGAGAGAGTTCGGGTGGGGTGAGAGGCCAGGAAGTAAAGACAAGGGCTCGCATCCTTTCAGGGAGCTTTGTCATCTAAGGGAGCAAAGACCTGGGGGTTTTATTGGGTGGAAATCAATCTTTCAATAAACACAATTTTTTATAAGGATTTTATTTATTTATTTGACAGAGAGAGATCACACGCAGGCAGAGAGGCAGACGGAGGGAGAGGGGGAAGCAGGCTCCCCGCTGAGCAGAGAGTCCGATGCGGGGCTCGATCCCAGGACCCTGAGATCATGACCTGAGCCGAAGGCAGAGGCTTAACCCACTGAGCCACCCAGGCGCCCCTCAGTAAAAACAATCTTTTAATAAAAGAAGCCAGAACACACGTGTACGCAGATAGCAATGAGCCAATGTGGAGAAATGACCTTGGGGCCGGGGGGGGGGTGAGAAGGGGAGACGATGGTGCAGCAGATCCCATGGGGACCGTCAGTAGGGAAAAGGACGCCTCACCACTTGAAAGCGAGGAGGAAGCAGAGAGATGGGAACGCTGCGCTGCGTGGCTGGCAGAGCTGGCGGCAGTGGGTTCCTCTCCTGTCCCTTCTTTCTTCTTAATGCAGTGTGAAGTGAGACCAGCAGTGCCGGGTTTGGGAGGACGCCACAGAGTGGAGGTCCAAGGGGGATGATTTTGATCTGTGACCTGTATGCTCTAAGATGACTTTATGCCTGCCTGTCTTTTATCCCAGTTCAAATCATACCTTCAAGATGACAATTCCCAACTCCCAATCACCTCCCTTTCCCCCCCCTAATCTGAACTGTGTGAGTTCTATCTCTGGACAACCATAGAACTTTCATCCATCCATCCATCCATCCATCCATCCATCCATCCAATCTCTCCAACCATCCTTCCATCCATCCACCCATCCACCCATCCATTCTCTCCACAATCCATCCATCCATCCATCCATCCATCCATCCATCCATCCATCTGTCCATCCAATCTCTCCAACCATCCACCCAACCGTCCACCCATTCAACAATATTTATGAATCATCTACAATGTACTGGTAGTATGTCAGGTGGGCTCCAGGAATACAGCAGTGAGTGAACTGATCTGATCCGGTCTTCAGGAAGTTTACAACCTAGAAAACGGGCTATGGCCAAGAAGATAATGTCAGCAGCTTTATTCCTTTTATACCCTTATTATTAGCTGGGCAATGACCTTCCATCTTTGACTAAATTTTTAGACTTCTTCGCAGCTAGGTGTGGCATTTGAATAAGTTCTAGCCAACGGTTTGTAAATTGAAGTACAGCTTATGGAATGTATTCTTAAAGTAAGGGAGCGTGGCTCTTCTTTTCCTATTTCCTCATTATGCTGCTTGGAGCACAGTTTTGATTAGGGAGCTTGATTGGCCGACATGGGCAGTACGGCGCAAGCAAAATGTTGAGCTTGGTTAGGATAGGATAGGATAGGTTAGGATAAGGTCCTAGAAGAACCCTGGGTCCCTGACATGCTCAGAGCTACATTTGGCTCTCTTCAGCACCATACCTGTCAAGTAAGAAGGTATAGACTTGTTTTAAGTCATTGGTGTTTCCTCTTTTCTATCACACACAATTGTGTCTAATTAAAATAAGGACTAATAACCAAAAAATGCAGGATGCTCTATGAACATATGATATAATCCAGCCTAGTGTTTTAGAGGAGGGGGTACTAGACTTGGAGTTGAGGTCAGCAGGAAGAATTGGAGGTTAGTACACCCTGGAAGGAGAGTATTCTGGGCTGGGGGCCCAGTATTATGAAGATTCTAGAACAGGAGAGGAGGCAGCACATTCACAGATCCAAAGACTGTGCCTTTAGCACAAGAGGGACTGTGACTCAGCACAAGCCCGGGCAGGTGGAGGGGCCAGCTCTCCATGACAGCGTCCGTGACAGTGTGGGCCACGGCGAAAGTTTCAGCCTTTATTCTAAAATGAAATGGGAAGCTATTTAAGATTTTATGCGGATGTTTCATTGCAGAAGGGACAATTTTGCGGAGGGGAACAAGGGTGGGTCACGAGGAATGGCATGGTGCCATTCCCTCCCTAGGGGAGGAGGGCAAGGAGCAAATGTCAGGCACAGGACAGAATATGGAGGGTCAGGGAGAGGACGGGGTTTCTGGGTTTCCCTGAGACGGGAATTTTATTTTTGAGCTCTTTGTGCATGTGATTTACCTCCTCTACTACGCTCCCGGCTGTATTTTATTTATGCCTCTCTGTATCTTCTCCCCCACCCAGCACAGTTCCTCAAAAGAGCTTTGCTCACAGTAGGTTTGCAATACGTATTTACTGATCTAGTTAACAGATGAATGAACAAACAATGGCCGTATAATCATTCCCAAAGGAATCCAGTGATGCTAGCAGAACTTGCTAGAAAGCTCCTTTGAGACTTGTTTATTTGCTGACTTTGTTGATATTTGTAACTAAGGCAGCATCATCTGGAAGACTAGGTCTGGTTTTGCAAATTCATTTGCCTATGAAAACAGCCCATATCATGGAATTAGCATGAGCAACGGGAATGGTGCAACCTTCGTTCCCTGGCAAACAGAGTTTCGGAAGAAAAGTAAAACACAACTTTAACCCACTGCTCTTTTGCAATCATGTAGCAATAACTGTAGGAGGCCAGTGGCTTTTTCTCCTTTGTCGAAATGTAGGTTTGAGTAACAAATGATTTCACGAGGCCTGGTTACTTGTGGGTGGTTTATCAATTGTTTTGATGCTCTTTGTAAGTATCAGGAAGTGAGTTCAGAAGCAGAAGAGCAACTCCACATGCGTTCTGGGAATCGGTTCCAGGCAGAGCAGCAAACGTTCTGTGCTTAGCAACGCCGTCCCCCAGCCGTGCCCTCATTTCAGCGGGAAGCGTTCCACGGCTGCTTGGAAGCCCAGGGCGAGACAGGGCCACGCTCAGAAGGCCACGAAGGCGCCGACATCAGCAGGGCCTGTGTGACAAGTGAAAACAGGAATGCACGCAGGTCACGGTTACAGGGGCTGCTGAAAACAATCATGCTTAAAAGACTTCAGGTTATTCCTGAGTGTCAGAGCTCGTTGGGCAGTTTGAACGGTGCTGTTCTCACCACCTCCGCCGTCCAGGAATGGGAAGAGCCCGCGAGCCCACGGCAGGTGCGCGGCAGCCCGAGGATGTGCACAAGCTGCCCAGCTTCACGGCGAGAGCTCAGGGGTCAGAGGGCTGAACATCACAGCAGCCGGTCTCCGGAGAGGTGCGGGGGGCCCGCGTCTTCCCTGCAGGTCCCTTGAGTTGCCACTTAAATGGGACTGTTGACAGCCCATGGCCAATCATTTGTTGTAAAACCCTGGACGAAGCAAAATACATGATTTGAAAAGAAAACGCACAGGTGTGCCTATGCTCGCTGGCTCTCTCTCTCTCTCTCTCTTTCTCTCTCTCTCTCTCTCTCTCACACACACACACTCCCAATACATACATTTTGGAAAGGCAAAGCTCTCCTAACCATTAAACTCCCAGTTATTTTTCAGCAGATTGAAATCACTCAAAAATTATCAAAATGATTAAGTCATTCCGTAAAACCAGTAACAACTACTCCTGAAAGAAAAGGTCAATTTGGGGGTTAAACTACAGTTTTCATTTTTACCGCTCGCAGGCTTCAGTCCTCCACCTAATTTTGTGAATATCAGAATTCAATCTCTGCTGGTTTCTACAAGAGGTGTGACTGTGCGGTTGCAGTTTCCTTCCTTTCTGTAAATAATTCTGTTCTAAGTAGGTCAGAAAGTCACTGCATGCAATTTAGAAGATGCTATAGGGACGAAAAGAATGATACTCCCCGGAACCCGGTTCTGGAGGCTGAGCACCGCGTCCTGGCTCTTTGTCCGGCATCCGGGTGTGTGTTTGCCGAGGCGATGCTGGGCACTGTTGTGCACCGTGCATCAGGCAACGTCGGGTGTAGGAAACTGGTGTCAGCTGATTCATTCATCTCATCCTGCACGAATCGCGCTAATTTTTATTGTAGCTTTTTAAACATTCTACTGTAGATTCTTTTCCCTATCGCTAAATATTCTTAGTAAATGTGTTCTTAACATCTGCACATTTCGTAAGATGGATGTATCACTAAGCAGGTTTATAGAGCTCAAAAATTGGGTCTTTCCAATTTTCATTAACGTAAATAATGCCGATACTTCCACTTACCGTGATTTATGACAGATATTATGACAATAAAATTATAACAGTTACAACTTTGATGTAAATCCTTGGATGTGTTTCTGATTGCAGCATGAAGACCGACTCCCAGGAGTGAAATGCTGGGTCAAAGACTTGGGGCGTTTTCTAGACATAGTATTTTTTAAAAGGGAATTTTTATAGCAAAAGATACTCTACTTTGACCGGATTTGCCTTGTCGAAGGACTGAAAATCAGTTAATTATTTGGACATCTCCTTAAATAAGCAAGCTGAGTGATGGGAGCCCTTAATTAATTGGATATTTGCTTCTAATCCTGCTCTGGTTTTATTCAAATCGCCGTGAGAAGTAGGAAAGATCAGAGAGTGTCCACTGTCCTGATTACGTGCTTTTGCTCAGTGTCCGGGATGCCCATCTGACTCACACTTTGAAATGTCATGAGCACCTTCTGTGCAGAGAGCCGATCTCGGGCCACACATAGAGTCCCTGGCTTAGTAAATTGCTGACAACATCACCTTCCTTCTTTTCCCCTCTTCCTTGAAAGTAAGGACTTCTGAGCTTAATATAGGAATGGGTAAATTTGGTGTAGATGTAGCATAACAAAATAAGCCTCCACATGGGAAACCAACCAGCAGGAAATTAGTTCTTCATAAGGAAAATAAAAACAAAAAACCAAAAATATTTGGATCACTTTATCCCACTTTATGCTTATAAAAAAGCACCTAAGTTAGTGAAGCAAAATTGAGAATACGTTCCTGAACCCTGAATCAGGCTTATGTCGTGACGAGGAAGAAGAAAAAGGTTAAGTGATCTATAAAGCCTGATAGGGTATAGGGCTAAGTATTGGGAAATCCACTCTAATCCTATAAATAAGTGATTGGAGAACACCGGCAAGATTTTGGATTTGGGAAAATATTTTGCATATTTGGTGAAGTCTTCACACAGTGCATATCAAAATCCAACTCATTCTAGGAGAAGAAAATCTATAGATTTCATTTTAGCAGCTTTATCGAGGGATGATTAGCAATAATAAAGGGCTCATATTTAAAGGGTACAATTTCCAAGTCTGGCATATGTGCACACCCATAACCCACCAGTGCAAAGGGGATGCACACACCCGTCACCCCCAAAGCATCCTGGTGCTCCTCTGCCATGCCCCCGGGTGCTGCCCCAGACCCCGCTGTGGGCAAATACAGCTCAGCTTCCTGCGTCTCTTTGCTGGAACGTTTGGGAAAGACAACCATCCATCCCCTGAGTTTACGGTGAGTCCTGCCATGAGCAGCGTTGCTCTCCATAATACAGAATGGTGACGTCAGAGAGGCCATCGTCTCCGTGAAGGGGGGCGGGGGGTGCTGAGAACAGACATTTCCATATTTGGAGAGCTGAGGAGGCCCAGAGGTTCTCCCTGGAGTTGTGTGGTTTGATTTATCTTGTTTTCTCTCCATGCTTGGAGCTCCCACCCATCTAAGTTAGACCTCGGACCTGCATAATGTGTGCCTAGCCTAACTTCCCACCTTCCTGTTAGCCTTCTGAGCGTACCTGTCACTTCCCATCCCTGGACTAGTCCCTCTCCACCCACCTCCTCCCGTTTACGAACGGCCGAGTCCTGTGCCCCGGCAGGGCCCCAGCAACACGAGGTGGCAGGTCCTGTCCAGGTTAGAGACAGAGCTGAGCAGTGCCGACCCACAGGCTAAAGAGCCAGGAGAACCACTGCCGCCTGTCCTCCAGGCGCCCTCCCAGGCCTTCCTGCTCCGGACTGGGCGTCACACCCACTCTCGCTAAACTGCAGCTTGAGCCTGGGGGACATTCAGAAGACTTTTTGGATTCCGACCCTGCCATCCATTGTCGCTGCCATCCCTTTGGGACTTGTGGATTCGAAGAAATGTCTTCCATCTTTGCACTGAGTCATTCATAAAAATGCCGGAAGACCGCACGTGTCCTTCCATACGGACACCAGCTTGTTCATCAGGGACCTCTGGCTGTGGCTGTTGGGCACGTCCCTGATTTCTCTTCTCTGAGCTGAAGGCTCATCACTGTCAGGAGGAGCCATGTCTTCCCATCTTTGTACCCCTCACGCTAAGCAGAGTGTCAGGCACAAGGCAGCTATTTACAAATAATATCGGTTGGGTAAGATGTTTGTCAAGATGTTTTATTTTAGGGGTGCCTGGGTGGGTGGCTCAGTCGGTTGAGCGTCTGACTCTTGATTTCTGCTCCAGTCATGATCTCGGGGTCCTGGATGGAGCCCCTCCTTGGGCTCCGTGTCCAGCAGGAAGTCTGCTTTTTATTCTCTTTCTCTCCCTTTCCCACTGTCCCTTTCCCCCTAAAATAAATAAATAAATCTTTTAAAAAAGGTTTTATTTTAAAATTTCATCTATTCTGTACGGACCTTACAAAATACCCTATTATAGATGATTGGACACCCCATAGTTGCTCATTAAAACATTTCCATGAAATCTGAGTCCCCAGTAGCCATGGGAGGCAGAGTCCAGGCCACCCATCAAAATCTCTTCCAGCTCTCCTGTTCCTTGCCATCCTTTCTTGGATTTCTCTTTTCTCATGGACGTGTTAACCAGATTTCCGCTTATGGCAGCTTTTGCCGAACACTTGTCTCTTTGCCCTTGCCCACAGAAGCACTAAGTCACAGTTCTGCCCTGCAGGGCACGGTGACGCCCCAACGTTTCACAGCAGCCAGAGGATGTTCAACTCAACCCAGCCCATCTGCCTTGCATCGTCCTCACCGGGAAAATGCAAGCCTGTGTTGGGGTAACTTTGGCTCAAAGCGGGTAAAGGGCCTGCAGGGGGCTGGGATTGCTGTCAGGCACTGGGAGCATTTGGGTGCAGAAGACAGGACAGTATATGGCCAGTCAGGCTCCTCTTCCAGGGACTGGACAGGTTCCAACTCACAGAGGAAGTTGCAACAAAGGCCGCATTCTTCTGCTCGCATGGGCATCCTTGTAAACCCACACGTATCTCTTAACACAGCCACCCGAGCAATCTGGGATCCCACACAAACATGCAGTGCCTTCTGGAAAGGAAGTCTTTATGAATATTTTAGAAACAACAACAACCAAAAAAAACAAGAACAAAAACAAAAGCGGCTGGCAGAGCCTGAATCTCAAAAATCTCAAACCTCTTACGCATTTCGAGACCTTCCAAACAATACGAATGTTCTCCCTGGTAGGTCAGTAAGAAAACTCACTCTTTGAAATAATAATACTGTTTCTCTCAACTTGGGGAACTGAAATAATAAAGTTTCTGTTCTTAAGTTCTCTAACTAGGTGAAATCTAGAAAGTGCGTGGCCAGAGTCGGCGTCGGGTGGGCATAACCAGGACGGTGGAACATACAGGGGCGTCCGTGGAGCTGGGAGCTCACAGGTTTTCCTTCATTCTCTGAAGAATTGCTAAAACCAGCAATTACAAATAGTAAACACCAATACTTTGCCTTGAGGGAAAACGGGGGTTCAAGCTAAAATAAGACATTTGAAATCTGTGATTAAATACAGCCTTGGTCTTCAAAGTCCGTAATCCTCTTTTTGTCGTTAACTTTTTGCAGTAACTCCTTTCTGCATCGCTCTGCCTTTGTTTACCAGCTTAGCTTTCTTAAGTAATCATCTCCAGAAACAACTACTTGATCAAGGGCTTTGGGATTGTTTTTCCAGTTTTCTTAACTGGAATACATTAACACATGACTTGACTTTAACCTATTTTTCCTTGTGCTCAAAACAAAAGGGGATAACAGTATTTACATATGTGTGCACGCGTTTATTTTCAATTCCGGTTTGTTAATGTGGAGGTTAAGCAAAATGGGAAAAGGTTATTATCATCCTTTGCTGAACCTAAAGTCAATGGTGCAACAAAAATAAACATGGGTTTTATTTTGGGTAGTGTTTTTGGGTAATGTTCTCTTCCTGATATTTTGGGTAGTGTTCTCTTTCCTGACTGGTTGATTATAGTCCTCTTTTGGACAGAGGCACTTCACTGAAAACTTGTCATGGCACAGGGGACGCTCGTCACTGGTAGGGATTATATCCCATAAAGTCACCGTGAACACAGAACTCGCAAATGCTGAGCCATTGTTCCTAGGGGGAGAGATGGGGTCAGGTTCCTCCAAGCTCTGGTTACGACATTTTCCCCAACCCATCAATTCATATTTTTGTTTTAGGCGTGTCTCTGTTTGAGGACGTCTGGCAGGAGCAAAGCTTACCTCCCTGAGGCGCTTCCCACCTTCTCACTCTTAGGAATAGCCCCACGGCTCTGTAGCATGGCATGCAGGGCTGTCTTAAACAGTGAAATTGCCAATGCATGACACAAAATACCACAGAGCTGACCCTTGTCACCATCTGGGCGCTGATACAGGGAGAGGGGCATGCACAGTGGGCAATGCAAATTTGGGGCCACCCTAGGTGTCCCCGTGCATGACAGAGAAAGCACCATGAGTATTGATTTGGTGGGGGTTACAAATCCATTTTGATGAATAGATGAATTTGCGGATATGGGATCCATAAATAATTCTGAAAAAATCGCTAAAAATATCTGTATTTTGTAATAGATCCTTTGGCCAATACTGATTCCATCTCTTCTGAATGTTCCCAGCTTTCTTTGCTTAACTTTCTCTTCTTAGAAAATCTTTCGGAATTATACAAACTCTCCCCCTGTCCCCCCACCTTCGGTTATTACCGTCCACGCCACCCTCTAATTCACTAAGGATTGTGTTTGCTGCCTGCATGGTGTTAGCACGTAGAGTTGCTGATGGGAAGGGAAGCCCCTCCAGCCTCACGCACTCAGCCAACCCAAGCTCCAGCGGCCGCCGTGCACCGGGCCTCCTGGTCTGTCTGAGAACATTCTCTGTGTGAAGGAACATGCTAGACCTACAGAGGGCAGACCGCAAGTGAGGCAGAGCGCCCGGCTCCCTCGCAGCGGGGGGGGGGCTTCCCAGCAGGACTGTGCCCTGTCACCCACAGCACTCACGGGCACTATCGACCATCCTACCTTTCCTGTCTCAGTGCCTCACCTATAGATTGCTTCCCCTCTTAACTACTCTTCTGCACATCCTCAATTCAGGTTCTGTCTTGCTGGTAACTCACACTAAGGTAGAAACAATTTTTTCTGGGAACCTCAATAAAACAATCTGCATTTCTGCAGAACTTGAAGACCCAACAGGGCCTCCTGGAGCGGGTCCCACGGACACGGCCCCGCTGTGCCAGGCTTGGATTCCTCGGAGCTGGCTTTCTAGGGCTGCTGTGACAGATGACTGCAAACCGGGTCACTTAAAACAACAGAAGTGTATCCTGGAGGCTGGAAGTCTGCAGTCCAGGTGTCCGCAGAGCCCAGCAGAGCCAGGTCCCCGAAGGCTCTAAGGGAAAATTGGTGTGGGTCTTTCTCTTAGTCCCCGGTGTGGCCAGCACCCCCCGGCACGATGTCTTTTTCTCTCCTCTTACAAGGACACCGATCACTGGGTTCGGGCATACCCTATGATCTCATCTTAACCACATTCCATCTGCAAAGCCCCTATCCACATAAGGCTACACACATGTGGGGGTGGGACTCGGACATATGACGTGGGGGACACAACTCAACCCACAACTGTGATGGTTACCCTACTTATTGTTCTTTCTCTCTCTATTCTCGTACCTCCCAGCTACTGCCACAGTAGAAATCCGGCTATGGTTCCTCTAAAAAGAAATACACACACCCATGCATATTAAAATACGGAGAAAGTAAAGCATAAATCAAATTGATGTCCCTTAAATAATTACATTCTCAACCTTAAGCATTTAACGTTGAGCATTCTGATTCAACCGAAGATACTCATTTAACATTTGTAAAATATTTTGAAAGCATGGGTGCAAGGCGCAATTAACAACGGCCTGGGTTTTCTCAAGGACTGCGATTTCTAAAGTTAGGTTGTTCAGGTACAATCAGATTAAAAAAAAAAATGAATGTCAGAATTGTATCAGGCCAGGACTAGACGTGGGTTTGCAAACTCCGGGGTGTCTTCTATGCAGTCTGATCTCTGCTGCTAGGGCACGGCACTGACGGAGCCCAAGGTGTTTTCTGTTCCTTCCAGCTCTCATGTATTCTATGTGACTCCAGTGCTGTTGACCGCAAATGAAAACAACAAATATAAATCATATCATTTATGCCGAGGAGAAAAGCTTTAAAAGGACCGTTCTCCTTGAAGGTTGTTTTATTCCTGATGGCTTATTTTGTAAGATTTTTACTTTTTTTTTTTATATATATATAATGTTCTGTTCATGTTCCAGCAGCAAATGAAAGCAAATCTCTCCCGGAGGGAGGCTCCCGAAGTGTTTACCGCTGGGCTGGCCCAGGGAAGGGCGGCAGGTGCCGAGGGGATCGGAGCCGGGCCCACGAGTCTGTGGCGCTCGAATGACAGACGTCGTAGGCGGTGTCGTTTTCAGCTGTAGAGAGAGGCAGACACGGCCGGACCAGCATCACCATCAGCGTCAAAGACGCATTGTTGTCCGAGCCAGAGAACAACACAGCTCTTTCACGGCCTGGGGGCCCGCAGCGGCCTCCGGGGTCTCTTCCCTCTTCTTGGTCGGCGGGGTACGTTATGCCTGCTTAGCAGGTGACCCGGATCCTTCTGCCGGGCGACCTCCTTCGGCTGAGCGACATTGAGATCGTGTGGGCCGGGTTATATCGCTGGTCGGTGTGAGTGCTGTCTGCTGCTGAGCGGACGGCAGGAGCCCCCTCCCGACCTCTCCCGATTTAGAGAGCAGGGATCTGCCCGTGTCCCCATGCTGGTGAGCGTGCGGGCGCCCCGGGCCGTCTGTGCACGGTGCACCCCGAAAGCGCGCGTGAGCGGTCTCTGCAGGTGCACAAGGGAAGGGGAGCACTCTGAGGTCCAGGGGGAGGGCTGGAGGCGGGGGCGCGGCTTGGGGCAGTGGCCCGGGCATCCACAGAGGGGCCGGGTGCTCTACGCTGAAAGCACGAGACAGGTGGGTTTTGTTTTTCTCTACCTTCACGGGATACTCGGCGCAGTGTCCCCCGGCCCCGGGCGGGAGCACAGTCAGGTGCTCCGGCAGGAAGCGCTCACGCGGCATCCCTGAGTGCGCCCGGCAGCCACCAGCAGGACCCGGAGGGTACAGGAGCCCGCCGGGTCCCTCCGACGTCACATCCTCCCGGTATCTCCGCAGGTGCTGGGAAGAGCTCTTATCACCACGTGCCTGGGAAGCGGGAAGTAGCAAGTCCTTGTCTATATACACGTGCATTTTACGACCTGGAGTTTCCATGACGTTGCTGAGCTCATCCCAGGGCAGGAACAGTGCAGAATGTGGCTGCGTCCTGGGTCGCCGCTGGCTCTCCTGGACAAACTACGCAGTGCAAAGTTGAGGTCACCGTGCAGCTAGATTCAAAGAGGGGACCGCTGGCTCCCGGAGTGGCCCAGCCCCAGAACTCAAAATACACAGGCTTTCCTGGTGCAACCGGAATCCCTTCCATCGCTCCCATTATGTTCCTAATAGGTGTCTTTTCATTACCTATGGACACTGCTGACTTGTTTGGGCGAGAACCAACTCCGAAGGGCGAAACCATGCAGGAAACATTGCGAGCCCCGGCGGTGCCCAGTGTGCTGGGTTTATGGCTTTGAGTGCCTTTCTCCCAGGCTCCTCGGCTAAGCACAGGGTGCTCATTATCATCGTGTCTCCATTTTCCTACATTTGATATATTTGGTACGAGAAAACAGGCCAACCGTGTATTTAATAAGTAATAAAAATACATTCTTAAGGACTGACTCTGAGTAGTTCAAGCTTTCCGACCTGAACTGGAAAATGGGCTCCCATCCAGCACCTGCTAATAACGTCCCAAAAGCCTAAGGCCCCAGTGATCAGATACGGCCAGGACATAAATTTGGGCGCCCATTAAAATATCTTAAATTCCCCAAATCTGGAGTTTAATCATTTACATATTCTCATATCCCATCGTCTGCCCAGTGATTTCTTCTTCCAAGAGCCTTTAAATGTTAATTAATTAGATAATGTGTTCATGTTGTACCTTTAAGTCCAATTCACAATTGCATCTGGCATATGGTGCCAAAGGAATCTGTCCCAAGACACCACTGAAACGCACAGAGAAGCGTGGAGAAGACCTTCCCTCGTGGCCGCAGCCCCTGCAGGAATTAGCAGAAGCACAGAGGGAACGCTGTCTAGAAAGGAAGGATGCCAAGTGCGCCTGTGAGCTCGGGAGAGACTTTGCGAAAGGAGAAAACATGTTTTTCATCTTTCATAATTAGCCTCGGTAAATATGTAAGAAGTTGTTTTATTTTGCTTGGAAAAAAAAAAAAAACAACCCTCTGTTAATTGGTTCATTCGCTCGTTCATGAAACAAACATAAATGGAGTTGGACGAGGGCCGGAGGTCCTGCTGGTAGCGGAGAGCCCACGGTGAGGAAGCGTGGTCCGCCTGCCACGGCCAGAGGCCAGTGAGAAAGACAGCGTCTGAAGAGGGGTGCTTGTATTGATATCAGGAGGCGTCTGGGTCCTGGAGGCCACGGGAGCTGCCCGTGGCCTGAGTCTCCCTCTGGGAATCACCACCGCTGGAGGGGCCTCCTCTGACCGACGCCCGCCCTTTCTGTGGCTGCCTCTGTCTTCCCCCATTTTCGCTGCTATAACAAAGATACCATCAACTGGGGGCTTCAGGAACAAATGTTTATTTCTCATACTTCTGGAGACTGAAAGTAAGTCTGAGATCAGGAGGCCAGCATGGCGGGATTCTGGAGAGGACCCTCTTCTGGCCAACTTTTTGCTGTGTCCTCATATGGAGGAAAGAGGATGAGTCAGCTGTCTGGGGTGGCCTTTGAGAAGGGCACCAAGAGGAGAGCCCCTCTTGGGACCCAGTTCCCTCCCCAAGGCCCCACCTCCTCACGCTGTCCGACTGAGGGTTAGGACTTCAACAAGTGAACGTGGGGAGATGCAGACATTCAGTCTGGGGCACCTCTGTCCAGTGACATAGACAGTCTCAGCCCCCTGGCCTTCATTCCCCGCACCGGTCAGGGAGCATCCTGACCCACAGCTCCGTGTCAGCTCCGTGACACGTCTCACAGCCATACTGCCATTCCGCTCCTGCATGGTCCTGACTCCCTAGGGCTGCCCTTCCCAACACACGTTCTGTGTACACACATGTGTCTCCAAGTCGGCTTCCTGGGAACTTGACCTATAAGAGCCGAGGGCAAGGGCAGCCTACCATGAAAGCCATCCCACCATGAAGGCCATCCCGCCATGAAGGCCATCTTGCCATGGAGACCATCCCACTGTGGAGGCCATCCCACCATGAAGGCCAACCCGTCATGAAGGTCAACCTGCCACGAAGACCATCTGCCATGGAGGCTTACCCACCATGAAGTCCATCCCACCATGAAGACCATCCCACCATGAAATCCATCCCACCATGAAGACCATCCCACCATGGAGGCCATCTTGCCATGGAGACCATCCTGCTGTGGAGACCATCCGGCTGTGGAGGCCATCCAGCCATGAAGGCCAACCTGTCATGAAGACCATTTTCCATGGAGGCTGACCCACCATGAAGGCCATCCCACCATGAAGACTGTCCCGTCATGGAGGCCATCCCACCATGGAGACCATCCTACCAAGGAGGCTGACCCACCATGAAGACCATCCCGCCATGGAGGCCATCCACCATGAAGTCCATTCCACCATGAAAGCCATCCCACCATGAAAGCCATCCTGCCATGAAGGCCATCTCGCCATGGAGACCATCCTGCCGTGGAGGCCATCCAGCCATGAAGGCCAACCTGTCATGAAGACTGTCCTGCCAAGGAGGCTGACCTGCCATGAAGGCCATCCCACCATGAAGACTGTCCCGTCATGGAGGCCATCCCACCATGGAGACCATCCAGCCATGGAGGCTGACCCACCATGAAGTCCATCCCACCATGAAAGCCATCCCACCATGAAAGCCATGCCGCCATGAAGCCCATCTCACCATGGAGACCATCCGCTGTGGAGGCCATCCAGCCATGAAGGCCAACCTGTCATGAAGACCATCTTCCATGGAGGCTGACCCGCCATGAAGGCCATCCCACCAGGCTGGGGTGGGGGGCGGAAGGGAGCTCGCAGGAGGAGAGTTTCCAGGGAGAGGCAACGATAAGTAACGTGGAATCCAGGGTTTCTTATTGAGGGCTATCCACACCTTGAAGCCGTGGATCTTATCCAGGGGGTATTTTGCTCCCCAGGGGATACGTGGTGATGAGAGACGTTTGGGCTGTCACGATTTGGAGGGCAAGAGTTGCTCTGACTGACGTTTGGTGGGTAGAGTCCAGGTGCGCCGCCAAACCTCCTATGGGTACCAAGGGCAGTCCCCCGAACAGAGTGATCAGGTCTCAGTGTTAACAGCGCCCAAATGGAGACACACCGCTTCGGAGAGAAACAACGAAAGGCAAGAGTGCTCCACTGAAGACGCGCGTGGGGGTCAGAGGGCCTCTGCTACGGGCTGAATGTTTCTGCCTCCCCAGCTTCACGTGTGGAAGCCCGAACTCCCGGCGGGAGGGTATT
The DNA here is from genome assembly GCA_028534135.1 of Potos flavus. Taxonomy (NCBI): domain Eukaryota; kingdom Metazoa; phylum Chordata; class Mammalia; order Carnivora; family Procyonidae; genus Potos; species Potos flavus. The sequence continues at coordinate 2,293,134 of CM052883.1, forward strand.
AACTGGTGGCGCTTTGGGAGGTGATTAGAGTTAGAATAAGCCTGAGTGTGGAGCCGTGGTGGGATTCGCGCCCTTGCAACAGCAGGAAGAGACACGGAGCACGGACGCGGGGAAGGTGGCCATCTGCAAGCCGGGCGGTGGGTCCTCACCAGGAACTGATTCTGCCACCACCTTGATGTTGGACTTTCCCAGCTTCCAGAACGGTGAGAAATAGATGTCTGTTGTTTCGGCCCTCCCCCATCTGTCGTTACAGCAAGCCTGAGCGGGCTAAGAGCGATCACCCTCTTCTTCACCCGGACGGCAGAAGAAGCTGAGAATCAGGAATCAGAGAGCCCTTCATTGTTTGTAGGGTTGGGGAACCCAGAGGGGACTATTCTCCACTCCAGCAAATCTGCTATACTGTCCTCGGGACTCTGCTTTCAAAATAGGGGGGCCCTGAACATTGGGTCAATGAATTTGCAAATCTTGAATCCCTAGGCACCTGTCTCTCTCCACACCTGCAGAAGGGGCCCATGTGTCCCTGTTAAAGGGCAGCGCTCTTGCCTTGCTCCAAGACTATGCGGTGTTCTCTGCATTGCACACACGCCCTGCACAAACGCTCAGAATCTCTCCCCACCTGTCCTCCACACCAAAACATCGCCCAGCTCGGGAAGGGCAGCATCTGCCAAGGGAGGAAATGCACTTTGCGTGGGATCTCGCCGACATTTCTAGCAGAAGCCAGGAGACTGTGTGGGGCTGGATTCCAAGGGTATTCGTCATGGTGGGGCAGAACGCTGAACAGGAGAAGGGAACAAACATGCTGATGGGAGATTCCATAACATAAGACTTAAGGCTTTAACCTGGACTGTGGGAAATGACGGGAAGGCCATGAGTGCTCTTAGAAGCTCGGAGAAAGTCATGGTTCGTGCTGAGTGAGCTCAAAATGTTGGAACGCCCATGGCAGATGAAGGTTGAAGGGAAGAGAGAGAAGAGGCTATGCTGTCTGGGAACTAGAAGTAGGAGGGACCGGCGTCCTGCCATGATCCCCACTGAGCCCTGGCGAGTTTGTGTGTTCTGTACTTGCGACTCAGCGCCACGGGTCTGGACACGCTTGACCCCAGAAGGAGTGTTTCTGCTCCAAGATGGTCCCATTCAGTTTTCATCTGTCCAGCTTCCCATGCCAAGACCCCAGGGCAAGGGGGTCACTGCACCAGCAGGGGCAATGGCCCTGGTGTTCAGTGATGGGGCCCAGAGCAGACGCAGGTGTGTGGGAGCCCAGAGGAGGGCGGGCGCTCATCGGCCCACGGGCTCGGCAGTCCCAGAGGGGTTGGCCACGGGCGAGGCGGCGATGCACAGGGGAAGTCATCCGGTCACCACAAAACGAGGGCTTTTCATGGATTTTTTAACAAATGTTTCGATTCCTACCTGGGTGGGAGTGAAGGCACAGATGATGCATAAAGTGAAAATTCTACAGGTGAGTAAACATCTCTGATGATACTCAGGCTCATGTGGTGAATAAATGAAAACAAACCACAATAACTTTTTTTTTCATTTATCAAATAGCAAAAATTATTTGAATGCTAATAATACAGATGATAGTTCTGTGAAATAGACTTCTCACCCACTCGTGGGGTAAGATGGCCACAATCTTCTAGATAGTGATTAAGTCACGATGTCTTTTGGTCCAGTAATTACTTTTCTGGGAATGCATTCTTAGGAAAAAGAAGCTTGATGAAGAAGTATATTTAATGGAGCGATCTAGAAGACGAAAAGGGGAAAAAAGTAGAGGAACAGTTATAAACACAGCTATTTATCTATTCAGCCAAATATTGTGCTTTTTAATGATCACGGAAACCTCACAATAATATGTAACGATAGGTAGAATAATATTGAAATAATGTGGTAAATGCTTGAAATGCGATACCAAATGTAAAAGGTAATACCACCCGGAAACAATGGTTAAATATATACAAAATATTTGCTTAAAAATGGGAAACTTGAATCAAACTAGACACTTTTCCTGTTACACTGGAATGTTGGGATGCCTTTATGTGAATAGTGGTTCGATATTGCCCCTCACATGACTGACTCAATAAAACACTGTTTCTAAAATATTTTTCTTAATAAAATAGGAACGTAAATTAACAAGTACATTACCGCTAGTCACATACATGGTTTCTACAGTCATACGCCCTGCCTTCCACTGATGTCCAGCCCAAGGGTTGGGGGATGTCTGGTTCTAGTTCCTCCTGCCCAGTGGACTTTTCAAGACAGTAGATGGGCACAGGGGCTCTGGGAAGGAACACAGAGAGGGTTTCAGGCCGCTCCTGCCAAGGGGATAGCCTTGCATTTATTTGCTTTGCAAAGGAATTGCACAGATAGAGTGATTGGACCCTGACTCTTAGAGGACTTTCAAGTCAGAGAGACCAGCCTCTTCTGGACACGGGGCTCGAGTAACTAACTTTCTGTAAAACGGGGGTGTGTAAAGTACTTAGCACAGGGCAGAGGACAGCCTTTCCAGGTGGCCCTTTTCGTCCCTTCTACCCCCACCTTTGCAGCCAAGTTCCTGCTTTCCTGGACCAGCTCCTGGGCTGTTGCACACGGATGCCGGGGGCAGATGCTGGGAAGCTGCTGGTGCGCCTCTTCCCACGTGCCGTGACCCCCGAGAGCAGGAGCAGAGAGATGAGATGGAGAACAGGAAGCAGCGGCGTGGAGACCCTACCGCCTGCCGCCTCGGAGAAAGAAGGAAAAGCAGCTCCAAGCATAGCAGGGACTACTCCCCAGCCGCCTGCAGGGGACACGGCGGGGGAGGGGGGGGCACACGGTCTCGGTGAGGACTGGGAAATAACGCATATGGCACGTGATAGACGCCTGGCACGTGGCAGGTGCTCCACACAGGTGCGTTTCGCTCTCCATACTTCCAGCGACATGGAGAGGACATGGGGAGCAGGGCGGGCTGTCGTGAGCTGGGAGATTGAATGTGGCCGGGGTGGGAGAGGAGCTGCTTTCGGTCTCGGCCTCCCATTACGTTGGGGATGCTTTTTCAGGGCGCGGTGGGGCGAGGACACTGGGGAGAAGCTGGAGGCTTACGAAAGCAGCCCCAGGACCTGGGAAAGGCTGCTGGCCAGGAGCAAGGGAAGGCGAACAGGAGGGACGGCCAGGAGCTGGCTACCAAGTACGTGCGGGGATGCCATCCTTCCCTTAGGATGTCCCCGTGGGACCATGCGTCTGTGCCCTGCATGGGCGGCTGCTTCTCCCTCTTGTCCAGGAGGTCCCTCCTTAAGGAGACGACAGAGGGGTCCCGAGGCAGCCTCCGACTTGCAGAGTTGACTGGGCAGGACCAAGTACTTCATGCCCAGGATGCCAGCTCGGGCAGGAGGAGCAAGGGAAAGTGTGAGCTTTCCCCTCGGGGTCTGGAGAGGGGCAGGGAGCCCCGGGAAGACCTTTTCCGGGCTGACGTGTCCTGTGCCTCGGGGGCTCCTGTCCGGGGTTTGGGCTCCTGGAAGAGATGGGACCGTCCTCCCAGATGAGGCAGCGCGGCCAGGGACGGCTCAGGACCCCGGGCCCACAGATCTAACCAGCAGCACCGTGAGGAGGAGGCCACAGTGTTCTGCCTGCGTCCCTCCCTCCAGCCGACTCCAATGTGGGGGTGCTGAGACTGGTGACCCACATGCTTTGAATGGATTTTTCTATTTTTGCCACTGCCTCTGCCGCCGCGGGCAGATTCTAGCATTTTCTGTGCCTTTTTACATCCCCTGCTGCCTGGATGGAGAGGAGAACATAACACACGGGGCCAAGGCTGTTCAAAATCAGGCAGCAGCGGAATCAGAACAAAGGAGGGAGAACATATGTCTCCAGCACGCTATGTTTTCGCCGCCTGCCCGGGCGCTTGGTGATGTCACTGCGGCGGGCGGGGGGAGTATTTACTATACGTTAGCATTCTGGCGACTTATTACTATTTTAGTTATCTTTAAAAAATTAGCCTGCCTCTTGCCATGAGACTCCAGCTGTAGAGTTTTTGTATATAGGATGGATGTGCAAATGTGCAAGGACACACACACACACACACATGCATGTACGGGGGTGGGGGGGTCTTCCTTTGTAATGGTGACTTTTAATGTGCCCTGGAATTTAAAGGTGGGATATTAACACCGCACAGCAAAGCTTAGAACAGACCAAGGGGATGGAAAACTGAGACATTAGCAGATGGATTTCACCACGTGGATAAGGAGCCGAGGTCATTGTTCAGTAGGACAGGAGCTTGTTTCCCCGGGCTCAGCCCCAGCGTCACACCAGGAAGGCTCTCTTCTTCAGCCGAGGCAGGTGGCCTCCCTGGTCCGAGCAGCCGGGGCTGGAGGGAGGGGATCCCAACCCCTTTCCCATTCCAGGGAAGCTGCTCTGCGTCTGAAGCCGCTGGGAAGGAGGCAAAACAGATCGGAAGTAGTCAACTGAGAATTTGTCTTTTTTTCTTGCCCTCAATACCTAGCATGATATCATGCCAAAAATAGGTGTGGAGAACGCACTTCTCAGGGGAGTGGATAAAGAGGTGTGTACGTTTCATTGCATTTTCTTGTCTTCCTTCCTTTGGTCCAGCTGGTCTCTCGTGATGTAGGTGCGGCATCTCTAGAGGTTTTCTTCTTTCCCTGGATCCTTATGTCACCTTGGGCATGGCTGGGAAGACCTACTACTGCTCTAAATCTCTTCGCTCGAGCCCTTCTAATTTTATTTAATACATTCAGAGTCTAAGTAAGAAACTGAAGGTAAAATTTGCAGCCCTCAGGGGGTGAAAAGGGCCAATCTGGAGGCCGAATCCCGGGAGAGCTACTCTCCTTAATTCTGGGGGCGAAACAGCACAAGAGGGCCGTTCACGCGGGGGGTCTGCAGGCGGGGTCTGCGGGGCTTCCAACACCAACAGGGAGTCGGAGGGGAAAGGCCTTGATCCAGAACGAGGCTGGCCCTCGATTCCAGAGCCTCAGCCTTTGACCGTTCAGTGGAGGCGCCACGTCCTTGGTCTGGGGACCACAGACCCAACAGCAGACCCGACACAACAGAAGTTTATTCTCTCCCAGTTCTGGAAGACGGAAGTCTGAGGCCGGGGTGAGGGCATGTGGGGCTCTTCCCGAGGCTGAGAGGGGAACGCGGCCGCCCTCGCATCCACCCGCCCGTGTGTGGGGGCTGGCCGGCGGTCTCCGCGGTGCTCTCCTGCGTGGACATCTGGGTCCACATGTCCCCCTTTCAAATGTCAGTCCTGTTGGATTAGGGCGCACCCCAACGCCCCTCATCTAAACACCACTACCTTCCACTAAGATTACTTTCTGAGTTTTGGGAGTTAGAGGACTTCATTGCGTCTCTTTTGAGGGGGACACAATTCAACCCATAACGGGTGCCGACAAAAACTCGGCCAACGCACCCTTGGCCTTCGTGACGTGCTCTGTGCAGCTTATTCACTGCGAAGGAGCCTCTAAGGCCCCTGGATAGAGCTTCCTGTGTAATCGGGAAGAGCTTCCGATCAGCATTAAAATTAAATATTTATCCTGATCCTTCATAACCCTCCTTAGACGAGGGGCAGTAATTGTCATGTTAATTAGTTCTACCAGCCTATAGTTCTGGGGAATAAAAGGCCCTGCGCATAATTAGTTGGCATGAAAAAACAACCCTGGCAAATATTAAATATTTAGTAACGAATATTTATTAACTTAAAATAACTATGTATCATAGCGGACCACAGAATGTACAATTCTGGGTTCACGGTGTGCCAGGGATCTAAAGGCTTCCGGAAGCAGACATGCCGGTCACTTTCATCTCACCTGGAGAGGCTGACCTCTGGCCCTTTGCAGCTCAGCACCGAGAGTCCCCGGCCTTCCTGAGAGCTGCCTTCACACGTGCTACTCATGGCCTGTCCACCTGCGAGGAGAATGGAGGGACGGGCCTCGTGCTGCCTCAACCAGGTGTGAGCACTGCACTTCCCCGATTTTTCATTTTTTCCTGGGCTCTTGGGATGGACGTGCTATGTTCTGCCAAAAGTCTGATTTCTTAGAAACGATCTTTCAAAAAGTACTCTGTGCACTTTAAACAGAGCCATGGGGGAAACCGTGACGCTATCCTCATTATGGTCATCCCTGTGATCACCTCGCCCAGCCCTACAATCCTTACCTGCTCGTGTCCCCGCGTAGCCTGCCCCCCGCCCCCCGGCTGGAGGGCGGACAGCTGTGTGCAGCTCTCCTGCATGGGCCCCGGTGGCCCCGCCCTTGGATTCCGGCCTCCTGTAGCCCCCAGTCCCCAACCCCGACTCTGGCTGGACTTGGTCGCACTTCCTAATGAGCAGAGCAGGTGCGGTAGGGGGGCGGCATGCCACCCTTGCAATCAGGTGGCAAGGCAGTGACACTGTGAGCTGCCCGTCTCTCTCCTCTCCCTCCTGGAGGGCTTGCTCCGATGAAGCCAGAGGGGTCCAGAGGACAGGGCCTGAGGGCACCCCCAGCCCGTGTCTGTAGAGAACCAAGGCCCTTGACCCCACTCCCTGAGAGCGAGCTCAGCAGAGAGCTACTCAGTGGAGTTCGGGATGACTGCTTCCCTGGACGATGGCATCTTGGTCACAGCCTCCAAGAGCCCGAACCAGAGGACCAGCGCAGCAGGCCCAGGGTCCTGAGGCACAGGAACGGAGAGTAAAAAATGCTGTTCGAGTGTGTACAAGACTGAGCTATGTCCCCCCAGCCCCAAATTCATAGTTTGAGGCTCTGACCCTGATGTGACTGTATTTGGAGATGCGGCCTTTTAGGAGGTGATCAAGGTGCAGTGAGGTCATAACAGAGGCCCTGGTCCAAGAGGATGGTGTCCTTGTGAGAAGAGGGACACCAGAGATGTGGGTGTGCAGAGGAAGGCCATGCAAGGACACAGGAAGAAGGCGGCCGCCTACAAGCCAAGGAGCGAGGCCTCAGGTGAGAGCACAGCTGCCCACACCTTGATTTTGGACTTCCGGCCTCCAGAGCTGGGAGACATAGCTGCCCGGTCTATGGCACGTTGTTACGGAAGCCTGAGCTGCCTGATACCTGCTGCTAAATGTGGGGATCACTTTTTCTGCGGCGAAAGAGAAATAACACAATCCTCGGCACGTGTGGGATTCCTATCACTCCAGGCTGTGAACAAGATAGGAGAAGATCAAATCTCTGGGCCTTAAGAACCTCACAGTCTATGAAGGGAGACCAACAAGGAGAGTAAAGCAAAAGAGCTCAGCGACAAGAAATTACCACGTTACGGGAGAGATGGGCGAAGGGGAAGCGGAGATTTGGGTGGGGGGCACTTCCCTCTGCCATGGAGGAGGAAGAGGGGGAATGGCACCCCACCTCTCTGAGGAACGGTGGCTGAGGGGACACGCGAAGGATGAGGAGAAGTCCCACAAGCTGACGAGGGTGGGGGGGAAGACAGTTTATGAAGAAGGAAATCGTGGATGCAAGAGGGAGCATCACACATCTTCCCTGCTCACCCCACACTCCACGGGCTTTGCCTTCTTGATCCACATGCTATCCCACTGAGGTTGGTTCTGAAATCATCTCCATGTTGTAATGGGATATGTGGTGGCTGAGAGAGGTTAAGTCAGTTGCCCAAGGCCACACAGCTCATCCCACAGTTGCCAAGTCTCACACCG
>CM052883.1:2301254-2348732 GCA_028534135.1 Potos flavus
CCAGTCACGGACGCTGTTACTTCTCTACACAGTACTTATCATGGACCAACCCTTGTCTATTAATCCATATTTCTTTCTCTTGTCTGATGGGTTGGCCATTTGTTTTGTTGGTGTCGTGGCCAGGAAAACGTCACCTATGGATATCGGAGTCACCGTGGCTCTCATTGGCTCACATTGTCGCTCCCTCGCCCAAACGATGCCTGCGCTACTTGCACGGGTCTGTGGTTGCTCGGTACTGTACAATGTGTGGGTACGCTCACCATCCCTCTCCCGTGTCCCTAGCCCCAGATACCTTTTCTGGCAAAAAGGGCATAGGAAGAATAAGGTGGGAGATCAAACTTCTGACCCTAACAGGCCATTAATTTGCTTGATGACTTTAGAGGAAGTGCTATGGGTGGAATTCTGTCTCCCCCCAAAAGACAGGTTGAAGTCCTAGCCCTCCGCACTTCCGAGTGTGACTCTAGCTGGACACGAGGTTGTTGTAGGCATAATTAGTCAAGGTAAGATGAGGTCACCCCGGAGTAGGGTGCCCCCAATCCAGCGTGACTGATGAGAAGTTATCTAAGAAGGTGGCTGTGCAGACACGGAAGCCACATGAAGACAAAGGCAGGCCCGGGAGAGGCAGACCTGGGGCTCCCGGAGCTGCAAGAGGCAAAGGGTCCCCCCGCCCCTGGTGGCAATGGGAGCCTGACCCAGCTGACACCTTGATTTGGAACTTCTGGCCTCCAGACACGACAGAGAAGACATTTCTGCTGTTCTAAGCCACGCCCAGACGGCAAGTCTCGTGACTTCTCTAAGCCTCAAACTCCGCATCTCAAAAATGGGAATGACATCTGTGACACTTACAGAGAAAAATCACAAAGATTTTAAAAAGACCTTCATTAAGTTAATGCATAGAGAACGCCATGTTTCATCGTTAAAGCTCAGGCACTTTGTCTCTTAAATAGGAAGAGAGCGATCCTGGTGACAATCCGGCCACGGAGTTGCGCTCAGTTCTCTCATCTTTAAAACTGGTGCAGGGACACCAGCGCCACTCATCTTCACTCAGCCACAGAAACGTGCGATGGCTCTTCCATATTTCATTGATTTTTGATTGATATCCCGTCTACTTCCAACATGGATTGGAGGCAGCTCACCGTCAAAACACAGACACAAGTTTTATGCATTCCAAGCATGGCACTCCGCGAAGACACGACACTAAACTACAGATAATATATGGTGATGGGGACTACTACATGCTGAAAGGGTGATAAATTTTCAGGACTCACGTATGAAGATGTATCTTTCTACTACCGTGTGACTCGGGTTATTTCATTTATTTATTTCATCAATTTTGTTCTTTTGTTTTCCTAGCGATTTCTGGGAATGACAAACTGATCATGGCTTAATACAAACTGTGAATCTTGTAGTCCCCTGTGTGTGACTTAGAGGGTAATGAATGGTGGGGGGTGGGTGCGTTTTGAAGACGCTCTCGGTTTCCTCTGACTGCAGGCACTATTCCGTTTGATCGATCGGTGGCGAGTCACACATCCATTTCTGTTTGGTAACGCAGGCGGCATGCAGAGCTCTGTCTGTGGGTCTGCTCTCCAGCACGGCTCTGCTAAGCAAGATCGGGGAAGGCTCATCATTGAGAGTTCTGGCTCAAGGATTTTTTCTGCTAATTCCTTCGAGGCCAGGTTCAAATCAATTGTCACCCTTTCACATATTTTTTACTTCATTGTTCAACTAATTAACCAAATGTTACTTTATATTGGTATGATACCATATAGTTATAAAATACCTTCATTTTAAAATAATTATCGTTTCTCCATTTTTTCTTTTTTTCTTTTCCTTCCTCCCTCCCTCCCTCTTTCCCTCCCTCCCTCCCTCCCCTCCTTCCTTCCATCTTTCTTCCTTCCCATCTTTTTTTCTTTCTTTTCCTTCCTTCCTTCCTTTCCTTCTTCCTTCCTTTCCTTCTTCCATTCCTTCTTCCTTTCCTTCTTCCATTCCTTCTTCCTTTCCTTCTTCCTTCCTTCCTTCCTTCCTTCCTTCCTTCCTTCCTTCCTTTCTTTCTTTCTTTCTTTCTTTCTTTCTTTCTTTCTTTCTTTCTTTCTTTCTTTCTTTCTTTCTTTCTTTCTTTCTTTCTTTCTTTCTTTCTTTCTTTCTTTCTTTCTTTCTTTCTTTCTTTCCTGTGTGTGGTTGGCCATTTCAATAACAAGAAGACCGACCACCTGACCCGCCTGACTTCTCCCAGGTGTCTCTTTCAGGGACTGGAGAGGCTGACCCTGATGACCCATCCCTGACTTCATCTACTCTTTCCATGACCCCAGGACCTGCAGGTAGATGTCTCTGGAGTGTCTTTAGGACCTACCGTACTGTACCACACGGCAGACACCTCACGCATGCTTGCCCTGCCAGTCAGGGTCGGGACTGGTCTGGCAGCAAACGTACCAAGCAGGGATCTCTCATACGCTCTTTGCCTTCAGAAGACAACCTGGTTGAGTGTCCAGGAAGCTGAAAATTCGCCTCGATGAACCATCTTTTCATTAATGCGATGTGTAGAAACATATCAAGGGGAGCTGGCACAAAGGACCCCAGGAAGCCATAAGCGTGTCTGTTACGGGAAAGAGGGGCTTGCCCTTGGGTGGCAGAGGGGCTGCGGAAACCTTCGCCTGGGGACAGGAGGAGTGGGACAGTGCAGGAAATGGCTGATGCTCTTCCCTTGGAGGAAGGTTGCAAAGTTGTGATTTGATTCTTCCCTCTCTTTTCTCCAGCATCAACAGATTTTATAACCTATTATTCTTTTTTTTTTTTTATTAACACATAATGTATTATTTGCCCCAGGGTACATGTCTGTGAATCATCAGGCTTACACATTTCACAGCACTTACCGTAACACATACCGTTATAACCTATTTATTCTTAATTGGGTCTTCTCAGTGGAATACACGGATCAAAATAAAAAAGGCACGGGGAGACCGTGATCTTCCTTCATGCTGAGTCATCTTTGATTTCTGCTTTTCTGCGCTGAACCCCTTTTGTGCCCGGTGTTCCCCTTCCTGGATTGTCTCCGGAACACCTGTCTTTAGTCTCTTCGTGGAAGCACCAGACGTGGTCTCCCATTTCAGGCTGCGAGTGGATTGATTATTCTTGCTACCACAGGCCTTGGGTCTAGTGTTCTTGGTGGAACATGGATGCCAGACTGTCCTTGTAACATCGGACTTGTCCTTAGACCACTTTGCGTGAAATACTGACTTCGTGGGTCCAGGCAGAAATAGGAGACCAGGGCTGGGTGCGTTAACAACTCAAACAGGGATCAGGGACAAGGCCACAGGAGAATCACACTTAATAAGTATCTGACACGATGGGGGTTATTTCGTAACTAATGCTAAGCTTCAATTTCATCCATCATTACAAGATGTCAAAGCTGCTCTTTCTTCTGTGACTGTGTCTATATGTCATGCAGCCTGGAGGGAATGTGTCTCTATGTCAACACATCCCAGATGATTGGGAGGATAGAGGATCGCCTCTCCTGTTTACTCTTCACCTGTGCATCAATAGTCCATTCCCACTGAGTGTGCAGGTATGAATGCCTTGGCGTTCGTGCCTTAAGTAAGACTTCGCATACTGGGCATGGCTATAGTTATTTCATATGGTGGAAGAGATTAGATCTGCAAATACAGAGGAGAATCCAGACAGATCTGGGATATGGTAATTATGGAGACTGCAAGGTCCAAAGCTCCTAACTGAAAGAATATTAGAATTTTGTGACCAGGTAAGCAGTTTGGGTTGGAGTATATGACAAGATGGTCTATACTGAAAAGGGAATTAAAGAATCAGGGGCCTCTTGTAATGATGAGGAATTATGTAAAGTAGAAATGTAAGAAGGATTATGGAAGTAATTGAATTTCTCTTTCTAGTTTTCTTGACACCTCTGTGTTATACGGTCATGGCACTCTTCCTCATTTATCTACCTCTGAGTAGACTGAGGGGTCTGGATGTTCCTAAATACAGTAGCAAGACAGATGTATTAACAACCTCTCTGATGCCAGCCAGTGAGACAGTCATATTTCACGGCTCTCGTGTAATCAGGGGCTACAAAATTTAATCAAGGGGTACATATTTCATGCTTGTGAGACCATGACTTTGAAATACTGTTTTGTTTTTTTTTTAAGTACAAGAAAAGACCCATACTAACATTGGGTTTTAAACCAATACTATTGAAATATTTAAAAGAACTTAGATGAAACTTAGAATATTGAGCTCACGTGATTGGAAATCTTAAGTTTAAATGTGAAAAAGTTTTCCAAGTGGCGGATAAAGAGCAAAGTGGTCTGTTGCTTATTTCCCGACTTCCTTCTTCTATATCTTTAAACGGATGCCTCATTCATGGCACTGCATCAAAAGAGAAAGATGTTGATTATAATGATTGCCTTAATATCATCTTTCTTTCTGAATTGTTTCAAAGCCAAAATATCAGCGTGGTGCTAGATTGAGTGGAAGGTCTCGAAGCATGATAGAAATGCCCAGCGCCCTGCGTCTTGTTCTCTACATGGCAGTTTTCCAGTTTAGAGCCTGTAGCCGTGATCTTGGCAAGAGAGAACACGCTATCAGGTGACCGGAAGTACAACAGCCCGTGTCTCCATTGCCTTTCAGACTCACTAGATAAACACTCGCCAGGGAAAGACTAGTAATCCCTGTAGCAAAGAGACATTAAAGATGGAATCGCTGTAATCAGGCCACCAAATCATCACCCGAAAGGCCAAAGGCATCTAGAGGCATCTTGTCATTCTGGACCTGGAAGTGGTACACAGATTATGGACCATATCGCAAGAGGAAACAAAATGTCTTATGAATTTCCAGAAAATGATACGTCTGTTACCATCCGAAGTAAAAGTACGTGCGCGTATTGAAACAATGCCACCACCACAGCCAGAATGAAACCTAAAATGGACGTTATTTTATTTATTTGTTTATTTATTTATTTTTAAGTGTATTTAAACAACCTCTACACTCACCATGGGGCTCGAACTCACAACCCTGAGACTGCGAGAACCCAGTGCTCTGAGCTTAGCAGGGTCTCCAGTGGATGCTGATATGTGATCAGGTGTGACACCGATCATCTAACCGTCCTGGGAGGGATGGACGGGAGATTTGGGTTCAGATCACTCGGGCTCAACGTCCCACGTTCCACCTGACAGACTGGGTGCACACGGACCCACTCACACACAGCCAAACTCTCACCCATAAACACCCGCGAGCACACGTGCGCACACACACACACATCTGAACACATCATTCTCTAAGGAGAAAGAGAGAGAGAGAGAGAGAAGGAAAGGAAGCTCTTGGAAACAGAGAAGAAGGGACAGCTTTGGAGGATTGTTGCTGTTCCCGTCCCCAACAGCAGAAAGACCAGGGACCCCTCCACTGGTCTCTGTTCCCTGCCGGGGGTCAGGCATCCTTTTATTGCTTCAAGAGTCCGCGATGACGACCACTGTTTCCGCTCCTGCATATGTCAGGGCCAAAGGCCAAAGGACAGAAGGCCACCAATCTCTTCACCTGGAAGAAGAAAGAATGAACTCATCTAAAACAATGCCTTTTCCTGCCTTTGATTTCTTCAAGGACATTTCCACCGACCCTACGTGAAATAGTTAATGATCCTGACTCCAACCTGTGAAGTTTAAAACATTTGCAAGACAAACGGGTCCCCTTGTCTGAAGACTGCAGTACCAAGGCAAGCAGCCCCTGTCCGTGGCCGCCCTGGGGAGAGAATTTAGGGTAGAGGGTAGTCTGTGACCCCAAGTAGCTCTTTTGCCTTCTGCGATGGGCGGTAGCTAAGTGTCTTCAGCTAATACATTAGGCTTCGATACAAGATAATATTGGAAATGTAATTGTACGAGCAATGCGATTCTCTCCCTGCGGCAGAGCTGAGTCTCCTGCTTAGAAGCTTTCCTGCCACAGGAGGGAGGGAGCGTCCAGGGACCGGGGGTGGCGCCGGCCTCGTCGGATTCATAGTTCACCTCTGCTCAGATGTATCTGCAGTTCAAAAGTAAGCTTCTCAATACCCCTTGACGGGACGATTTCTAGGGTTTCTTCCAGCCTTAATGCTTTATATTTCTGTTCCACTAATCAGGGCACTTTGAAGGCCCGGAGTCCTGTTTTTCTAGCTTTCCCAACGCCTTCCCCAGCCAACCCCCATCTAAGAAGCATTTATTAGACGGGATGTAGGCGGAAGTAGTACAAGAAAGACATGTTTTTGTAGAGCCTGCCTTTGACAACACATTGACCCAAAGCATCAAAACCCTTTTGAGTCTGAAGCTGAATGAAACCCGCAACCTCCTTGCCTCCCGCCTCGGGACTCCCTTCGCAGAGTTCCACAGGCTTTCCAGGACTGGGTCCCTGGAAGCGCAGAGCCTGCCGTCTTAAATAGCTCCTGATCTTTGTATCATTAATGCTCCGAAAACTGAAGGGCCTTATAATTATCCAGCCGTAGGAACACAGCAGAGGGCACTAAATTTTGCGTAAGTACAGCCTATTGCAAAAACGGAAGCCAAAATATATAATTAGGTTGGCATCAACGTTCGATAGCTGTGCGGCTCGGTGGCACATGGCCGGGACGCGTGTGAAGGGCAGGCTGCGGGGGGTAACGTGGCAGAAGCACTTCCCTAACGGCCGGGCCGCCGCTGCCCCCGTCCCCGCGCGGTCCGGGAGTCCTGCCACCACTCCGCGCGGACAGGAGGCGTGCACTCTGTGGCTCCTGGCGCGAGGGAGAAACAGCCCTCCCTGCCCGCACATGTAAGTGAAACGCAGAGTCATTAGATTACACTCTTTCAGGCTGATCCCAGTGCAAGAAAACGGTTCCTCTGCCCATCGACATCAAGACGCAGCCCCCTACTCCCAGACGAGGTCCCCAGGGCGAGGGTCGTGATTTTCCATAACGAATTCCCAGAGAACTCTTTAGACCAGGGAAGGAAAGTGGTTGCTTTGACCTATTGCCTGCCTATAATCGTGATTAAGTCATTGGCGATTTTGTGACAAGCTTGTTTCCGTGTCCAGTCGTGATATTTTTTTAAAAAAATCTGCAATGTGGCTGCGTCGGGCCAATGTAGACGCTCAGGCAAGAACAAGAACATTTTCTGCTTCAAAGTTGATTGAAGCCTAGGACATATTCTTAAGGAACCAAATGATGTTGTCCTTTATTAAGGGGGCTGGCCAATATTTAAGCTTTTTTGACCTATGAAAGCAAGGGTATCAGCCATGGAAGCTGGGGAACAAAAAAACCCCTAATTACTATTAATGAGATTCATTATAATACGGAGTCTCCCAGCAATGAATTTTAAATGTCCCTTGTCAATTTTTCTATCAACATGACACAGAAGAGAGCACCTACCCCAGAGTGCCATGCCCCTGCATTCTTATTAGCTGATACGGATAATCTATTTATTTTTGGACTTGTCATGTCGGTGGGGGAGGGATCCATGCTTCCCTCAAATCAATTTTTCCGCCAAAAATGAAAAGCTGAGGCATTTGTGTGGCATGTTTCTAAAATCACATATTAAAAATAATTGAGAAGAATTAAACTGTAATTGCGTTTTTCTTCCTTTTCTTTTTTATCCCCCCCCCCGTTTGGATTACTACAAATTACTCTTGTCGTTTCTTGTTATCGGATGGCGGGAACTCCTGTGCTGACATAGTTCAGAAAAACCAAGGGTTTTTTTTGTGAAAAACATGATTCCAACTCTTTATCAGAGGCTAAGTGATATCTTCCTAGAAGTGACTGTCTTGAAAATGGTACCCAGTAGAAATAAAATGTGAGCCACGTAGGCAATTTTGAATGGTCTAGTAGCCACATGTTAAAAAATAAAAAGAAATATATGAAATTAGTTTTAACGCTTTATTTAAGGCAATAGATTCAAAATATTATTGTCAACACATAATCAACATAAAAATTGTTTAAGTAACCTGTTTTTCTGTCTCCTTTCACGTTCCGTACCCCTGGTGCGTCACTACCCACGTTTCGAGAGCCCAACAGACCGATGTGGCTCGTGTCGTCCACGCCGGGCAATATTATTCCTCCTGAGAAAATAGTTTCTCTGATTCTCACTTGAGAAACTGAAGATGACGATTTAAAAAGCTGTTTGCAATTTCACTTCTTTAGATAAAACGTTGTTTGCAACTATCCTTCTCTAGGTTAAATACCTTACAGCTGTTAAATCTTACTTTTCTAAAAGGTGAATGTGTTTTATTGCTCAAATACAAACTTTTGTTTTTTAAAGGTAAGCCTCAGCTGAACCTGAGGGATGAACTTCACTAGTCAAATGCCTCAGTTCATTAGAAATACCTGCCTCGGCCGAAGGCTGGAGCGTGTGGAAAACAAAACAGAATTTCCACATGTGGAGACAAATCATTTCTCACTATTTATTTAAGTTGCATGTGGAAATCAAACAATTTAAAACAGGAAAATGAAGTTTTTATAGTACTTTTTTTGTTTTGTTTTTTAAAAACCGAAGAGGTCCTCTTTTTTTTTTTAAGATTTTATTTATTTATTTGACAGAGAGAGAGAAGGAGAGAGAGAGAGACCACAAGGAAGGGGAGCAGCAGAGGAAGAGGGAGAAGCAGACTCCCCACTGAGCCAGGAGCCCGATGAGGGACTCGCTCCCAGGACCCTGGAGATCATGACCTGAGCTCAAGGCAGACACTCAACGGACTGAGCCCCCCAGGTGCCTCTTTATAGTACTTTTAATTAGTCAAACCTATCTGAAAATATGTTCATAAAGAAGTATAAAAAATTTATTTATTTTTATTTCTTTATTTCCATCTAAATCCAACATAATTTTTCAGTTTTTCTGTGACTCTTTCTCATCTGTAAAGTAGGGATGATCATAGTACCTACCTCAGGGCTTTTTCAAATAGACTTTTTTTTTTTTAAGGGAAGGTTCAGGTTCACAGCCATAGTAAGCAGAGAGTTCCCATATGCCCCTGGCGACCTCCTGACACGATGCCCACCCCCGCCCCCCCGGCTCCTGCTACAAAAGCATGAGACATTCATTGCAATCAGTGCCCCCACATGTCCCAGCTCTGGCTCCTGGGCCACATTTCTTGAATTCGATACAGACGTCCTGGGTCCCATAGTCCACGGACAGTGCCTACTCTCCCGCTGCTAGGGCTGAACCTACTACATTCTTTCCTACTGTTTTTCCAAATCAAGTATCTTGTAGAAATGTATTAATATTTCTCCTGCCGGCTCTCATAGGCTTGAATTATGGAGGTACCAGGGAGACTCAGGGATTTCTTGGGATTTTTCAGGCATGTTGGACATGATTCAAAGTCCCTAGTTGTACCTGGTGATGGCGAGGTTTCATTCAGCCACCTCGATTTGAGGACATCGAGAACCAGCACTTGTCGCTTTATGGTTATTCTCTGGAAGGCAACCAACCAAGATTTGATCCCACATCTTGTAACTTTTGGTCACAAGCCTTTCTACGCCGGCATACTCTCCAGCCATGATCCGATAGTAACCGAATGGACAGACATGTTGATTGCTCATCATGGGGGTATATTTTAAACTTCGTCCTGAGTATTCCCTTGCTGGCCTTTGAGCATCCCAAGTGTGATGTCGAACACGCCTCATCATTCAAAATGGCAGAACCATCCAGATCTGCCAACATTTGGGTAGTTACTCTTCCTTGCAAAGGTCTTTAAAGAAACAAGAATTATGTGCTTAGCGCTTAAACAACGTAACCAAGTTTACCATCATTACTGTTTGTTTCTGCAGAGGCCCCGTGACATGCAGAAAACATGAGAACAATGGCTTTTGTTTGGTTGTGTGCAGTTATCAGTGGCAGAGACAGAATTCAGGTCACAGCCCAAGAGAAAGCTGTTCGCTGCACAATCCCTTCCCTTTCGGGATGCAATATTTACCCGTTCGGGGTTTAATGTGTATTTGTAAATACTGATATGTATTTACTGGCTTAAGGTGATTTTTTAACCTTAGAATTTCTGCCCCTTATTGAGGAGAGCCCTAATGTGCCCCATAGGCTTGACTGAAATAACCTTCCCTACCAAACGTGATGCGTTCTTATTTTTCCTGTGGGACGTCTAGCTTTAATCCTTCCTTCCAGTCTCTACCATCCATCACTTCCAAATGGTTGCAATTTGCTGAACAGCCTGGATTGTCGCTGCTTCTGGCCTTTGCACCTGCTGTTCTCAGTGTCTGAGACCCTCTCCAGACCCTTTGAGCATGTAGAACATTCTGCTCATCCCTCCAGATGGAGCTCAGCGCTTTGCCTAGCTCCTCTTCTCTGGAAGCCCCGCCCCTCTTCCGGGGACTGTTACCTGCCTTCGTTTGTGCTACACCAATAGATGGGATCTTTCTGTTGTTTTATTCCTGTCTTATAATGTCCCTTGAATTCTATGCCTGTTTCTTAGCCATTCTGACTGACGCAAGACCTTCGTTTGAAAAAGTCATCAAGATACACACAAACCCACCTGGCAAAGGAGGGCCCCCCAAACGTGTTGGGCCGGGAGCTAGAGGCACACGCCTACCATTTCCTGGGTAAATTCCAGAGTCGCTTTTATCACATGCATTTCTACAGTTGGACATTTTCATGTAGTTTCTGGGTATTTCTCTTTTCTTCCTTGACTTTTTCCTGGTTCATTTTCACATTAGAAGTTTAATTTTTAAGAGTTCTGAGACCAATGTGTACAATGGGGATCCTGTCAGGGAAAACGTGAGATCAGCTTCTAGACGGTTCTGGAAAACGTTAATTCTAGGAGGTACTTGGCTTCTCCCATTCACAGAAATTATTACTTTAGCCAGAATTCATCTGAGGATCTATTGTGCACTAGGTGCTGTGTCTCTACACTTAGTAGAGAATTAGAATCTTGTTTAATGATTGTAGAGTATTTTCTAAGTGAATGAAAATACAACAGCATTGAAAAGGTAACAGCATTGAGAACAGTGTTATCTCAAACATGCTATAAACAAAATTTTTGGGAGTTAGAATGTGATACAGTAGCTTTGTCGTTCATTTCTATTGTTATTTGGAGATAAGGTATTTTATCTGTATATCTAGTATTTACCAGTATCTACATCTCTGTGTAACTCTCCACCCATTTGTTTGGAGCAAAAAATCGGTTGTGATCCTTTGAATTATTCAGAACTTTTGTTACATCACAAGTGGTAATTTTTCTCAATTTTAACTCAAACTTTTTTGGACAAACATGCATCTAATTTTTTTTTTTTACATGTAGCCAGTTTGATTCCAATGAAAGTAAACACTTTTAAAGACTTTGTTGGGGGCCCCTGGGTGACTCAGTCGTTAGGCGTCTGCCTTCGGCTCAGGTCATGATCTCGGGGTCCTGGGATCGAGCCCCGCATTGGGCTCCCTGCTCAGAGGGAAGCCTGCTTCTCCCTCTCCCACTCCCCCTGCTTGTGCTCCCTGTCCTGCTGTGTCTCTCTCTGTCAAATAAATAAATGGAATCTTTAAAAAAAAAAAAAAAAAATTTTTGTTGGTAGAATTAGTAAATGTCAATGCCCAATAGTTCTATTTAGCATTTCTCTTCTCTTACATCGTTGCCCATGTGAGGTACAACCTTTGCTGGTACCATCATCCTAATGGTGAACCAGCATAGCTTTATTAGGTATTTTCAAGCAGTGGCATCATGAAGAAATCCCATCTGCAGATGATCACATAGATCAATACTCAGAGATCAAGGCAACTCCAAGAAACATAAAGAGGTAACGAATCTGTTCCCTTTCTGCAGGTTTATAGTTATTGATTAGGCTTATTACCCTGCACAGCT
Source organism: Potos flavus (assembly GCA_028534135.1). Lineage (NCBI taxonomy): Eukaryota > Metazoa > Chordata > Mammalia > Carnivora > Procyonidae > Potos > Potos flavus. The sequence continues at coordinate 2,313,039 of CM052883.1, forward strand.
CCCAAGTTAGTTGAGAACAAATGCGTAAAGCTTTTAGAGAAGTGGCCTTGTCAGATTTTTCCTTTGTGTGTATTTAATGCCGATATGTGAAACAAATCTGAATGTGATATGCATGAACACAATCTTTGCTGGCTTTTTAATTGGTGTTTCCATTTCTTGATCATTGATTTAGAAGAGGTTTCAATATGTTAAAAATCTTTGGCAAGCTGGTATCATTATTAAATTAATGTCTTAGAAATATCCATCTGGCGGCACAGGGCAGATCTAACGTCAGGGAAACTGGCAGAAAACATGGTGAACTAGTAAAAAGGAGAAATGCCAGGAGATAGTGAACGACAGTAGAAGAGAGATGAGGAGAAGGAGGTGGAACCAGCAGATTTAAGAAGGCCAAATCAGCGGGAATTGGTAGTTCTATTTGATACACGGAGAAAAGGACCCTCATTGTCGGAGACTCTAAAAGAAGCAACCATTTGAGACAAATAAATAATGTAAAAAATCCTTATTATATCACTGGTGAGCTTGGTGAGAAAGAAAATTGGGAAGGCTGATGATCATAAAATCTTGTCTAAAGGGTTCAGGTTTTTAAAGTAGGGCATAAAAACAACACCCAATCAAGAACTTATAGGAATGCAGCCAACGGCTCTTCTATCAGGAGAGGAAAGCTGGTGGCCCAGGGACTTTGCCCATTGGAATGCCATGGATAGTGACGACGGCAATGAGTCCGCTAACCCTGATGCTGTGCCACAGGCAGTCACCGTTCTCGGCATGCGACATGGATAATCTGTGTCCTGGACGAGGACCCTCAGGCAGCACTGGGATTGTCCCCATTTGAAAAGGAAAAATGATTCGCCAAAGGACTGAGAGCCAGAGGAACTTTGTGAGAACGCTCAGAAAAAGAAGTGCTCTCGGGAACAAGGTGAGCCCACGGTCTGAGTTCAATGTTAATAGAAGACCGAAGGCAGTACCGCTCCTCTGCCGCTTTCCCCCGGCCTTCTCCGCCAGCGGGATCGATCTTTCCGGCGAAGCCAGGAGAGGCCACCGGAGCTGTGGCAAGTGGAGTCCCACGTAGCCGAGCAGGTAAGAGAGCGGCAGCTCCTCGGCAGACTGAGCCCCCAGCTTCCCCTGCATCTCATCCCAACGGGTGCAGAGCATAAACGCGTGATTGCAAAACCAATTTCATCTGTCTTTGGAGAATCACAAAGAAAGTGAGAAGGCAAAGCCATGAATGCCAGAAACTTCCGATGCCCTTACTCGATGACACGGCAGTTCCTGGTACGGCTGGGGAGCGGATTGCAGAGTGATTAGGCAATAGATTTACAAGCCCTTTAGAAAAAGAAGTAATAATTTCAAGGAGTCGGCAGGGTTCACTGCCAACAAGTCATACCTCATTTGCTCTCTGATGCTTTTATAAGACTGGGGGACGGGACGACAGAACGTGGTGGATCTGGGTCTCATCAAAGCTTGTCACAGAACCTTTTATAAAATGTTCGTGGAAACAACAGGATGATATGAGCTGACTGATAGTTAAATCGAATGCGATGTAAAGTAGCAAATAACCGTAAGCAAAATAAAAGTGGTGATTAATGTACTGATATCAACCTGAAAGGAAGTTATTAGCAGCAAGCCAAGAGGTTCTGATATGATTAAATCCAGTCAAATGCTTTTACCATTCACTTACTTGAAGCCATAGAAAACATGCTTCTCAAATTAGTGAAAATCTAACGATGGGGGCGGGGGATAAATCTACTACAGTAGGTGAGAACATTGAGATTCAGATAATCCAGACCTGCCCCTGGGAAGCTAAAAAGAAAACGTCGGAAAGTTCTTCCAGAGAAATCCTTCAAAATGAGGTAGATGCCATCAGCTCAAAGTTGGTGAGGATTTCTGCTTTGACCATGGTAAAGTGAGGCTGACATGCCTCCCCTAGAGATTACTCCAAAGTAAACAAAATGGAAACAAATTAAATCTCACCTTTGATGAAACAAACAAGAAATCCTAGGGGATATGTCTCTAGTACCTCTAGAATTTCCCCCATTAAATAACATGGTGGGGTGATTAAGGAGATCATTGTCATTATGAGCACCGGCTGATGGATGGAATTGTCGCATCACTATATTGTGTACCTGAAACTAATATAACACTGTATATTAACTATACCGAAATAATATAAAACGAAGTAAAATAAAATATGGTGGATTGGAGACTATACCCATCTATATATTTATCTGTGTATAGATGGTGTGTGCCTATGGTATGTGTATTCTTATTAAGAAAACATTCTATTTTCTTGAGTATTTTTTATCATGAGCAGGTGTTGAATTTTGTTAAAGGCTTTTCCACATCTACAGAGATTGAGAAGAAATATGACTTAAACTAATTTTTAACCGAAAACATCTCAAATCTTTTCAGTGGGAAAGAGTCACTGAAAATCATCACGAAAATACGAAAAATTGCATTTCCTAATTTAAGAAACATGAATCCTTTTTTTCAAAAGTGAACTTCCTGAACTTGCGTACCCATGAGCACACTTTGGAGAGCAATGACCTTGTTGATACCCATCTTCCCTCCTTCATTATGTATAAGGATAAAGGTGATCCCGCAGAGGTTAGCACAGATAGTAAGTAGATAGCGTTCAAGTCAGAATGGAAGCTGGCATCTCAGGGCTCTTCTGCTAGTAGAGGGCCACCTCTCACAGCTGTTTTCAGGACCTTTATTATGGGATCGTCTCAACAGACCTCTTACACAACAAGCCTAGCCAATTGGCACGCCTCTCTTCAGAATCCAATGATTTGAGAAGGCAGCATGTCACTATGGAAATGCTGAGGGCTCACATGAAAGGAACACTTTTGGCAATAAAGTCTTCTGACACCTTGGCAAATTATTTTGTATGTGTTTTCTTTATTTCTTGTGAATTACCAAGGCTTATGCACGTAGGAAATAAAAGAGCATGAATTGTTTGGCTTGTTTCTTTATTTTTCCTCTTTCCAGTGGTAAGGAAGCAATACGGAGGATAAAAATCCCATGGTCAAGAGTGTAACGTTTTATGAGTTTGAATTCTAAGAACAGAAACACTGCAACTGGAATTGGAAACAAGGAGAGACAGACCGAGAAGGCATGCGTGTGAACCCATTGGTTAAAATGTGGTCTGGATTTCCAGCCCATGACCTGGCTCACCCTCAAGGCCAACTTTGCACAGCCTTAAATTCAACAGGTGTGTTAAAGTGACAAACACTATGATTTGCTTTTTCCTGGGAGGATTTGATTATGTTGTCCTTCACTCTCCAAATCGGCATAGACGTTTTTACGGTCAACACTAAAAACCCAGTTTTCCTTCTCCCTTGGTAATATCCCCCACCTTTGATCGGTTGTCTTAGGGAATGCCACTAAAAAGTGCCAGACAAGGTGTGTAGTCATGACCAACCTCGGGTGAAGGCAAAGCCACTCAAAATAGGACAGGTTTGCTCTTCGCCCTGCCTTACTGACCGCGCATTTTCTTGCGCACAGAAATAGATAAAACCCAACCTTGAGCTTCCTCTATTTGCAAGAGCTCCTGGACTTGAACGCCGACTCTGAACCACCATGCACAAAGGGCATATTTCACAGAGGTATAAAGATACTGTATCTTGCGATAGCGCATAAATTGTCACTTTATATCGTGGGCTCTGTACCTTTTTTATTGTAGCAAAATGAAGCTTTTTTTTAAGCATCTACTGCTGGTCTCTATAGTTTGCTCATCGCTCCTTCTCAGCATGAAGACCGGTCTGCAGTCATAGTACCTTTGCCGTTGACTCAAGGCCCCAGAGTGTCCCCTGAAGCCTCAGACCTTGGGCTCCAATGCAGTCTTGCAGTTCTGGCCCGACGAGCTCTCAGATCCCTTTGGGCTTTTCCACGGCTGGCAGGTTTACCCCAAACCTTTAGGCTTAGGTGCATTTTCCCAGGAGAAGTCAGCCATAATGTTGCATTAATAAAGCTTATTCATTTGGGTTAGAGTGGTTTCTTTTTTTCCATGGATCCACATGTTGAGTTCCCATTCATGGTGCGTTATGTGGCTGTATGGCTAGGGGGACTGGTCCTCCGGGCTCTACGTGCAGAGCACCTTTGTTAATGGGGAAGTACTTTAGACAAATATCCCACACATCACATCAGAAAAAATGAAAATTACTTTAGACAGAAAGAGAAAAAATCTTTGGCTGACTTGGGAAGGGCTCAATTTGAGAGGATGGCAAGCTATAATTCCCGAACGTTACAGACCGTTTTTCCCCATATGAGGCATCCGGAAAGAATTGCACTATTGTTCGTTTCAACCGCCTTCTCCCCCCCCCCCATTCCTTCTTGCCATAGTCTCCTCGGGTGCAATTCACTCTTTTTTGTAGCTGCACTGCCTGTGATGGGCAAAGGGGGACCCCTTCACTGGCCATGGCGCATCCCTCTGTGGACACAAGGGCACTAGCTGGAAACGTACCCCCACAGCACCTCCATTCAGAAGCCTTTCTCTTGTGGCCTTCCACCGGCTCCAGCACCCATCCCAAGGATCATGGCTAATTTAAGATACTTGTCCCTGGCACTTCCTAAAATGTGTTACTTTTCGGCAAATGCCCAAGCCTCCGACTTCCTCTGAACTGCTCGTCTGCCTATCCCCTGCAGGCTCAGGGCGATTACGGTGACCTTGACTTCCAAGGGATCGTTTCACATAGCACCGTACACGTAATCCAGAACCAGCTTTGCAGCGGAGTCCATTCTGGATCATTCCGTCCCTGGAATGGCACATCACGTCGCAGGGCAGTTTGGTTCCATGACTGCAACACAGGAGTCATTTCCCTCACAAAGTGAATGAGCGCTGCAAGGAGGCAGGTCTGCTCGGAGAGCGTGCTCGGGTCACCGAGGCGCCTGCGGGATCGGACGACGTGAACCAGCGTGACAACCTGCGCAGACGGTGTTGGCAGCTGTGGGAACCAGGTGCAGATTTGGACCTGCTTCGGGAGCTCGGCCGTATCGTTAGGAAGATGTGCACATCCTCCGGAGAGGGGCACAGAAGAAAACGGGTGCGGGTGGGAGTACCGGCTGTCCCTCGGGTCTGCTTGCCTTGGCACACCCCTGATGTGACCTTCATGTGACCTACATAAAAGCCTGGCTCTGCCGCCATCTCTCCCAGCCATGAGATGTCACAGGAGCCACCGTGGGGAAAGAGACCGAAAGTTAAACACTCATCAGCAGCACGGGAAATAGTAAACAAATGCTCCCTCTCCTCCTCCCTCCCCCTGCAATTAGGGATGTAAATATATTCAAATGCTCTGCCTGGTATGCCCTAGGTGGTGCTGGGAATTTGCTGCCCTAGGCAAGATGGGGAAAGAGAGCCACAAAAGCACCCACCCCCTCACAGTTTACACCTCCCATCAGAGACTCCAGGAAATATTCTGCTGCCCTAGGCAACTACCTGCTCTTCCGGTAAAAGCCGTCCCTGGCACACCTTCATTCATCTCTGCCATGAGGGTCCATATCACACACAGACAATATAAGGTCGGGGCGGAAAAACAATTCAAATGTATTCCAATGTAATTCTAATATAATAATTCTAATATGAAAGGGAACATCTACCCTCAGACTAGGCCACCTTCCCATTCTCGTTAAACCACGGGTATTTAGTGCCGGGTTTTGCTGTCGTATTTTCTCCGGGATTACAAATTCTAGAAAGCTGGTTAGAGAGAGGGGGAGGAGGAAACTGGAATCAGGTTTTTATCAGAAATGAATTTTCACTCTTTCCTCCTCCTTTCTGACCCCTCTTCCAATGTTGTTGTTGTGTGTTTAACACATTCATCCCAATGTTGCCTGACCAATCGCTGTACAGTTTTTTAAAAAAACCCTTAGGAAAAAAAAGCCACCATGTGGTTGCTGCAGAGAACAGTGTCTCGGTGTTAATGTACAGGTTCTGCGTCTATGATGCGTATTCCGTGCGTGTGGGGTCGACCACGGACGTCCCTGCGAGCCCACTCAACACGCAAACGGAGCCTTCACACCATTTGTATGAGTATTAGGAAGTCACAGATCGAGCCAGCAAGCAGTGAAATAAGATATATTCTGTCTGCCTACTTGGACACGCACCCACTGAGCTACTGTCTGGAAAGGCCAGGTTTGCGTTTGGAGTTCTCAGACTCCCATTTCAGCACCAGAGTCAGGAGGACAGGGACCAGCCCAAGCTGCTCGGCGTCATGGGGGTTGGGGGGGGGGGTGGTACCCAGCCTGCATGTCCAGTTTCCACCCACTCCCCACAAACAGCCCCCTGTCGGCTACCTGGGCTGTGGAACCCTCCAGGAGGATGGACGGGAGTGTGCTCACAGTCCTTGGAAGTGAACTCAAGACTGACCGCTTCCTCGGGATAGCCCATCCCCCGGGACTAGCCAAGGAAGCGTGGCTCCAGGGGGCCAGGTCCCCTTGGCCCACTAGGTAGCTTGTTCCTTTAGGAGGGCAAGGCTGGGGGAGAACCGGGAGGGAGCGTGTAACACACCAGGGCCACGACGGGGATCTCGCTTGCCCAAGCCTAAGAGGGACAGCCAAGTGGCCAGTCCTCCTGGTTGGGCTCTTACAAGCTTGACTCTAGGAACAGCTCTGCCCCAAGTCCCTCTCTGACTTAATCCTTACAAGCCCGGCAAGGTGGACGTCATTCCGGCCAAGGAAAGGGGCCCTGGAGGAACTAGCTCAGATGCTGGTCCACGCAGCGCAGGCCTCGGTCGCGCCCGAGAGGGGCCAGCTCTCCTCCCCGGCCCCCCCCCCCCCCCCCGCCCAGTGCCGTGGGGATTTGGTAAGCACGGCGTGCGGATGGAACGTGTGCACTTGAAAGCTACCGTCGGAGATGCTGGTAGCAGTCTCAGAAGGAAAGCGATCCAGAAGGAGGAGCAGGGTGGCTAATGAAGACAGAAGAATGAAAGATTTGCTGCAGACTTTCCCCGAGAACAGTGGGGCTTGGTGGCCAGAGCGGAGGAGACGCGCAGGCCTGTCGCCGCACTAGCCGTCCCCAGGGGCCCTGGCACAGCGCGGGACCACTCGGCCGGACCCGCCCTCGGTTGGGCCTCCCGAGCTCCTCCAGCCCGTGCTTCCAAGAGGCTGGGGAAGCCGACGTCAGACCCCTGTCCTGCAGATTTTAACTGCCGCAGAAATGGGCCTGTGCGCCCTCCGTCCGGAGCCGATGGACACCGAGGCCTCCAAGTCGCGTCTGGAAACCTCACACCGAGCTCCACGCCCTTCTGAAACGCTGAGGCTTGCACTCTGATATGTGGGTTTAGAGTCCGGTTCCAAACCCTGAAAGTCAGCAGGGAAATGGCAGCGGTTCCCCAGCGCACAAGCGTCCTTTGGCGGGGGTTTGGGTAGCGTTGCTATGGTAACCTCCAGGCGGTTTTATGACAGGCTGTGGATTTCCCAGCACAGGACAATGGAGAAGGGGTCAGGTTGCAAGGCCAGCGCCACTGTCCAAGGTCCCCGTCCTCGAGAGGAACGCCGGATTCCCCAGGACAGCACGGAGGGGCCGGTGGGGAGAAGCGCGCAGCCCTATCGGCCCCGGGTTTGCAGACAGCCGCTGCAGACGTCATCGGACAATCCTGTTCCAGTTACGCTTTGTCCCCCTGAGGCCTTGAGTCAGTTCTGTATTCTTCACAGCTAGCACCCTACCCTGTAAACGTTGGGAAGAAGAAAGAGTCTGGGAAATCCTTCTTTTGTGTTTAGGTGGAGAAATCGGCAGTGCGTGGAAAACACTGCCTTCGTTTTCCATCGGCCGTGTCCTGCGTGTGCGGGGGAAGCAGCCACACCAGCCCCCGCTAGACCAGCTGCTGGGACCAGGGCCCTGACTGGGAATCCTGGGGAGGGGGCAGGACAGGGGACAGATGTGGGTGCTGGGGGTGCCCTGGTCCCCACCGAGCACGTCACTGCCACCACCGACACGGGGATCAGAGGAAGAGTGATGCAGTACTTCTTGCAAAATCAGATTGACTCAGAAAATGTAGGAACATCACACTGATGGTTGAATCATCTGGTTCTGAAATAGATCCATTCTTTGATTTTCAAAGACCGCAAACACTGTCCTTGAAACGTAATATCGATGCCGTGACTACTGACGTGTGCTTCGCAAACAGGAAAGGACCCCGATTAAATTGCTTGTGCACATGCTGACCTCTTTGTCTGTTGCTGACATCATTATTACATCAACGGCTTGTTATCTTCCAAGATGAACAATTTTGGATATTAAAGAAAATCTAGGATGGTTGTGAAAGCAAAAGGATTGTTAATTACGGGTTGGAGCAATAACAGAGATGCGTGCTTATGACTCATCTGGGCCAAAAACGGATTATGAATCTTGAAACTATGCATCGATGATTTGATTTTATACGATAACACGGCCCACGTTTCCTCCACGCCATGCGAGGCTCGCCGTGCCTGCATGGGGCTGATGGGCGGGGGGCAGGGGCCCCTCAGTCTCTCTTGCCGCCTCCAGTGCATCAGCAGAGGGAGGGAGTGGGCTTCGGTGATTTTTGGCCTCTGCGGCACAACCCAAGCACCTGGGGAGCATTTTTAACAACACGACGCTGGCATCCTGTCCCAGGCCCACTGAACCGGCGTCTCCGGGATTGCGACAAGGGCATGTGTATTTCTTTAATAAGCTCTCCAGATATTTCTAATTTCGCCCAGGATTGAGAACAACTGCATGAGATAAACTCTTAAACTCTCTGTGAATCCTGAAAGAACGTGTTCTAGGGCAGTGGTTCTCAGGCTGTGTGTGCATCAGAATCATCGACAGCGCAGACCCGGGTTGCTGGGGCCGCCCCCTCGACGTTCGGGCTCCGCAGGCTGGGGGGGTGGGGCTGGCAATTTGCCCTCCGCCCAAGGGTCTCAGTGGCCCAGATGCTGCTGCCTGGGGACCAGACTCTGAGGGTCTCTGCACGAAAATACACATCTTAACGTACGACACGGAAACAGTTTTGAGGGATGTGCACACCAAGGCGATTCCCATGCTCTGAGTTTATTAGGACGTTTGTCCGGCACTGGTGTGTCCGTGATGGGTCCAAGACCCCGGGGTCATTTTGGTCCCCCCGGTGCCGCTCAGCCAGCATGGCCTCCAGAAAGGAGAAGACACCAAGCCACAGCTGTAGAACCTGCTGCCGGTCTTTCCTAGGATGCCCAGGACCTGTCCGTGCACGGGGACTTTGCATCAGGATTACTCAAGTCTCAACCAAAGCTGGTGGAGACACTCGGTGTTCCTGCCAAGGCCTCTGCACTTGCCCCCCACCCATTCCCACCCCCCGTTCACCCACCTGCTTGCAGCCCTGGCTTCCAGGCCGCCGTAAACCTGCTCGGATAAGGGGCTGCAGCATCGTTGGAGCTGTTCGCCAAATCTCCCCTGTCGCCCACCTCTGGGCGCCTGGAAGGGTCCCCGTGGTGGAGTCAAGGCCACGTGGCAGCTGTGGTTAGCGACTTATGAGCAATGGGCCCTTGTCCTCATCAGGCCAAGCATCCAGTCGCTGATATGAGACACCCAGAGGGACGCACCCTTCCCTGGGTCACAAGCGCCTGTGCCCCTCTGCTCTCGGCCTCAGCCGCAGCGGGAGGGCGGGGCTGGCAGGAGCGGAGACCCCCCCATGGTCTGCGATGGACAAGCAGAGGCGGAAACCAGCCTCGCGGTCTCGGGCTGCTGCTAGCCGCAGAGCCAAGCGTGTCCCAGCGATGCTGGGTCCCAGGAAAGTCTCCCACACGGTCAGTACCTCTGCTCTCATGGCTTCCTCGGCGAATTTCTGCCTTTGACAAGACCTTTGATATCTGCTCCTCTGGAAAGCTGATTACAAGCTGGAGCTCTTTCATTTTAAAACTATTTAGGGTGCCTGGGTGGCTCAGTGGGTTAAAGCCTCTGCCTTCGGCTCAGGTCATGATCTCAGGGTCCTGGGATCGAGCCCCGCATCGGGCTCTCTGCTCGGCAGGGAGCCTGCTTCCCCCTCTCTCTCTGTCTCTCTGCCTACTTGTGATCTCTTGCTCTCTGTCAAATAAATAAAATAAAATAAAAAATCTTTAAAAAAAATAAAAAAAGTAAAAATCCTCATATTCTTTGGTAACCTCTAAAAATCTATAGTTAAAAATAGATTATTTTGGGGGCGCCTGTGTGGCTCAGTGCTCAGGTCATGATCTCAGGGTCCTGGGATCGAGCCCCGCATCAGGCTCTTTGCTCAGCAGGGAGCCTGCTTCCCCCTCTCTCTCTGCCTGCCTCTCTGCCTACTTGTGATCTCTCTCCTGTCAAACAAATAAATAAAATCTTAAAAAAAAACAAAAAAACTATTTCATGTCCACAAGAGAGAATACAGCTCAAGTTCTGGTTTCTTCATTTTCACGGTGAATTTTTCTTCAAGACCATGTCACATGAGAAACACACATGAGACCTTAGGAAGACGGCTGACCTCGATTTCAAAGGTCTGTAAGAGTTCCACTGGACTGTCGGATTCCAAATCGGCGTGGGCCCCGACCTCGTGCTTTTCATATTTTCTGGTCTGTGCTGAAAAATCCTTCTCTTGCTGGTGACGGTTCCCCTGCAGCTCCTTTGTGTAAGGCGGCTTCACTGCCTACAGCTCGTGCTCTGATGAACTTGTTCAGAAGGAAGAATTCAGGGCTTTTCTTTCAACGAGTCAAGGATAAAACTTGGACATTTTCTGTGTGGTTCCTCCAAATGTCCCAATGGACGGAGGCATTTCCTGAGTGGCTCCTATGGGCTCGGCATCGAATTAAGAGCTTCACAGGGTCACTGAACCTTCACAATGCACTGAGACAGGAGCATTAATCCCCACTTTACAGGCCAGGCAACCCCTGAGCCTCAGAAAGGGCAAGCGTCCTGCCCGAGGCGGCACGGCAGGAGGAGGTCTGGAATCCAGGTCCCCTGGAGCACAGTCAGTGGCTTTCCTAGGACCTGTACGGTGACCTGACACTTCACAGGCATGAGAAAGGCATCCCCCTTGCAGACCTCACCTTTGGGAAGGTTTCTGTGAGTGTCCAGCCCTGATCCTACCGGCCAGGACCAGGCACTTTCCTTCAGAGATAATGATGGGGGGGAGGGCATAACTGGGTGGGGAGAAGGCATGCTTATCTGATTCCTTTTGCAAACAAATGGTTTATTATAGCTGATTGGGGAGAGGGGCGGACCAAAATGACCCTCTGCTGTGAGCCAGGCAGAGATGCTTCCCTTTAAACATACAGATATTGAACCAAAACCCACACCGTCTTACTCTGTATCTGAATTTGCAGGCGCACACAGAGAGCTAATATTCTCAAGGCACATTCTTACCATATTTTCTTTCCCCAAGGGTGTTGAGCATTTCTCATCAATTTACAAATACATGGAGAATTCTTAATAAACGATACAAGCCGATTTCTGCCGAGTTCTAAAGTGCAAAGTACAGGCCTGGGTGTGGGAGGTTAATGTCCTTTCCAAAGGCTGGAATGATTGAGACTCACCCCAAGCAGTTCTCAAAAATAATAGCCCGTATGACTCTTCTTGTTAGTGACCATCAGTGGCATATTATTTTCTCCAAAGTCATTGCGTCTAACTCACTTTAGTTCTCCGTAATGGGCACTTTCAAACCATAGCCCAAATGGAAATGATGGTCGGCTCCGCCACGCCATAGTGGGAACCACTCAGACCTGGGGAAAGTACAATTATATTAATACACTCCGGATCCCGGTCTCATTTGCGGGGGCATATGTCTATTTTCATTTTCTCCTGAGATAGTCCCGTAAGACAAAGCTTGTACACGAGAAGAAGATTCTAGAGGGGAGGATGAAGAGCCAGGCACTGAGGATTCACACACTGGGGGCAGGTTCCGTGGGGTTCTGCGGGTCTCTGCTATCCTAATCTCCCAAATCCTACAAAGGACGCCATGAAGCCCAAACACTCTTTAGGTGTTCCCGCTCAAAGTGGAGACATCGAGTTAATTATCAGCTCCCATTTGACCAATTCATTAGAGAAACAAAACGAATGCCTGTGAAATTTGAGAGGCAGCTTCATTATGCTCCGAGAGGGCTTGCTGGTCAATACTTAATGCCTATGAAACAGAAATAAATACAGATTAACTGAAGACCTACAAAAAATAAAAAACCCAAAACAATGATTGGTCTCCAGGGTTTGGGGAAAGGAGAAGAAATCAAGTCCTTTGCACGGAACCAAAGTGGATAATGAAAACTGTTTTGAATTTTGGTCTCTGAGTAGTTGAATTTTACGTGACGGTTTTGGTGTATTTTGGGAAGGGACTCCCTCTTCAAGCTTCTGCTACATTTTGGAAGTGAAGACACAACCATCAGGGAGAGAGCGACTTTCCTTTGTGTGCACTTGGACAACTAGGCGTCCATGCTCCGACAGGAAGAGAAGTGACCTCTTCCGAGTCTCTAGCGGGCTAACTGGGGGTGAGGTCGAGACCACACGGCCTTGTCTCACTCAAATATGTTAGGATTTGAAATCACGTTTAGTGATGCGGAAGCGCAACCCCAGGAAGCGTGAGCCAGGCAGCCGCTGGGAGGAAACATGGCGGCCCACATCTCCAGAGGCGGTGGCGCGGGTGGCCGTCTGCTTAATGCTGGATTCCTTGTGAAGACTGACTTCTCTGTCAGCAGACGGGCAGCAACGGAGCGTGCCTCGCACCAAGTTCCGTGGGGGATTTGTGGTGTCGGGGCTGATAATTTAGGTCACTCCAGCTATCTCGACAGCCTGGAACCAGCCTCCACCTGATAGCCACTTTTTGCTCTATTATTTAAAGAGATAATGGTTTCCAAATGTATAGAAACTTGACTTTTCTAACCTTTTACTGACAGCATATGCGGCACGGACGTACCCCAATTTTAACCTCTCTCTTCCTCCTTCCCTCTCTCTCTCTCTCACACACACAAATTGACAAATTACAGATGGCTGAGTATAGCACAATTTCCTTTCACTTTTAAATATTTCCAATTTAGTTCATTTTTTTTTTCTTCTTCCACCCCCGTTTTTATTCAAATTCTGGTTGGTTAACATATGGGTTAATGAAGGTCCTCTGGAGTGGACCCGAGTGACTCATCACTGACATATATCACCCAGTGCTCGTCACAGCAAGTGCCCTCCTTAAAGCCCATCCCTCATCTAGCCCATCCCCCACCCACCTCCCCTCCAGCCACCCTCAGTTTGTTCTCTATAGTAATTTGTTTTTCTATTTCCACATGACCAAAGGATGAGACATCATTAACAACTCCTTGCCTTGCCTCCCCCTAGAACTCACATGCAACTATTTCCAGTGGTAAAACCAGAGTCTGGGAGGGGCGTCGGGGGTAGTTTGAGATCTGTTAAGCAGTTCTGATAATCCTCCTGCCTCAGCCGTAGCTAACACCTTGTTTTATAAGAATGTTCTTGGTGAATAGCCCCCAGTACATTGAAATAGAACCTGATGAATGGATGAACACTTCTCCCCCCCACCCGCCACCCTCCTTCTTTTTGGTAAGAATGAAGGGCTTCCGGGTACATGACAGTCCTCCAGACTAAATCTACACCACGGCAAATGAATTTTCAGCAAATCTCTCCAGACGAACCACGGTGTTCTGACATGGAATACATTTGCGCCTTTGATTTTCCATTTTGCTTTCAGAACATTGGCTTTTACCAGATAGAGGAATTTTAGTGTTTTATGCCCTTTTATTAGCCATTGGTGGAATAGTACCATAATAGCTTATTTTGAGCATCCTGATTGCTCTGTCTCTTCATGCGAAATGTTGTCCTCAGGGGTGGGTATGAAGAACAACTAAGGACATTGGTTGTGTCTACAACAGGTAGGAGAAAGAAGAAGCACCAAATGAAAAATTTCTTTGCTGGGATAACCTCTTGATTCTACGTGACTCTAAATAGTTGATTTGATCCATTATTTTCTCAAATGTACTGAATTTTGTCCTGAATTAGCCTAAAGTTTTCACATTCTATAGAGACCACCTATTCACCATGAATACCAAGAAATTAATATTTATCACTACACTCCCTTGCTACTCAAGAAACATCCCAACTGTTACTATTCATTATGAACTTTAAGAATAACAAAATAGCCCTTTGATATACTGAGAGAGAGAGAGAGTACTTATTCATGGGGGAGGGATTTATTTGAAGGGATTGGCTCATATGATTGTGGAAGTTCAAGTCCAGAATCCACAGGGTGGCCCAGCAGGCTGAAGACCCAGGGACGATATGCCTACGTGGTTATTTCTGATTCTAGAAACATCAGTCTTGTCACCTCCTGATAGGAGGATCATCCCAATACATCTTCCATGACTCCTCAGGCAGATCCTGAACAGATGCTGAGTTTCCCTTGGGAAAGTGAGGGGCACACACCATGCATCCCACCACCACACAGGGAGGGGCTGCACAAGAGGAACACTCGAGCCCCCAGAACCCAGCTGTGCTAGGATCCAAAGCCCTATTCTCAGTGTCCAGCTCTCAGCAAGAACCTCAGCTTATCATCTCCTGGTGGGGTGCACTGAACGTACATTCCTGCAGGGTCCAGGGAATGAGCAGTCCTACCTGAATTAGACGTTACGGTTTTGTATTGACTTTCACCACAGGACATGAGAGAAGTCAGAAATATCCCAGATACGTTCTTCCTTGCCTCCCCCTCCCCCTGCATGGCCACCCAGTTGCACTAAAAGTAAGTCTTCTACAAACTATTCATCTGTCTTACCAGGTCAGCTACTTCAAGATGATGAGGTACATGATAAGACAAATGAATTCCATAAGCAAGAGAAAATCCCTGCGCTTTGTGGTAAAATGAGCTTCCTAATCAGAAGCAAAGTTGAGTGACACACCGTGACAATGGAGAATGCATTTTGTAAGACCACAGACAATATTTTTGGCAAAGCATTATAGGCACTGAAGGAAGAGTCCTATTTTAATCAACTTTCCAGAGAATGCATGTCTGATTCCTTAGGAAATGGTTCCCCCAGGAACTGGGGGCTCAGGATTGGTCTGTTGGCAGAGTGGGCACTCACTCAGCAGTGGCTAAAGTCAGATTAATCCCAGTGAGTGAAAGTCATAGCCAAGCGCATGCATGACCTCTATCCCTGGTGTCATGGTCACTTTGTTCATGAGTCTACTGAGTAAGAATGAGGGTAGCTGGGGAGAGAGGTTGACTGACATACATGGATGGATCACGTTGTCTACCCACCCGCTTACTAAAGACCTCTTCTTCTAACATCGCTCTTTGTTCAGCATGCACATGGATACAAATATCTTCATACTTCATGGTCATTTGGAGAGTCATTTTCTGAGCCCTACTTAAAATTGGTTGCATTTTGGATGATTAATATATGGGTTGGAGTATGATGTCCAAATGAGTTACGTGTTGCCTCAAAAATCCAAAGAGGCTCAGTAGGCATTTCATTGCTGTTTTAGATGGAAAAGGGATCAGATGCAGTAACCTGTCCTTCACTGTGGAAGGGATACTTCAACATGCCCTAGACCACTGGTGCCCTAGAATTCCATGATGTCAGGCTTCTGAATTTTATGAGATGTGTCTTCCTAAGGGGTTTGGGGGAATTGCTATTCCTGCTGAGCAGACCAATAAGACAGTACCATCAACGCCTGGCATGATGTCCTATGGGGTGCAAAGGTGGGCAAGGGCTCTGCTGACCAGAATATGAATGTAGTTTTCAAGTATGAAAGAGAAGGTAGATTGCCACCCTACCACCTAAGAGTAAACCTTTGGTTTAAAGAAGGTTTAGAGAAGGTTTAAAGAAGAAAAAATGCATCTGTGTTATCAATAGCTACATATTAGGTGCCCTGGGTGTGCTGATTTGATCCAACAATGAAGCCACCCCTGGAGCAGCAGTTGCAATGGGGTCACCTTTGACTTAGATTGATATTCTGCTGTCATTTTCCAAGATAGGCACAGGCCCGAGAGGTGAGTTGAATAAAGATCTGGAAGGAATTACCACTCCTACATCCTTCAAATCCTTGATCATGGAACTAACCTCTGCAACTGTGCCAGAAATGCAAGACAGCATTGTTTTCCTATCTGAAGTAGTAGAGAAAGAGACCCTAATTGTCATATCAAAATTAGTCTTCTAGGGCTTAAATTATGACTATTTGCATATGTGCATTTTTAGAATTTTTTCTTCCTAAAATGTACCTTCCTTGGCACTTTTTAGTTTTTCAATATGAAGATTTATTTTTCTTCAAGGCTGGAAAACTGTTTTATTGTTGTCTCCGTTTGTACTTTATGCTGGACTTTTTAATATACCCTCCACAATTTCAGCATTTTTTGTTGTTCTGTGTTCTGGGTAATATTTTTTTTCCAATTCTACTATCCATTTTACCAATTCTCTTTTCATCAGTGTCTACTCCTACTACTCATTTCCTCTATTAGACTGTATTTTCTCCACTTATTTTTTTATTATGTTATGTTAGTCACCATACAGTACATCATTAGTTTTTGATGCAGTGTTCCAAGATTCATTGTTTACATATAACACCCTGAGCTCCATGCAATACCTACCCTCCTTAATACCCATCACCAGGCCAACACATCCCCCCACCCCCCTCTCCTTCTAAAACCCTGTTTGTTTCTCAGAGTCCACAGTCTCTCGTGCTTCATCTCTCCCTCCGATTCCCCCCCTTCATTTTTCCCTTCCTTCTCCTAACATCCTCCATGCTATTCCTTATGTTCCACAAGTAAGTGAAACCATGTGATAATTGATTTTCTCTGCTTGACTTATTTCACTCCTCCAGTCCTATCCCATCCCATCCCATCTCCTCCAGTCCCATCCATGTTGATGCAAACGTTGGGTATTCACTATTTCTGATGGCTGAGTAATATCCCATTGTATATATGGACCACATCTTCTTTATTATTTTTAAGGTATCTATTTTTATTTAACAACTTCTCGTTCTTGTCCTAACAATATCATTCCCTCTCCTATCTCTTATAGCATTTTATGCACTGATTTAGAATTTCTTCTATTTATCCATTATTCTATTTTCTTTGGGGTGAGCTCTCCCAGTTATCAAGTCTGATGATGGCTTTCATGACAATGGGTTTCTTTGTGCTCTTTGTAAATTTTGTTTGAGATCTCCTTTTGCACAGTGGATTTTTCCTGTTCATGTCCTTTTCTCCTCCGCATGTACCTCCTTCTTATTGTACATAATCATTTTTTCTTTTAGGGATTCTCAGCCAATTGCACGTTTCCACACCCACGTGCGAAGCTATTTAGTTCGCTTTCTCGTGCAGGTGTCTCGTTTTTTTTCATGAGACATAAGCAATATCAAGCTTCTATCTGTAGTATCAGACAGACAGGCAGAGCTATTTCAGCCCAAGTTCACTCTCACTGAACTTATTTCTCACTCCCAGACTTCACACAAAGGGCTTGTTTCTGCTCTTCAGCAATGCTTGCCATCAATTCTTGCGTGGCATTGAACCTCCAGCCCCCAGTGGTCAGTTCTAGGCCTTGCCTCCATGGACGGCATAGCTTTGGTTTCCTCCTTACCACTGCCTTTTTTTTTTTTTTTTTTTGAAGATTTGTTTATTTATTTCATAGAGATAGAGAGTGCATCCAAGTGGAGGGATGGGAGGGGCAGAGGGAGAGGATCTTCAAGCAGATTCTCCACCGAGCAGGGAGCCTGACATGGGGCTCGATCTCAGGACCCAGTGATCATGACCTGAGCCAAAATCAAGAGTCGAACACTTAACTGACTGAGCCACCCAGGCGCCCACCGCTGTCTATTTCTGATCCATGGGGATTTTACTGTTGTTTTGGAGTAGAGATTTATATAATTGCATACTTCATATATTATTATTTGGAGAGGAACTGGGGAAAATGGTCCCCCAAATGTCATTTCCTGCCCAGTTTTCATTTATTTTGAATCAAGGAAATATTGAATCAACTGAAGTGAGATATAGGTGGCTGATTCTGAGGGGCAAATTGAAGTCAATCAATTGATTTATGGACAGATTTTCCATCACCCATAATGTATCAGACACTTATTCCTTGGGTAAGAAAAACTAAACAAATTCTAACCAATTAGTACAACTAAAACTGTCTCAAGCAAAAGAAGAAGTATTCTGTTTCTATCATTGTAAATTCTTCAGGAATGGCTGGATCAAGAAGCTTGATCAAGGTCACTGAGCCTCCCTTTTATATGTTGACTTTACTCGTGTATCTTTGATTCTCTCGGCATAGCAAGGAAAATGTCCTGGGAATTCCAGAATTACATAGATTTATTGTGCCCTACAGTCATTGTGTTCAGGGGTGTGCAATACTCAGTTGTCCTGCTTAGAGAAAATGCTGAGGGGGAAACCAGCCCTCCCACAAGAAATAGAACTTAATGACATGCTAACAGGTAGCAATGAGAAATCCTCATTATTTTACACCTTCAGTCACACAGTCCTCTTTGCTTTTCTGAACAAATACGCTCTCTTTGAAAATGCATTTCTATGTCTCCTTTCAGGCATACCTGTCACCTGGTTTATCGTGCTAAGCTTATTTTCCAAAATGTATATCTGAACTTCTTTTCAAATATATATTTTATTTTGTTTATAGTTTTTTCTCCATGTTTCAAATGTATAGTCTAATCGTTTATTGAATGAATATTATCAGTCTTTGTCTACTTTTGTGTGGAAGGGTCTTCCTACCCTATAATCCTACGATAATTCCTGGAAAGATAAGGGTAGGGTGAGGTCTTGGGTCCTACTGAAGTTATCAAGAGACCTGGAAAACCCAGTGTGCTAAGACTTGGGGAGCTGAGGTGTGAGAACCCTCTAGATGTGGCTCGGGGTCAGCTCTTTTCTTCTTCCCACATAAGTAAACAACAAAAGCCACGATTCCAAATTTTTGAGCCTGTGGTCTGATTCTCACAATAATGGACCGGGTGACATATGGATCTATTAGATGTACACAGAGCAATTCCTAAAAGTCTCTAGGAGGACTTAAGAAGTAGTGTCTGACCCTGAAAAGGCACAGTCACTTGTTGCCTGGTTACAATTACAAATTGTCACGGCGCAGGGGGCAGGTATCGTGACAGACACATTTTTGGGGCGGGGAGGTGCGAAGGGCCAGAGACGGCGGAGCTGGGAGGGACAACCTACTTCCGTTCTGCAATGAGAGGGGGCGCTTCTTGAAGGAGCAGCCCCTCCCGGCGGGGGATGGTTGGGAGACACAAGGGAATGTAAGACATTTGTAAACTACAGCCCTGGCACAGCCCGAGTCTTCAATTAATGGTTGCAGCCATCAATTAAATATTCTTCAAAATACTGGGAATAGACGTGGTGCTAACATAAGCGAATTTCCCATATTTCATCCTGAAGATGATCCAGAGTTTTTTCTCTCCTATCGACTCTGGGCTCATTCCTACTTGTTTTGTTCTCAACAGGCCCGTGTCGCGGGGAAAGGGAGGTTTGCTTAATTAAAGAGATGTGTGCAATTTTGGCTAGTGGTTAAACATGCCCCACAGTGGGGCTCATTCCAAAGTTAACAATTATCTCAACACAATATTTACCTTATCAGGGGGAGTTGTGCTGTTTGCCTCTTGCCTCTTGCTTCAGTGAGATCTCCTACTGAGCCACACTCAAAACAGGCAAGATAAATGTTAGCTCTTCCGAGAGCAGGTCTAGAGCGTGAGGAAATAGTGGGGATCAACGTCGTCCCGCGTGGTATGTGGAGGTTTGTGGGGACACCATCTCGCTGCCTTATGTGTCTGATTGATTGTTTCCAGAACGCTGTTCTGCGCTTGTGTGTGTTTCTCCCAGATTGTGCCTGGCACTGTGCTAAAGCCCCAATTATTTTCTTCTGCTAAAAACAAGTGAAATTTTCTGAAAATGTTACCCAGATATGACAGCATTGACTATTTTTATTGATTATATGATCCAAGTATTTGCCCAACCTTCACTTAACTTAGTGCAACGTGAACACAGTCCCAGGGTGTGGGGCACACAGCAGATCATAACCCAAGTCAGTGCGAATCTTCTGGAAAGCACACTTGACGACCTTGGTGACAGCTTTGTCTTTACTATAGATGACCCTACAAGCAAGGTTTTCTCTGTATTACAGAAAACCACCAAGACCTCCAGCTTTTCACCTAACCTCTGAATTATTGCAAGGCAGAAGAGGCCAACTATCAAATCACTGCCCTCTTTCTCTAAAACATTGAGACACCTTATTTGGCTGTGATATGCTGAATTAGACTCTTGGATGGGGACCGTGAAATCTCACAGAGCTCTGCACCTGTCAGCCCGTACCCTGAGCCCCTGGAAGAACGAGACTCTCCCTCTGTCGGTGGGGGACCCGCTATGAGGGATACAAGGAAGTAGGGCAGCCTTGTACTTCTCTGGAAGAACCTGAAGCCTAGATGAGAAGATTTATGGGCAAGAAGTAATTAGAGAATAGTACAATTTAGTAGATAGTCGAGCACTTAACTGGCTATAAAGACAACCAGATTTATGAGAAGGCTTGTGTTGTAATGAGTGCTGAATAAGAGAACAGCCTTTGTAAAAGGAGGCAAAAGCTGAGTTGGATTTGAAATGCTTTCATTCCATATATATTAATTTTTGGCAAAGCGACATCTATCTTTAACGACTAACATATACGTGCATGTCACTTGGCCAGAAGTTACTTATGAACAAAATGCAAAAGAATGTAACATGTACGCCATTGACAAGCATGTGCATTGTCACACACACACACACACACACACACACACCAGCCCTATGTGCTCCAACAACACTAAACTGTGTGCATCCTCAAAAAAAACCTGGGCAGGTTGCTTCAAAGTTTTATTGTACTAATCCATAACCTTGACCACACCAGTAAATCACCAAGGAGTTGAACAATTACCACCATCTAAAATAATCAAATCCCAGATTTGGGTGGTGGGGTGAGTAGAAGCCATGAGAGCAGATGTTGGGTAAAGAGATTATATGAATTAATTTTACATATCCCGAATCAGTGCAGTTTGGGATTGGACCATGTTTTTGGCAGTGATGACGTAGCGCAGAAACGCAATTCGAGAATCTAGAAAATAAACCAGAGCTTCCACGTCAGAGGTTGTGGGCTCAGCACAGAAGGTCAGGGCCAGAGCTGGAAAGATGCTAGTGTCACGGGGCAGGGACTCTGGGACTTTTCAAGATGGCCAAGGCCTGAGTCAAAGGTTAGACGTGACCCATGGAGAGCAGATGTGGGCCTGCTCCCTCGGACCTTCCCATCATTCACTGGAAGCTTGTGTTCCTACATCGTTTCTTGTCCTCCACGGGATCAGCCTCGCCACCCTCCAGACGCGCAAGTCTTCTCTCCAGCCTTCCCTCCTCTTCCTGCACGTCCCATGGCCCCTCGGTTCTCCCTTGAGCCCTCGGGCCCACCGCCACCCTGCTGCTGCTCACCACCGACCCCGTGGTCCCGTGTCCAGTCGTGCCCAACACACTCCGTGACTCCACGCTGGAGGGAGACCTCTGGGCTTCTCTCCTACAGCTCAGTCTTCTTTGCTGGGTATCCCACATAGCGCCACCTTCCTCACACGGCCTCTCCATCGCTCCGATCTTCTGTGTCTCCCTCGAGCATGTCCAGCCTCACCAGGGTCCTTGCAGCCTCTTGGACCCGGCCGGAGGCTCCCTCTCGAAGCTTCTGCACTAGTCTCTGTCTGTTTGGAACTTCTCCCAAATAGCACCTCCCCGGCGAGGCTCTCTATGCCCCTCGGCGTTGCAACCCCTCCCCCTCGGGGCTGTCGCCGTCACTCTCCCCGTGTTGTTTTTCTCCCTGGCCTTTATCACCGTCTGACAAATTGTATAAATTTGCCTCCACTCTTGAGTTGGGGCGCTGAGTTTTAATACCAAGAGATAATGCATTATCTGAATTTATTTGGCGCCCGAATTTCAGATAGCCAGTAACGAGAATTTGGATGACAAGTGATTTGTCCAAATATTTAGCTCTGTACGTGCAGCTCCGGGTTTGGAGAGCCAAAGGTACTTATTAAGGTTACTTATTTATTTTGTTGATTTCTCTCCCCAAATCTGAACGTAAGTGCACGGAATTTGTTCTGCTCACTGCAGGGCCTTCTCGAACGGCCCCCGGCACAAAGCAGATATTCGATAAGCACCTGACTCATGGAGAGAAAGAAGGAAGGAAGACACAAAGCAAGAGACACGGGCTGAACACAGATGGAGGTGGGGGGCCAGGGCGAGAAGGGGTGTGGTCAGAGCAGACAACACCTCCGGCCTCCTCCAGCCCTCGAATATGGGGCTTCCGGGATTCGAGCCCTGTTATTTCCAAGAACAGGGGCAGTTTTGATGCCGAGACGAGGCGTGAAGCACAGTACGGTCTGTGACCGCAGATCATGTCTGCACAGCCCCCTAGGTCTTGGTGGCTCCCCGTGTCCCCGGTCCAGCCTTCTGGAAGGACACGTGTCTCTTCTGAGCCACCGTTGACACGGGGTACCTGTGTGTGCCGTGTCATCCATGGGCTGGAGCCTTCGGAGACATGCTCGTAAAGCCTGCACAGGGAGCAGAGGCCCCTGCCTGGCCCCCCTTTCCCCGGGTGCTGACAGAGGCCACATCTCGGGCAGCCCGCGCGAGCTGGCTCTCTGCACCAGGGGACCCCGTGACGTGGGTCTCAGTAGACATGGGAAGCTCAGGGCTGTCCTCACAAGGATTTTTTGAGCTACCTAATTTTCTTTCATATTAATCTTTTGGGCTTCACAGAGCCAGCGCGGGACTTGGCTTTGCCACGTTAGGACCAGATCTGGAGGGAGGGGCTTTTGTTTCTGCCACACTCCCTGTTTGCGCGGCTGGAAGAGGAGGGGACTCGAGGTCCTGGTCGCTTGTCTCGTAATTCTCATTTGGAACTTTTAAAGTCGAAATGCTTGATGTCTTTTATAAATGATTTAGCTGCAAAGAATCATCCGGGCCAGGGTTTCTTAACCTTGGCACCACGGACACGTTGGGCTGGGTCATTCTCTACCGGGCGTGTTGTCCTGTGTCGCGGAGCCCACCTTCAGCATCCCCGCCTTCCACCCACAGGGGCCGGCAGCCCCCAGCCCCGTGTGTGAGGACCGGCACATCCCCAGGCACGTCCCAGGTCCCCATAGGGCAAGAGAGCCACTGATGCAGAGGCAGGGAACGCATTCTTCTGTGTATTTCCATGTCACGTTAGGAATCCAGAGACAGACAGAACCGTGGATTTTATTCCTTGGATGTGAAATTCAGAAAGAATAGTTTCAGTCCAATGCATTGTTCGTTGCTGTATTAAAAAATAAGACAAAACACTTGTTGTGAATCATAAATATTCTAAATTATTTTATTGCTTAAATATGTATGATTGTGTCAGCTCTCTGTTACAAGAAATGCCATAATTAAATATTACGTATCATTTCTTGAAGTGACAGTAGGCTGTCTAAAGCTAAAAGTGGTAGATTGGGAAAAGGATACAATTGGGAATAAGTGGTTATATTTTATGCTTTTTCCCCCCTCAAATCAAACTTTGTTTTCTGTCCACCTGTTCTAACTTCAGCCATACTTTCTATTACTTTCACATTCATGCTGGGCTTTGTAATATCCATCATTCCATAGTTTATGTCGTACTAGAAGTTTTTATTAAAGCCATTTATTTGTAATAATAACTTAGATGAGATATTTATAGCTGTTTCACTTTAAAAATACTATAAACACATATTACAAATCTAATAGACCATAACTAGGATTTTGACTTTGGAAAATCTGTTCTTAACACAACAGATTAGTGATTTTCCAGCACAGCTGCTGAGATAAGCTATGGCCACCAGTGATTTCTAAAGGTAAAAAAAAATAAGAAAACTATTGTTAATATTATAAATAATTGATTATCATTTATTACAAAATAATTACCTTTGAGCAATTATCACAGTTAACAAGTGATTGCTTTGGGATTACTGCTTAATTACTATTAAGCAGCAAAGTACATATGGCATATGAAATTCATTGTTTATTATTATTTTTACAAGCACAGATGGCTTAGCACAATCAGGAAGACTAATGGAGAGTAATCTTTTTTTAATGTAATTACCACATGAATATGTCAAATCATTTTTCCTTTTTGCTAACATTATAATGTTATTTTAATTAAGATGCTAAGGATAGTAATTTTCCCCACCCAACTAGACCAAAAGGAAGAGGAAGACATATTTAAGATATTTTTAAAACTTTATTATAAAAACATTGTATTTCATAAGTATTCATCACCTTGGTGCATCTAACCTTGCTTTTATCTTAGCAGAAAAAATTGCATTTAAAAATCTTATGACTTAGCAACAGTTCAATATATCATGAGAGTTTAATGGTCTGTATGAAAATAATAAAATGCATACTCGGGTATATGTATAGTTTTGGAAAGAACGGTGATGGAAGGAAAGAGGGCAAAGTGCAGAAGATAATCTGGATTTCTGTGGGTCTTCATTGACCAAGGATGTTGCTCCTACAGAGAACGTATGGGTCTCCATTATTTTTGTAAATTAAGACATGCTAATGTAGAAATACAGTTGTCAGATATGTGGATGTCTTTCTACAGGGGAATCTCTGTCACCAATATCGCCCACCTAGAGACTCTGATTCACCTTACATCCCCCATGACAAAGCCCAACGTGAGTGCTGTCAGGTCCAAACCAAAGCAGATGTGCACAGAAAATACACCTGCATAGGTGTGGAGGTCTGGGGCTCCCAGGAAGACCCAAGTTTCAGGCACATCTCTTCCCAGGGCTTGGGGACCCGGGCACTTGGCTAAAGTCTCAGAGCACAACTGTGCCGTCTTTGGCTCAAAGTGGCCGCGTGAGGAACACAGATGGTCAGCTGACCTCCTGTTGGTGGTCGGAGGATTCATTGGGTCAAAACTGAAGAGCCCACTGCAAGTCTGGATCTCGTGTCCGGTTGGGATTATTTCTTTCGGCCCCAGATGGCTGCAAGATGGCGGCCCAGGTCGTCATTTCCAACTCAAGCACCGGATGGTTCTGTCATCTCCAGATACGAGGCTCAGATCACAAACATGCCTTTCTTGACTCCCCAAGCAAACCCTGGACAGCTGCAAGGTGGCCCCCGGGGGCCCATACCATCCTCCAAGCAGGGAGGGGCCTGTCAGGACGAGCTCTCCAGTCCCAGGACCCAGCCATGCTGGAATCCAAAGCCTGGTTTCCAGGGTCCTGTCTCCCCCTCGTTTGGATTTTGGGGAGCGTCTGTGTGTCTTCGGGGTGGACACAAACACTTCCTTCTACTAAGGCAAGGCCTAGGCACCAAAAATGGGTGTTCTGTGGAGAAACGTCTCCTTCCCACTTACACGTGAGCACAGATGCTATTTCCAGAAAATGAGTGTGCCCGGAGCTGTGTGGCCATCCCCAGCACCTCACCTGCGGGTCCCTCCAGCTAGCCCTTGTCCACACCAGGAAGGATGCCAGCACTCACCAACGCTCACTCCGTTCTCTCCCCGGCTGAGCCCACACGTTCCAGCTCCTCGCACCGGCTGCAGCGCCCGTCTTGCCCCACGGACCGCGCGCTCTGTGCCAGGATCGATGCAGTCTCTGGGGAATCCGGTTCATGCCCTTTCAAGTACAGGCAGGTCGGAGGAATCCACCCACTTCTGCTCTTTCCTCCACACTCCCGAGGGGATAAACATTCAACGGTGCATCTGAGAGGCGACGTGATTCGCTCACAGCTCTCCAGCCCATCCCCGGGCTGCTCACGGCAATTCCCAGCTCCGGCTGCACCCCACGTCCTCTGGCGAGCCTCTACAAACTAGGGGCCCCGGTCACACGCGCATTCTTGCATGCCTAAGGACAGGACAGCTTCCCTTCTGTCCTGCGTGGAGCCCCAGGATCTATTCAGAAAGGCCTACTAAGTAAATACAACTTTTTTAAAACCTGTAACTGTCCATCAGAGAAACAATGAAGACGAAGTGGGCAGAATGACCAAGTTTCTTTTCCTGATTCAAGAAATTAAAAAAAGAAGAAGCAAAGAGAAGAAAGGAAGAAAGAGAAAGAAAAAGAAAGAGGGAGAGGTGAATAGAGGTGGATGGAGAAACAGAGACAGACAGACGGACAGACAGAGCTGCTAACGACCATTGAGTCATTTAAGCTGCTCTGCCAAGGTTGATCCGTTTAACTGAGCAACTTCTATTATATGGTAAAGAGAATGATGAATTGTTAACTTTAGTAATGTAAAAAGGCCTTCAAATGGACTGTTTTTGCTGGAAAACAATAAATGACAACTTACGTATGCCAGACCTCACCAGGCTTTGGCTATAACGTTGCAGACTTTCGTACCCCCGCGTTTGCAGCGTGCAATGTCACCCGTCCACTTGGTAGACGTTCGCTCACTTCCAAGCGCTTCCCAGCTATTTTTGCAAGACTTTGAGAGCTCGCCATCCAGAAGCAGCGCCCCTGGTCTCCCCTTCCAGCTTCTCCTCTGTCACCTGTGGCTGCCCCGGGGATCGATGACTCGGGGACTGCTGCTCTGCTGTGTGTAGACACGGGGCTGGGAGCCGGTGTGTCCCCCTGCATTGGGGACCAACACGCATCCTTTTTACCGTGTTGATCACATGAATTCATTCCCAGCGCAGATGTGCCCAACCAAGGCCGGGCGTCTCCACCACTGCTGTCCTGGATCCCGGCACCCTTGATGACGCCCAGCTCACGCAGCTGCCTCTAGAGGTGCCAACTAGTGCCCGCAGCAGCCGCGTGAGCTGGGGTGAGCCCTCGCCCCCGGTCCGAGCGCACCGGTCAGCGCCAACACCCCCGGCGGGACCCACTCCAGACCCCGCCATGAGGTGCAGTCCAGCCCAAAGTCTCGGGTCTCATGGAGATGACGGATTTCTATCCTTTCTAATCCAACAGCTGCCCTCATTCCTTCCCGAGAAACTGTCGAATATTTAGACCCATTGAGCAAGACGCTTTGGCACCAAGTATAGAATATTCTTAAATTGTATGTTTCCCAAAGTACAATCAGCACCATCCGGTAGAACATTCTGTGAGAGGGGAATTATCCTGCATCTGCATCGTCCAGCGCGGTGACAACCGGCCACAGGTGGATGTCGACTGCCTCAAACGCGGCAAGTGTGGCCGAGGAACCATTTTTATTTAACTTAATTTTAATTTATTTAAATTTAAATATCCTCTCGTGGCTAGCAGCTACTACACTGATAGCTCAGGTCTGCATTATTCGGTGGGCACCATTTTATAGGAGGGCTATTTGTCTTTTATAAAATGAGGATTATCCAATCAAACCCATCATCCAAACACATGCTAGAACTCTCTCTCTAAACCTTGGATCTGATTGTCATCAGACCATCATAAGAGTTTCCCTCAGGTTCCACACCGGGCCCTCATCTGGAGCGTCCAGGTGTCCTGGCAGACCCATCGAGGTCTCCATGGGCCAGCCTGGCCGCACCACGCCCACCTCACTTCCCAAGATTCGTCTACACAACACCGTTGGCTAGCGCACTACAGGACCCCAAATTAAACTAGTCGTTGAGTGCGTTGACCCCAAGATGGTAAAAATAATGTTTCATCCACCTGTTTATTGAGAGCAAGATGGTAATGATGAGCGTTTCCCGAGCTCTTTGAGCCGAGTACTGTGATAAGTACTTCGCTCCGGTCTCTCCCGTAATCGCCATAGTAACTCTGCACATCACAGACTCCCGGCCCTCTCCTACTGCTCAGGAAACTGACCCGCCTCAGAAAAACAACACTCCTCGAGTTTCTGCCTTAATCGACGGGCCCACTAGAATGTAAGGTCCTAGAGAGAGGCGGCCCTGCCTTGTCCACTCTGTCATCCTCACTTAGAACCTGACAGAGTGAAAACCCCTCTGATGTTTGTTGAACGAATACACAAGTCAGATTTTAAATCTGGGTCCATCTACCTCTGACGTATACGTGTGTTCCTGACCACAGCTACGCTGCCCGGCAATCAATGATTTCAAATCATTGGGATTTTGAGGCTCAGAGAGCAGGGGTCAGTAAAACGTTTCTGGAAAGGGCCAGACCCTGTCGCCTTTGCAGTGGGCAAGGTCTTGGCCACAGCCGAGGCACTGCCACGAGACTTGACTCCCGAAAGCAGGCGGCGGCGGTGTCTGACGGACAGACCGAGGTTTGCGGACCCCCGCCGACTACCAGCACCTGGTCAGTCTCCACTGTTTAATTAACGCAGAGCTGACCACGCGCTTCGCAAAGTCACATCCAGTAATCTCACACGGCAGCTTCAGCTTGAATTTCTTCCCCGTTTGCCATCGCCATGTCAGTAGAGTACTCTGTATTATTTCTTCTCCATTCTGATGACTAGAATGAGGATCTTTTATTCTCCTTCCCAATTCCCTCACAATCCCGTTCGTAACAAATACCCCAGAGGCTGGGCTGAAAGTCCCATCCCCTAATGAGGGTAACCATGTCTAGTAGAAGCTCTGGTTCATTCTCCAGAGGCAGGTACACAGAGTGCCTGCTTACTGCAGACCTCAGATGCATGCCCTCAGTGATGCGAATGTATTTCTCCAGTGAGAATCAACGATATCTGGTCTTCAGAAGTAGAGACTCTGAGGATGACTTTAAGGTTAATTGGGAAATGAACAAAAACCCAATGTCTACACCGGATACGGGAGAGACCCGGGGCCCGTTTCTAAGTGTGGTCCGACGCCGAGACCGTAGCATCTAGGTCTCACCGTAGCACCCCGGACCAGGCACCTCGTTCTGAGTTATTTTATTCATGTTGTTGGAGTCGAGCCCGAGCTGATGGGACCTGAGTTCAGGTTTCGAAAATACATTCAGTCACTGGTGTGACTGGGTTTCAGCCTGATGAACTCCGCCAGGATCCAGCCACGTGTCTGAGAACTTGTGCACACGTCGTCTACGCAAGTGAATGGTCACCACCCAGGGTCACAGAACCACAGCTGGAGGACCCCAGGCTCCGAGGCCAGGCTGCCCTGGGGCCACTCTCCCGCCAGCTCGCTCCTCGTCTACAGCCTACGTGGGCCAGCGTGGATGCCCCGGGCAGGCAGAGGCGACAAACCCGCCTTCGCAGAACAACGGAGAAAGAAAGGCCGTGAAGGTCGGCTGCCTCGGGCTCCGGGAGAAGGGAGCAGTGGGGTCCTCGAGGAACGGCAGACTCGGTGGCTGACAGAGGCTACTGGAACGCAGCCCCTGTCCACGGCGCCTTGAAGAAACGCCGGCCCTGGGGTTTTAGATCTCACGCGGGGGAACTGGTGTGCAAATGCCTAATTTGCAAATATCAGCGCCTTCTTGGTTTTCTCTCCACGAGGAAAGGGCCAGGCTTCCTCTTCGGGCCAGCTGCGTTTGGTCAGATGGTCGTCTACTTAGGACGTGGGCTTCAGCACTCTGAAGGATCTTCCCTCCATAAGAAGGAAAATAAGCTTGACAGGTAATAAGGTCGTCATCGACAGCTGTCCGCATGGTAAGAGTAAGCCGAGAGCTTCTGGCAGCCGACCCCGGAGGTGGAGAGGAGGGAAGGCCCCATTCACAAACACCGCAGTCCGCACAGATGGGCCTTGCTGGCCCAGGGCAAACATACCAGTGGGACCCATGTTTCCCATGTCTCAATATCGTCAAGTTATGCACCAAAATTCCATCTGATAAAAAATGTTCCATCCCTGCTCCCTCCCAAAGGTGCCTACGTAATGATAAAATAGGCAACCTAAGCAAATTTGGGGTTTAAGGACGGAACATCCGTAAGTTACGAAAGAGGAGGTAACTAATATTGGAAAGGGGGTGTTCTCTTCGCGGACAGCAATATTTAGGTGAGTAAAAACATACAAACACGTAACGTGACAATTGAGTAGGAATGCTAAGTCTTCCACGTTGCAAACTAGTCTTCTGCAACTGTTGTGGCTTGCTGAGCTGCCTGGCAAGGATTTCAGACCCACACAATGCACAGGGAAGGGGCAAGAGAACCGGGGGCCTGCCCTCCGGGGAAAGCGTACAGGGCCACACCCAGGCGATCCCATCCTCGCTCCAAGAGAGGGCCGGGGGGTGCTAACTTGTCTTTTCTGTTCCCTGGGGGCCACGTAAACGGTCCTGGCATTCAGCAGAGCCTGTCACTTACACCACAAAGGCTCAACCCCGGATCTTTGCATCTGGACATAGTCCCCTCTTGTTTTAAAGATGTTGGGGAAAGAGCTGTGCTAACAAGTCACTTTGGGCCTGTGGGCCTTCGTCCCGAGAACGATGCTTAAGGTAATGGAAAGTGTGCCCCGGCACGGGACGTCGGGTCTGGGGTGACCAAGGGACCCACGTGCTCTTAAATAATTTCCTTTCGTGCATGTGTCAGGGAGAGAGATCCATGAGGTGCTCCGAAGCGTGGGGTCTCCACCTGCTTGAGCCCAACGTTGGTATGGTTGCTGTTGGGGATTCTCAGAGCACTTGCTGATTCAGAGCACATTCGTCCCAGGAGAGGTAAGAACACTGAACCCATCATCCTTCCTCTCGTCTTGGCTTAGAGTTGTAAGCTTACCTCCCGTCAACCCTAGGAAACAGAGGACATTGGTTTTACTACCCATGTGACCTGACCAGTAGGGTCCGTGCA
Source organism: Potos flavus (assembly GCA_028534135.1). Classification (NCBI taxonomy): domain Eukaryota; kingdom Metazoa; phylum Chordata; class Mammalia; order Carnivora; family Procyonidae; genus Potos; species Potos flavus. The sequence goes on from CM052883.1 coordinate 2,343,587, forward strand.
GTGACTGGGGCCCATGAATCAAACTGGTGTACAGATTAAATGGAGAAAAAACCAATTCGATGAAGTAGATGCAAGAGTTTTTACAAAGACTCCAACTCGGCAGCCGGGTGATGGAGGCCCGTAGGCGTGTTAGGCCACAGGAAGGGGAAGGAGTTCTGAGCTTCTAGGAGGGGAAGCGAGTCCTGGGCAGGTGAGGGAGGCGGGGCGTGGTAAATACGCATCATCTTGTCACGGAATTGCGAGCCTCTCCGGTCCTGAGGCTTGTTCCCCGGAGTGACTTTCTTCCTCCTTCAGAGACACCTTTCCCAAAGGGAATTTCCTTTCCAAAAGGGGAAATTTATTCTCTATTTCCAGGCAGTTAGTGGGACATAAAGAGCTTGTTGTGCCTCTTCCTTTAGCTTAAAGTAATCCATAAGCCCAAGAGGCACCTTTCCTGGGTGGCCTATCCTGGTGCCCTTTGTGGGCAGTTGTCAACCCAGGTTGCTTTAAGAGTGGAATGTTGTCCTTCAAATCATCAAAACTGACCTGCTGAAGTTAGCTTTTCGACAAAATTCCAAATATAGGAGCCAATAGTCTCATACAGAATAATTTAACGTAAAGTGCAATGAGTCACCTCCTACGTGCTATGCGCGAAAAGGATAAAACAAGTAGGAATAGGAGACGTGGCAGGCGTGGTATGAGGTTGGGGTGCCCTGGGGTGGACGCTGTCGTGCCCATGGCAGTGTCTCAGTGAGACGGTCCCCTCAGGGGATTCCTGCCAGTCTGGGGACGCCTGCTGTTTTCAGAGAGCAGACGGCCACGCAGACGGCCATGCGCTGTCGGGGAGGCAGGGCTTGGTGGAAGACGTGCGAAGAGAAAATTACTTGCTTTTCAGATTTTGGCACTTTGTGAGTTAATTACCTATTTTACAGATAACTAAGGGGATGACTAAGTGAGTCAAGGAAAGAGGGCCCAGCTAAGAGCGGGGTGCGGCAAGATGTCTAGCTAATGTCTCAGCAGGAGAAACAGTGCAAGGGTCAGGAACCGCCCACGGTCCGGGCACCCCACGTGCGTCCCCGGAGGGCCAAGTGACGGGAGACACGTCCTGAGCAACGTCCCCTCACACATCCTACTCCCTCTTAGACTCGCCGCCTGGTGGCCCGCGGGGGTCGGCGGGGCGCTGGTGGTCCGCCTTGCGGTGGGCACGTGAGTGCTCCTGTGTGTCCCGGCTGGGAATCAGATGTTTCCGCCAGCACCCCGCGTCCGTGTGCTTTCAGGGGAACCGCGTACCTCAACGCACTCTTGTGAGATCCAAGCCAGTGAGACAGAGTATACATGGTTTGTCATTTCTATGAAAACTGAAGCCAGCCTATCGGGAAGAATTTGACAAAAGCAACCTTATTTTTGCTCTGTCTTGTTTTTGGATCCCTTTCCCAAATTGCTGTAGATGAGGCCGCTGTAGATGCTAAGAAGAAGACTCTAGAGCTAAGTTTTCTGGGTTAAATTGCTGCATGGGGGTCAATAAGTTCTTTCTCTGCCATCAGGAAATAGAAACAGGAATTCATAAGCGATCCATTATTTATTATCTGCGTGAGTGAACGCAAGAAATACCATGGCAAGTCCAGTTAGCGGAACCATTGGCAAAAGCATCAATGGGAGCGAATGGGTGTTGACATGTTTTAAGACATTCAACCGAATATTTAAGGGGTGCAGGAGTCGCGTGTATAATTCTGTGCATGAATCTTTTTTCTGTTAACCAGCCGCTGGTCCCAATTGCAGAGGATAGTAGGATTTCCCTTTGAGTAGTCTTAGACTTGCCTGGTGAGCACATCATTAGAAAAAGAAGCTTTCACTAAAGGACTCCAGATGTTGAAAGGTATCCACTTCCCACACGGGGACCACCTGGGCTCCCCACATGGGGCCAGGCGCACAGGTCACCTCTGCCTTCTTACTTTTCCTTCTTACATTCCTCAGTTCTCTTTTTAAAGGAGGCATTCTTTCTTCAGATAATCTCAGTCTTTTACTTCCTTTTTTTTGGTGCAGGGGAGGAGCAGAAAAAGAGGGAGAAATTTAAGCAGACTCTACACTGAGCGTGGAGCCCAACACGGGGCTCGAGCTCACAACCCTGAGGTCATGACCTGAACTGAACTCAAGAGTGGGGCGCTCGACCGACTGAGCCACCCAGCCGCCCCAGATAATCGAATTCTTTCCATGAAGTCTGTTGAGTGTAAAGTTAACTTCTGAGCCCCTCCATTTTCTTAGAGTAAGCTGCACTCATTCTGCCCTTCAGCTGGTTTAGAATTTCACCCTCCACGGACAATCTTAGCCTCAATCATTGGTTCAGTTCTCGGAGGCGATCCCTCCAAGCCAGAGTTCACGCGTCCTGCAGGCATCAGTCACGACCCGCAATGACAGGCAAGCGTCGGCAACTTGATCTAAAGATGTCCTTCATGATGCTTTTCTCACCTCTTTTCCTAGCCCACTTTTTGAGTTAATATCCCAATGATCTTAAACTTAAAAACCAGCAGTATGTGATGGGTTATCCCTTACCAGAAATCTCCCAAGACTTCGGAATTTAATGTGATGGTTGGACCTAATTTAAAAGCTGTATGGGAAAGAGAGAACACAGGCTTACGACAACAGACTAATTTTCTATTGTCATCGCCAGACCAAAGTGTTGGGTGTTACGAAACCTTCTCAGATGGGGAAGTGCTTCCACGCTGTGGTAGGGGGCACGTGAGTGGGGGGCCAGAGCCCAGGGGCAAAGCCACACTTCCTTCCGCCAGTGCCATTCAGAGCCTGCATGAGTTCTCCAGTCTCTGAAGTAGAAGCGTTATGGGCATGCTGATCTGTAAACCAGAGAAGAGGAATAGAATTGTCCTACGTAATTATCGTACTGGAATGCACATAAAGATTTGAGCGAGTGTGTGACTGGACCCTTAGTAAACCATCACTAAATGTCCACTAGCGTTGCTACTGGTACTACTAGTATTACCACCGCTGGTACTACTCCCCGTGTGTTCTTGGGCACGTTTTTGAACCTGTGACAGTGTGGAATTTCACCCCATCCTGTGTTCCTGGGAAACAGCGATGGTCGGCCCCCCACGCCCACTATCCTATTTCATTCCAGTAAACCGCTAACCAGGAAAGACCACCTGTTCTTAGTGTTCCAGGATAAGACTCACCTTCCCACTTCCTCGGGGACCAGGTAAGACCTTCTCCTGTCCCACAGACCCACAGGCGACCCTGTGGTCCACTTGCCCTTGTCCATCTGCCTCTATGAAACCCCAAGCCCCTCCCTATCCTCTGAGGCGTCACGGATCAGCGAAGGTCCCCCCTATCACCATAGCCTGGATGAACTTGTCTCCTTCATTGTCTGGTGCGCGCTGTCTCCCACGTCTGTGTAAGTTTCCCTGCAGATAAATGATCAGAGCACCACTCCTACTACTAGCTTCCTTGTGGGATTGTTCTGAGTTTTAAATGCTGTCGGCAGTGAAGGACTCAGCAAGACACTCACACACCATCAAGGCTAAATAACCGGCAGGTATCTTTACCAGTAGCGATACATTGCGTAGTAATTTATGCTTTACAAAATCACGTCAATGATCGCCTTTATTCAATCCCGGCAATAGCTACTGTCAGCACAGGCATTATTTATTCCCATTCCACAGATTAGAAAACTGAGAAACGTCCCTTGGCTCACCCGAATCAGTCACCTAAGGGCCAAAGCTGGGACACAAACCCGTAGTGTTTTCAATCATGAACAGCCCAGGGATCGAACCGAATAGTCTAATCCAGCATTGAGGAAAGAGCAGGATCTTATCTTGGTTTCCCACCTTCCTTCTTCCAGAGCATTCTAACACGTGTCATCTTCACGTCGAAAGACAACTGAGTAGTGGGATCATCTCGCCTAAGCCCCAGGAACTAGCCCTGCAAATAGCCCCGGAACTGACCTGCCTCACGGCACAGCAAGGCTGCTCGGCTCCTGCAAAGAGCTGACTGCCCTGGGGAGCCGCTGGTCCCTCGCTTCCCTCTCTGAAATCTGGCTGGAGTTTAGAATATTTAGTGGCAAAAATAATTAGCTATCAGAATGGCTAGGGAAACGTTCTTTTTATAAAACCCATTCATTTAAAGTCCTTACTTATGAGCATGGCTACCCTAACATTCTTTTTTTTTTTTTTACTATAATATCAAATTTAATCTCCTGCTAATCCAGTGAGCTCTGAAGACCATACCCCATTCAGCAGAGGTTTGCTGATGACATCACTCACTGCCAGCCAGGTGCCGTCCTTGCCCAGCAGCCAATCGAGTGCGGGAGGTGCAGGCGATGTCATTGGATAAGGGTGCACGTTCCTCCCTCCCTCTCCCCTGCCTCCCTCTCTCCTTCCCCTTCCCCTCTCTCTCCTCCTTCCTCCAGCTCTTGGCTTAGCGTCTGCCGGGCAGCAAACCCAGAGTGTATACGGGAGGGTGTATTAGACCTCCGCCTGTGTTTCGTGGAGTTTCCCACAGGAGAAGAGAGACAAATCGTAAACAAGGTAAACAACACAGTGCAGTGCCCTTTCAGGCGCTGGTGCACAAGAGGCTACACAGCGCCGCAGAATGGTGCTGTGTTCTGTGGGACAGATGCGGGGGCACCGGAGCTCAAAGTCGTGTCGCGTCCCCGCCACCTTTGTTAGCGGCCTCAGACCCCTCTTATGCTCAAGCACGGACCTCACAATGGCTCATTGGTGCGGCTCGGTTGGCACTTTCTCTTACACATTCTTTTGCTTCGCACAGAAACACTACTATCTTTCTCGGCCCCTTCAGAGGGAGTGTTTTTGTCATCTGAGCCTCCAAAGCATTCTATTCTGTGCAGATGTTGGTGGCAGAGGGTGGTAGAGAGTCCCCTGGCAGAAGGATGAGTCGGTCTTTCTAACAAAGACAAACAGCCGCCCAAGCGTGTCCGAGAAGAAGAGATGCCACGGGGGATTCTGGGACCGGAAGTGGGGGTGGAGGAGATGCCACGGGGGATTCTGGGACCGGAAGTGGGGGTGGAGGAGATGCCACGGGGCATTCTGGGACCCGAGGTGGGGGTGGAGGAGATGCCACGGGGCATTCTGGGACCCGAGGTGGGGGTGGAGGAGATGCCACGGGGCATTCTGGGACCCGAGGTGGGGGTGGAGGAGAT
>CM052883.1:2348832-2395530 GCA_028534135.1 Potos flavus
GTCAGGTTTTGGTCCTACCCGATGTAAAGGAAACGTGTTTATACCCTCGGGAATGACATGATCAGATTTGTGCTCGAGGAGAAGGGTCGTTTCCCGAAAGTGGTGATGGGAGCACTCTGGGGGCTGGAGTGGACATGGGCGGGGCAGTGACGCCCACACCTCCCCCTGGAACCATGAGGAGGAAACCTCAGCCAGGAATGGCGCGGTGACCCCGTGCTCAGGACCAGGGAGGGTGCAGCTGTGTGTGGAGGTAGGATCAACTCAGAAGAATGAAGACAAATAGGGAGGACATTGAAATGCAAGCCGAGGAGCGGAGACATTGGTCGCTCTCTCCACAACCGCCAGAGTCATCTTGACAGCACGAAGGGAAGGCCAAGGACGCTGGAGACGTCTCGGTCCCCGTACCTCTGAGCCTCCACACCAGTGTAACTACCCGTGTCCCACCCTTTCCCTTTCTGGTGACCTGTGGTGCTCTTGCCCGAAGACTGCGGTCAGCCTTGCGGGACCGGATGGGGGCCAGCGCCCTGCCCCGGGTGCAGGGACACCGGAAACGCGACCACACGGTCAGCAGCAGACGACAAGCCTGCGGAAGAGACGGGGGAGGAACAGAAGTGGAAGAAATCCCGGCCGGGGGCGCATCCCGGAAGCCACCCGAAAGGCATCCAAGGAGAGAGGAGGCTTCCAAGAGGCCGCGTTAGATGCATCTGAGGCCGTCGGTGTTGGAAGAGCGGAGATCTGGGTGAGAGCAGAAAATGTGCCTGTGGGGTCACCTTCTGTGTCCTTCCCAAGAGAACCCGCTTTGGTCCGGGTGGGCGTCATGTCCCCCGACTGCAGTGGCCGCTGTGCCACGAGGCCTGCTTGAAGGAGCTCCCTGGCCTCCGGACTCTTCTGGGGGATTTGAAAGACCACACTTGGCCTTTGCGCCGTCTCTGCTCATTCCTGCCTGGAGCCAGCGGGCCGGCCGACCGCGGAACAACCATCTCGCAAACGTCAGAAGATAAAGCGACCTGCTAAGAAGGGCTTCGCAGCAAGACGGGACCGCCCGGGTCCCTCGCGGTGTCTCGTAGCCCCCACGTCAGCCTGGGACGTCCCGGGACGTAACACCAACTCCATATAAACCGTAATTCGCTTCCTCGGGTTTTCTGTGCCTCCCAGCCCAGCTCCACCGCCCGTGATGGGGTCCCCCGAGGGAGCCCTGCTTTGCTGTGGTCCGGGCGCCTGCCCGGACGAGTACGTGTCCGGGGCAAGATGGCCACTGAGAAAGAGCTGGGGGACCGAGCGGCTGAAGCAGTGTTGGGACGATTCTTCTTTTTTTTTTGTTAGAGAAAGACGTGGGGATATTTCCACGAAGATGCCAAGGGCCCCGGAGTGAGAAGGCTGGACACACAAGCGAGGAGTGAGAAGCAGACAATGCGGTTTCTCAGTAGGTGAGATGAGATGGGCTCCAAAGCACTGGAGAGGGAGGTGGGTTTAAATTCAGTGGAAGGGTCGTCTGGAAAGGACAGGAGGAGGGAGTGGGTGCAGCGTATACAACAGTCGGTAAATGATGAGGCCCCCGTGGGAAGGGATGCGTGAGGTCGCCCGCAGCCCTCTGCAGCGGGGGAGGCCTGCAGGTTTGGTTGGTGGCGGGGCGGCCGGGGAGGTCCAGCAAGCAGCAGGTGACAAGAGCCTCGGCCAACGTGATCCCGATGCAGCCAGAGAAGAAGAAGAATGGGATTTTAAGAAGTTTTAACTTTAAGACCTCCTTCTTCTGATCTCCTTCGCTGCCCCCTAAACATCAGCGGGAAGGGACCCTTCACTGCTGTCTCCTGCCCCTTCCCGTCTGCGCCCCAGCCCTGCCCATCTTTCTGAGATCCTCAGGGGCTCGGTTTCAGCTCCGAGTATGCCCTCTCCTCTGTCTCCGCGGCGCGGAGGTGAGCGGGTCCTGCCCCGAGATCCCTCACCACATCCACTGAGGATCTGATTAGCGTTCCCTCTCTTGTGTCCCTGTCATCTCTTACCCCGACTCATCCCGATCTGTGTCCCGGTGGCATCCCCTCCATGAGATGACAAAACCATGGACTGATGACAAATGACGACAGATGACAAAAACTCTGGACCATCTCGCTCTAACCATCACTGCGCCCCAGGTCCAAGTGCGCCGCGTGCAGTCCTGCTGGGGAAGCGCGGTCTCTGCATTGCACACGTGCCTTCCAGAAGACACGCCGAGAGCCTGGTTTGGATGCGAGAAGGAGAAGGAGAGAAATGACCAAAGCTGATGGTTAGGTTTTGAGACCGGGAGACCAGAAGACAGATGGTCACCACTGACGAGGTGGATTTGCGGGGGAAGGATAATGGATCACTTTTTGGCTTGCTCGAGTGCGGGAAGACTTCGATGCTAAGTAAGGGACCGGATTTCTGACCCTCCTCCTCTCCCAGGCTGCTCTCCCTCCTCCTTCCCCCGAGGGGACAGAGGAAAGGAAAGCTTTAGCTCACAGGCAGAAATGGAAGGGAAAGAAGATGAGTTCTGTGAAAACACTTTTTGAAGCGTCCTAGGACGTTTGTTTTGTATGTCAGTTGTCGTTTTGAAATGTCCCCAAACAATGCGTTCCCGTGGGAAATAGAGTGAGCTCTGGGGCCGGATGCCACGTGGAGGGCCTACCTCATGGGGTTCTTGTTAGGATTAAAGACGTTAGTATGCCAATTTCTCAAGCAGCGTCCGGCGCACAGAGAGCATCCGACAAGTAAGAACAAAACACTTCCTGCCAGGTTCCCTGTTATCCGTACGTGTGCCTGGGAATAGGGCGAGAACCCGGGGCGGGGGGCGGGGGCATTTATCTAAAGCCTTTCTGGTAACAAGACAAGAATCGAGAGCAGTCCGGGAAATTTCCTCTTGTGGGTTATTTGGGAAGGAGCAGACCTTATCCACGGGGAACGGGGAACGTTCCTTACAGCCAGTTCTGGTTGGATTCAGACGCTCCCATTTCCCACCCGCGGCGGCTCAGGGGAAATAAGGCCCCATTGTCTCCCTCTGGAAGCTAAGGACAAAGTTTTTCTCGATCTCCAAGGAAAGCAGAAAAAAAACAAAGCCTGGGGTGGGGCAGATGCTCTCCGTGCTAACTGTTCAAACTTCCCCTTTGTCACAGAGGACTTTTTAGAGGAAAAGGCCTTGCTTTGGGGTCTTGACTATATTCTCCTGAATGTATTTACTGTGCGATAGGCAGATTCCGAGGACACCTCGTGGGGGCTGCGAGCTGAGCTCCGTGGGCACAGGAGAGATGGCTGAGTTCAACGTAGCCTTTGAACAGGATGCCCCAAGTGTGTCTGTGGCCGAATGATGTGGCTACAGTGACTCATTTTGTCTGTAGCGATCCAGATCCAGAGACTTCAGATTCCACTTGGCTCCAGAGAGCTCTGCCCTTTCAAACAAAGAAGAAGAAGGAAAAAGCAAAGTGAAACAAAACACCTCTAGGTGACCAATTCTTAAAAAGAAGATTTCCTCATCCGCAAGACCTGTGCCCAGAGCACTTCTGAGAGCTGCAGTGTTTATGTTTGCTGTTTTGCTTTATGACTCAACACATCTGGGATTAGATTCCCACGAATGTGCTGCAAATCGCTGCAAGGTCACTAGATTTTCAAACACAGGGCTCAGCTGACTTATCTTTCCTAATGTGATAATTAATTCCATGCATCAACTTAGCTGGGCTACAGTGCCCAGACCTCTGGTCCAACATTATTTTAGATGTCTCTGTGAAGGTATTTTGAAGATGAGATTAGCATTTAAATCAGTAGACTTTGAATAAAACAGCTTACCTTCCTCCATGTGGGTGGGCCTCATCTAATCAGTGGAAGAAGGTTCTGATAGCAAAAACCCTAACCTCTCGGGAGGAGGCGGGAATTCTGCCAGCAGACAGCATGTGGACTCAAATGGCAACATCAACAGTTGGGTGGGTCTCCAGCCCCCTAGACAACTGCACATGTTGGACACGCGAGCCCCACAGTCACAGTCTCTCAGGGTTAATGATTCTCTGGAGAAACAGAACTGGTAGGATGGGGTAGGTACACAACATGTAACACTCAGACATACTTACACTACTGGCTGCGCATCTGACACTCACACTTGCACGGCTGCCCGTGTGTCATCTAGCAGCACTGATAGGAGGGGGCAGCCCGTTCCCTCCACGGGTTATCTAAGCCCTGCTCTCTCCTCCCCTGGCAGGGCTCTGGCTCTCGGCTTCATCCCTGGTGGGCGAAGCCACCTGTCCCTTGTCTCCCCTCAATGCCCGTCCCCTCCGCTCTGGTCACCGCAACAGAACAAAGCTCTGAAACGTTTCCATCGGATGCTTCATAAATTCCAGCCTTTGCGAGATCAGGACGTCGTTCCCTCTGATGTGGCTGAGGACAGGCTGTCACTGTATTACTAAATCTGGGGGACACAGCCCTCTGCTGGGTCACTGTGCCTTCTCTACCTGACTTCCTGCCTCAGTCCCACCTCGCACGGCTGACAGCTCCGTGTCAAGATAATCACAGAAGAGGAAATGGGACTAAGATCCAGCCCTACCGTCTCCCCGTCTCCTCCTAAGCACTCAGTGTTTGCAGAATGAAAAACTTCCTACTGGAGGTAAAAATAACCCTAACATGTTAGAGACCAAAGTCCTGGGACATCGTCCCTGACTGCTTGTCTGGTGCTCTGCCCTTCCACTCCCCTGTTCCCCGGGCGGGGGCGACGGGTGATCGGTAAGGACCGTAGTTGAGGTCCGTGGGTACTTCCCGTTTTGCAGCACTGCGTCAGTAACGAGGAGGTACTCACACCCTCGCAAGTCTGCAGGTGAACACACTGACCCGCACTGGCCTCAGAGCTTCTGGGGGTCCGCTGAGCGAGACTTGGGCACGGGGCCCAGGCCTTCGGGCCTCCGAGGCACCTACCTGAACACTTCCGGAGGTGAGAAATCTTTATGAATGGGCAACAGTGTTGTTTTTAAAATTGTTCCTGAAGAGTGGCTCTCTGACCTTCCTTGATTTACAGAGTGGCTTGGGGAGAGCTGGGGGAAGGGGGAGGGGAGAAGGGGGAGGGGAGCGCTGGGGGAAGGGGGAGGGGGGAGGGCATCCTCCTGCACGGCGTCCAGAGTCGGGTGGCCAAGGGCGCGGAGTCTGCTCCAGGGTCCCACCGAGGCCGACGCGGACACAGTGAGCCCCCCAGGACTCTGTCTCGAAGGCAGGGTGCGCCCGGATGGGGAAGGCCGGGGCCTGCGGAGCCCTGAGCTTCCCACGTTGAGGGACAAACGGAGCCCGAGGGGTCCTCGAGGGAGCAGCTCGCACGGTCCTGCTGCGCGGGACCCGAGGCGGGGGCAGGCCAGGGAAATGTCGTCCTCGACCCTCTCGGGGGCCCTGGCTGACAGAGACAGGCTCACAGGGAATAGCACACACATTTACTGACTATGAGTAATACGAGTCCTCTATTAAGTACGCGGGAGAAGGGGGGAGGTGAGGAAGCGGAGGTGAGCGCTGGCCTTGGCTGGACGAGGGGCGGGGCGGTGCTGGGCGCACAGGGCAGGTCCGGGGCGGGAGGGGCGCGAGCACACTCAGCTGGTTCCCATTTTTCCAGGGCCCTGTGTCTTCCAAGATAAGGACGGTAGGGACGCTCCTGTGCCTGTCCTCGGGGACCAGGAAGGACACCACTGCCCGGAGGGTCTGCACCTGCCTCGGGCTGGGTGGGGGGAGGTCCGAGGGGCCGGCCTGCTTCTGCCCTTTTCTCAGACTCCTTCAGTACCCCTCGGGGCGTATTTGGGCCTGGACGTGGGAGGATTCTGCTCCCCTTCCCCACAGTTGCTGATCGAAGGGCCGAGGACAAAGGCGGTAGAGGGTAAGTGAGCCTGGAGGGAGGCTGCGGGGGTGGGATCCCGAGACCCCGGGAGGGCCTGGCCGCCTTCTAGAGCTGGATAACTTCTGTGTTTACCTTTGCACACGGCGTCCTGTCCCACAGGGTACCCCTTGCTCTAGAGATTTGTTTTTTCTGAGTCTTTAAATCTGCATTCTCTGGTCTTGCTGAGCTGGAAGGAGGGAGGGAGCCCTGAAATGTGGCTTCCCATGATCCTCTCTTGGACAGCCAGCCCTCCCCCCCGGGATCTCTGCCCAGGGGGCTTCCTGTCCTGAGACACTGAGGCTGGTCCGGCAAGGCCTCATTTACCCGAAACAGGCGGGTGCGCCCCCTCCACACCCCCAACACCTGGCAGGCTCTGGCCGCCCTGGACTCAGAAATGCCAAGACTCGGGAGAGAATGCAAAACCCCTCCAGCTCTGTGTTCTCCCTGCCGGTGGTAGTAATCCTGAAAACAGAGTCTTGTCTCTGGAGAGATCTCCGGTGTAGACAGAGAACGTCCTCTGTGCGTTTCAAGTGCATCTGACCCACCTTGGGCTCTGGGCTCCACTGGGGGAGATGGTCAGGAGCCAGCCCAGGAATGCTGGCCCCTGGATCTTTATCAACACCTTTCCCTCCCCCAGTAACCCTCACGAAATTGGCCCTGCAAAGATACCTGCCTTCAACAAAAAGACAAACATCTCATTTTTGTCCGTAGCTTTCCTAACTGGTCTGGATTCCTCCAGGCTTCTCTCGCAAACCTGACTTGGCTTGGAAAATCCCAGATCTATTTCATTCTGCCCCGCACCTTTCACACTTGTATCCCTCCCCCGCTGGGGCGGCCGAGGACTTCCCAGGGATCCTCCCAGTGTGTTCCTCTAGTTTCTTGCTAGCCTCCTTATTTGAGTGCGTGTGAATGAGTGAGTGTGAGTGTGTCTGTGCGTGTGAGTATGTGGGTGAGTGGGCATAAGTGAGTATATGAGTGTTCGTGTGAGTGTGTATGTGTGCGTGAGTGTGAGCATGTGTGAGAGTGCATAAGTGTGAGCATGTGCACGTGAGCGAGCATGTGTGTGTGAGTGTGAGCGTGCACATGTGGGCATGTGTGCGTGTGAGTGCATGGATGTGTGAGCAGGTGTGTATGAGTATGTGTTTAAGTGTGAGCGTCCACATGAGTGTGCAAGCATGAGTGTGAGCGTCTGTGTGCGAGCGAGGGCTCACACTGCACCGCTGCTAGAGCACCAGATGAAACGTTTCCATGAAAGGACGATGGAAGGAATACTAGTTAATTTGTTCTCTTCCTTTTTATTTTTTTAAGAAGAATTTTTCTTTCTGACAAAGGGAGAATTAGATCTCATCTTTCACTGAAAAACTGCTCAAGCTCCCAAGGACTTACTTGGGGTTTCTAAAAGGTGCTGGGAGGGCCGGGAAGCACCCTCTGGTCAGGCTGGAGGCTGGAGGGCCCAACCCTCCTTCAGAACAAAGGAGCCCTCGATTTACACCTCTATAGGGCGATTCGAGCAAGTTCAAGCTTTCCATTAACCCCTCATAGCCCTAATGACTTCCTCATCCCAGTTAATTAACAAATACGGGTGTGCCACCAAATGGATTCCTGCGAGGGTCTTTGGTGTGGTCCCTGGCTGCTGGGATGAGTGAGACCCCTTTGTTCTCCAGTCACTTTTCCTGTGGGCTCCCAGCACTTTGAATCTCAAATAAGCTGCCTAATTAATCCCCAGGACTCTCCTGGGGGAGGGGAGGGCCTGTCCATTATCTTCACTTTGCAGATAGTAACAATTTATAGGGCTTGGCTGAGGTCACGGGAGAATTAGCGGCTGAGCAAGAATAAAATTCCCACTCCCCAAACCCCTCTCCTCTTATCCCGTTCCCTAGACAACACGGTTCCACGCTCTTGCTGGAAAATTAGTAAACACAGCCAAGCCTCCCTGTGTCAAAATGAACGACTGTCCCGGACATGCGGGCCGGTGGCCGTCACGCGGTTGGAAAAGGTACCAAAACGTGGTTCGTTCGGGGAGATGTCTCACAGGAGGGCTTTTAGACCCCATGCTCCAGTCTGTCTCCGCGAAGGAAGAGTCACTGCCAGGAGCCTGTGGGTCCCAGAGAGCAGGTGTCTCGGGCCCCAGGACAGGTGGGTGGCTTGCTTCGCTCTCTGTCTCTCTCCGGGGGGTCACGGTTGTGCTCTGGCCCCAGGAGGACACAGCACTGAAGGGCCGAAGTAACGCTGTCCAAGCTGTGTTCTTTCTCTGACACCTGCCTTCATGAAGCACCCAGGAGGGACCGGCCGGTTCCAGGAGCTGTGAATGGGATCGCCGGCAGGCAAACTTCCCAGAGTGACTTTGGAGCGACCTTTCCCATGTGCTCATTTGGAAAATCAGGAAGGCCTTGATGATCTCTTGATTCCTCCAGCTCAAGTGTTTGGGGACAGCGTGATCACTTCGGACATGTTTATCTTGGTTTTGATGGTCAATTGTCAGAGACTCCTAACTGGGCTCCGCACCCGCTGGGTAACATAAACAAATTCTCAAACGGGTTGTGGGAACTAAGTAATGAGTCACGAGAGATGCCTTCGGTCAAGTCACTAGAATGGAATCCCAGCGTGGACCTCGTGGCAAAGCCCGAGTTCTTGGATAATGCAAACACATTCTTTGGATTCCAGGATCCGGCTGGGTTTCAGGGTGGCAGAGGGGGGCGCTTGCTGACCCCGTGAGCTATTACCCGCCTGGGCTCCCTGGGGGAGGGTCACTGGAAACACTGCAATGATTCTGGGTTTTGCAACGTCTGCTTTGAGAATGAAAAAAAAAATTTTATATAGAGATCATACTATTCTACACACACAGGTTATTACAAACCTGCTGCCCTGAAATGCTTACAATTTTATTAATGGATTTGAGGTGATGATCAAAGAAATAGGCATTCTTTACATTTCGAAAATTGCAAGCCCTAAGAGGCATTCCATTTATCATGCACTTAACTTCTGGGACAGAATGAATCCTTCTCCTGATAATTATCAAATCTGAGTGTTTGCGGAAGAAACACTCTCTCCATAAATCTTAAAAATTGCATATCCTTGTGAGTGAAATCGCATCTCAAAATTTCAAAGTTGTTGCAAACTCCTATTGACTGTTTAAGCTGACAAATGGTAAACAGAAATGTCATTGCTTTCATTAGTCCTGAAAAAGCACCTTCGCCTCCCCCCGCCCCCCGCCCCAAGTCCTATGTTGCCTTTGATGAATTGGTCGATTATTTCAAATATCGTTGCCCAAAGAGGCGCAAACATGAGTGATGGCGGCGTGTCGCTTCTCCCGAATTGCGTTCAGGAGGTCGGCCTGCGACAGCTCGGACGCGGCCCTGTATTCATGCAACGGGATCCCGCAGCGGATGGTTTCATCACCAGGGGGGCCCCGGTACCTGGACGACGGCCTCGCGTCCCCACGGCAGACCTCCTCATGCATAACTAATCTGTATTTCCAAGGGGACTGAAAGGTGATTCATCAGTGGGAAACCATTCATTTGTTTAGTGCGTCAAACCCAAGAACGAGCCTCCAGGTTTCAGTTTTCCACTTTTTTTTTTTTTTTGACATTTAAGAGAAAAACAGGAAAAGTAAGAAGAGAGGGAGAAAAGAAGGTCCATGACATTTTCAGTGAAGAGACGCAGAGATGGAGAATTCTGAGAAATTCAAGGACAACCCACTCCTTCACGTACTAGCAAAGCCAAGCCCAGGGGTGACAGGACGTGGCAGGTTGAAAGAGTGAAAGGGGGTCCCTGACGGGACTTAGTCGTGCTCCGGGTTGCTGGGGATGCTCGGCTGGGGGGTGGAAGGGGGTGGTCACCCCGCGGCCCCGCTGCATCGGAAGGGGTCTGGATTTTGTTAGAATATGACAAGGTTGAAGGATTTTGCTAGGAAACGAGACTAAGGCCCTATCCTGGGAAATGTGGTAAGAAGTACACTGATCCCCTGTGTCCGTGAACCTTGTCCCACGGGATGTGGTGCCAGGGGGCTGTCGGCACTCGCCTCTGTGAGCCTCAGCCCTGCCCCTGCTCCCGGCTAAAGGCTGTGGGGCCAGAGCTGCCCAACCCCCAGGCCACACCCCGAGGATCAGTGGGCCTGCCATTGCTGGTTGTGGCTGCTCGGCGGCAAGGAGCCTGCGGCAAGTTGTTCAGTGGGTTATCCGCTGTGCCGCATGTGGTTTCTTGCCTATGCCTCTCAGGGCATCTCTCCAGAGCTCTAAGTAAAATGCCTTAAAATTGACCTTACCTCCGAGTAATTTTGGGTGACCAAGACTTACAACTTTCATCACTTTTTAAAACTCTATACACATACTGGAAAAGTTTGTGTATTGGCTCTGGTTTCTCCTTCCCTCCCTCCTCCCTTTTTCCCTCCTGCCCTTCCTTCCTCCCCTCCCTTCCTCCCTCCTTCCTTCCTTCCTTCTCCCTCTCCTTCCCTCCCTTCCTTCCCTTCTTCCTTCCTTGCTTGCTTCCTAACTTCCTTCACTCCTTCCTTCCCTCCCTCCTTCTTTCCTTCCCTCCTTCCCTCTGGAATTTAGAGAATATTAACTTTTGACTCTCTTTTTTCCTATCACGAGATCTATTATATTTCTACAGATTTCAAAACGTTAAACTAATATCCATGGCATGGCACTTCTTAAGACATTACTTTAAATTTTTTATTGTGGAAATCTCAAACCTATAAGAATTAAAGAAAGAGAATGACTTAATAAGTTAATGTACCCAGCTTCAAAAGTTAACTTGAAGACAGCCTTGCTTCATCCATAATCCTGCCTTGTGCTCCGCTCCCTGATAGCGCTGCAGCAAATCCCATAGGTCATACTGAAAACCTTTAATAGTAGGAAGTTGGACAAGAATCAAAATGGCTGCATGAATGCTTCCGTGAAGCTCGATTTTAAGGTTACCTTTTTCCCGTCTTCTGCAAACCTCCCCTCCTCCCTTCCTGGCCTTTTCTCAGGAACACGGTTCCACCCTAGAAACGTGATGAACCAGGCTGGCAGCATGGACACGATTCCTGTCAAAACCAGCGAGATCCTGTATTTCCCTATAAAACCCCACAGCCCCTTCCTCAGGATGGGCTTCCAGGTTTCTGAAGGCCACAGCCTGCTGGGCAAGGCAATAGAGCGAAGTTTCCCTCTTTGTCCCGCGCTCTGTCTTCCTAGTACATTTTGGTTCTGAACCACGGAGGGCAGTTTTCCATATCATTTCTTCCATAAATATTTCAGTGCATCTCTGAAAGGTAAGGATTCTTTCAAAAGGTAACCTCGATGCCATTATCACACTCAAAAAAGTTATTAATAAATTTTTACTATTACTAAATATCCACCCAGTGTTACATTTTTCTGATCTTTTTTTTCCTTTCCTATGGTTTGCTTGATTCAGGAATTTTGTAAAGGTCCATACACTGCAATTCATTGACTTGTCTTTTAAATCACTCTTAATAAATATGTGGCTTCTGCTGTTTTCCTTGCAGCTTATTATTTTTTTTTAAGATCTTATATTTTGAAGTAATCTCTATACCCAACGTGGGGTTCAAACTCATAACCCCGAGATCAAGAGCCCACATTCTACCCACTGAGCCCGCCAGATATCCTACTGCAGTTTATTTGTTGAAGGAACTTGGTTGATTCCACATTTTGCTGTTACCTCTTGTGTAATTCCTTTGTGTCCTGCGTTTTCTGCAAACTGGTAGTTAGACCTAGGGATTTGATGAGATTTGAGTTATAATTTTATTTTATTTTCCTTTTTATGCAAAAATTCCTTATAGGCAGTATAAGGATTTCGATGTCTGGCCATTCTTCTTTTTGTAAAGATAGCTTCCATTAATAATCTGCCTGGAGTAGATTAAAAATAATTTAGGGGTTATAAAGTGGTGACATATTAATGTGATCATTCCTTTTAAATTTACTGTCTAAAACGTGTCTTAAAGTATATTTTCCCCTCACATATGACTCAATCACCCTGAGGTAGAATCCTACCAGAAAATTTACAGGAAATATTATATTTGCTTGATTATGTCTTCTTATTTACTAGTTTTTAAAACAACTAGTTGTTTTCTTAGTACACTCTAAATATGCCTTATGTGATTTGAGTATTATTATAAACACATGAATTAACATCTTTGATGTACTCCAATTTATTAATCTTAGATTTATCCATTGGCTCATGAAAGTCTCTTGAAAGTGGTTCCTGGATTCTTTGGTCATGAGGCTAGTGGTCTTTGCTAGCTTCTTGCTTTCTGGGATGACTAGATATTACAGACTTATCTTGAACATTTTCTTCCTCAAGCTGGAAGCAGTCATTTCAGCAAGGAGTCCTGGTTCCTCTTAGTGGGAAACAGTATTTAGAGACCACAGTCTTAGTGCTAGGGTGCTAATCACTACTGGGTTAGTCACCGTTTCTAGATGTTTTCAGAGGACAGAACTAAACACACACACATCCCTAAAGATAATATACAATGTGAGTTCATAGTGATTGTTAATTGCAAATTAAATTCAGGACTACAGAATATCATTCATCTCCACCACCTTACATCTGTATCTTTTCCCATGTTGAAAATTCCTGTTTTCAATGACAACACCATAATTGCTCATTTGATTTATTCACACCAATTACTCATTATACACACAGGGTAGTAGTATTGTCTCAGAATAGCCATCTCAATACTATCGCTAACAATATGATTATTGAAGAGAGTATAACACTGTTCTCCAGTTCTGTTTTAGCATCCAAGCCACTAGGGAAGTACAGCTCATTAATATTTCTTAAAGTTACATGGAAGTTTTCCTCTCCATGCAGATAGGCCACTAACTTGTTAAACAGTTAGGTTCATTGTTTTTATTTTGCTTTTGCTTTTTAAAAAATTGCCCATCTAGGGGCGCCTGGGTGGCTCAGTGGGTCAAAGCCTCTGCCTTCGTCTCAGGTCATGATCTCAGGGTCCTGGGATTGAGCCCCGCATCGGGCTCTCTGCTCAGCAGGGAGCCTGCTTCCCCCTCTCTCTCTGTCTGCCTCTCTGCCTACTTGGGATCTCTCTCTGTCTCTGTCAAATAAATAAATAAAATCTTAAAAAAAAATTGCCTATCTAATGTTAATTTTGTTTAAGATTATGTCAAGTATTTACATGGGCTTATTGTCAAATGTATGAAATGAAGCATTTTGAGGGAAGACAATCTTCTATGGTTGTTGTCTCTCCTACATATTCCTTCCATCCCTCTACAGGTACTATTTTTGAAGGTCATTGTGTGGAAAACACTCTTGTGGGTTTTTTTTTTCTCTTCTCTACTGCTCATTGTGAACCCTTCTGTGACCAGATGTGAATAAGCTTTTCCCCATACCGCTCAGTTCTCCAACCTTGCAGCAGACATTGACTGGGCGTCATTGCAACATCTGCTCAATTCTGACACTACCAGGAGACACACTCAGGTCCCACAGGCAAGGGGCTCAATCCTACGAGGTTTATTAACACCTTCATTTATCCAGCCACTGGGTTTTGAGTCCCTATTATGGGCCCGTGTTGTGGGCATTTTGTTAATGGGTAGAGAGACTGAGTTAGAAAAGTGAACACAGTTCCTACCCACATGGAGCTTATGATCTGAGTGGGGAGAGGATCATTAAAGAGAAAATACACAGTGATTTTTTTTTTTTTTTACAATTGTGATAAGTAGTTCTGACCTTGAATCTTCTAGGGCTCTTTACTCAGAAACCTATATTAGTAGATGAGCCCAGCACTCTTCTAAGGACTTACAAACATTAACTCTAGGAAATACTGTTCGAATTAAATTATAGGTAACCGAACAGTGGTAAGGAAGATTAATACATCTTCTCAGGTCATGATTCCATTTCCCTCTTCCTTGTTAGTCTCTTATATGTACTGACTCATTTCTTTTCTTCCTTTTATGCCCCAATCCTCTGAAAACTCAGTTCTGCTTCCTCTGCTGTTACTGAACGTACTTTTTCCAGGAGCCCTCATGGGACTTCTGACTCAGGCCAAAATGTACTAGCTCGTACTGGACTAGCCCTCAAACCATAAACAGCTAGAAAAATAGTATAAAATAAGTGTTTTGTGGATATCAGACAAAAGAAAGTATGGGAACATAATCCATGGCAGGAAAGCCACGAATGAGGCAACCCCTTGACGTCTTGACTTTCTGCCCGGATGATTTCTTCTGCATTATGGCCCAGGAAGGGGGAGCCCAAACAGAACATGGGGCCTCACTGAGATGAGGTGATAGAGATCAGAATTTAGGGAAGCTGAGATTGCTGGTTCAAAGGTAACTTCACAGGGAATGCATATCTGGAATTTGTGGGGCAGAGGACTTGGAGCAAGGGGCCACACAGAGAAAGAACTCCAGAGTCTACTGTGAGTTTCCCTTGGGTCTCTGTTAGAACATTCTTCTGAACTAATAGTAGGGTAAAGAACAACTAGTAAGGAAAGATAACTATCAGGGGAGTACAAGCTAAAAAAAAACTACTATAAGAGCTGGGAGATATTTGCCCTCCATTTAGCTTGTGTGGAGAGACCTTGTTGAATACCCGGGACATTCAGTAGAGCCTCTAGAAAGGCCATACCACAGGAGTAAGGCTAAGCTAGCCTTTCCCTAAATCCATTCTAACGAAGCATAAAAACAGCCCACCAAAGAATCGTAAGGGTCAAGCTGATGCTCACAGAGATAAACAGCCTTCCAGAAGAAAGCCCAGCGCTCTGGAAGGAAGGCAGGAATCCAGACACTGACCAATATGGATGATGTCAAGTGTCAGGTTAAAATCACTAGACAGGTGGCCCTTGACCAGGAGAAAACTCACTTAATAGAAACAGGGCTGTGCCTTCCTGATTATCAAACCTAAAGATTTCAATTTCGTGGTGCTCTTCCTACTTGTCCTTGGGTTACATGATGTCCGTGACCACCTGTCTGGGTCTGTGTCTTCTGAACATAAGGCATGCCTGTTAGCACCACTTTCAGCATCCCCTGCTTGCCCTCCTCCTGTTCGAGGACGGGCCTTCTTCCTCAGTATTAGTCTTCCTCTTGGCTTTTATTCCCTTTGCCTCTTTCTGACCGGCCCTGTGAGTTTTCTCGGACAGTTTCATTTACTCCTGTATCTTCAACTAAAACTTGACTCGAGTAAATTTCAGAAGCTTCTGTTTGTATGATATTAAAATACTGTAGTAATCATTACAATGTCCCTATGCGGTAGACTTCATCAAACCTTACACTCACTATTGTCCTGTGACTATCGCACAACTCCAGTGTGATGAAAGGTTTGGGCACTCCTTAACAAAGAAGGAAATGAAAGTTCGGTGAGATTAAGGCACTTGCTCAAGGTCACCTGTCTGGGAAGCGGTTTGGCACAATCTAGGATCTAGGATTCCTGCTCTTTGTACCATGCTCTTTACAAATCTGAGTTTCCTAGAGTCTAAGTTTCAGATCTCACAAAGGCTAAACACATGGAAGGTGAGCTCATATTCAGTAGTCAGGACACCTGCTGCTGAGAAATTAGCTGAGGATTTCATTTAATTTTGGAAGAGAAAAGTCTCCTTTTTGGGCAGTGATGTGTAGACAGAGTTCCTTTGAATAATGTCTTTAAATGGACTGAGGCAAAGCCTCTCAGGTGATTCATGCATCACACTGACATTCCAAAGAGTCGGATTGCACAATGCACTTTTGACTTTCTCCCTCTGAGCAATTTCAACTATTTGCGCTCACATGTCCTATCATGGAGTTATGTGCCAATGTCGTTGTCGGTTTCGTTAGAGACGAGGATTCTTATCTGTGTGGAAGCAGGCAGGAAAGACCAGAGTAACTCCAATCGCAGGTCTTGCTTGCGTTGCTTACATTTTTATTTAAATCGGCAGTCACTTTCTTTATAGGGAGTCTGGTGACTTAAACAAGAAGCGTCTGTCAATGGTGATGATAGCTTCCTTCTGGAGTTCAGGCCCCGTCAGGAATGCCACACGCATTTTCTTCCCTTAACCCAGGCATCTCTAATATGCTCTTTGAAGGAATCCCGTAGTATCTGGTTTGATAGCTGACCTGGAAAGTCAAGTGTTTGGACACTTTTGGACTTTTCTGTTTGCCTTAGCACAGTCAAGTAGGTGTCAAACTCAGTGGTCCTCAGGGAGCAAGCATCCCGTGCCTCACCTTCCATACATGCACGCGCACACACACACACACACACACACACTCAGCAACAAAAACGGAAACACAAGCACACAAATAAAAAACACTCTGAGAAAACTAAATTTCCACTGAAGCTCTTTTCAGTCCAGCACTGTTTTACTATTCAAAATGTAAAAGTCTGAAAGCAAAACTTATTCTAAAGTGATCCAAGAGCAGTATTTTAAACCAACGCCTCTGTTCCATGTCTGACTCTAACACTTGTCTTTCATACGCTTCAGGGTTACGCATCTGATTGCCTGCCTAAACTCTGCCTCATAACGAAATTCAACTTGTGTTGTTTTCAAAGAGGAAACGGATTTCATATTTATAGGTATTAGCATTTTAAAATGCTACACAGTTTATGCATTAGTGCCCGGGGCACATATTGTGCTTATTTTAGTATGGGGATGAAAGAGTATTTTGTAACTTTGCATCTTTCTTTCTATATGAAAAATACATGCTTGTGACTAGAAAGTGAAAGTGAGGATTAAGTAAGGGTTGGAGAAAGAGTTTAGAGAGTCTTTTCTGAAGCCCTCTGACCCATGGGCCACATGGTATGGACATCTCAGTGCAATGGAACTGTGGATTTCTCCTGGTTTTTGAGTTCTGTGTCACGTTTGTCTCACACTTCAGCGTACCAGGGCTATGCTTAATGCTACGCAATTTCAAGTGTGTCTGTTTTCCCAATGTGCAACCACTTACCACATCAATAGAATGTGCTTGGTGACAGGCTGTATTTCCTCTCGCAAATAGCCTAAACAAATAAAGGTCTATATGTTTCTTGCCACCTTGAAGCAATTAGGTTTAAAATGGAAATCGTCGCGCTAGCTGTGGCAATTAAATTGGCATGAAAGCAAGATAGGGTTTGGCTGACTTGTGTTTCTAGAAAACATATAGTGTTGATTTCACTGGAAAGTGTATTCCCATCAGTGGTTTAATAAGTAGACTATTGTGGGACTCCTTGCCAGGATGCACAAAATTTGAAGTTGGAACTGGTAAGAAAATAGCACTATGTGAGCCCCCAGATCTTAAATGGAGGTTTTGCAAGACCTCTAGCAGCACCAGCGTGCACAAAAACTTGGTTCTGCTGCACGGTGAGGACCGTAGAGACTGCTCAGTGCTGAGGACCCATAGCGACCCCAGGAACTCTGTAGGGCTTTGTTATTACCCAATTTGATAAGCAAGGAAACTGAGGTTCATAGATGTCGGTAACTTATCCAAAGCCAGAAAGGTAGCAAGCAGAGAGATGAGATTTGAACAAAACCCTCAAAACCCATTCTATATTTTAATAATCTTCCTCTTATTAGGTTATTCTACATTTAAAAAAAGATGGTTTCCCATGCTCATTAATGACTAGAGTGCTTATTCTAAGTCCCATACATATTTAAATCAGATTTGTAATAAGTCAGCTTCTTTAGAATATGCAAATTGTATTAAGCTGATGTTCCATTGAAAGGCAGACAAAAAGGGCTCCAAGCCAGGAGTCAGAAAATTGGGTCTAGAGCTGTAATGGCCACAGCTGCCTGTGTTCTGGGCTTGTGTAAGCCTCTTGGGGGTTCTGCGGCAGAGCTCCTTCATCGCTGCGATAAAGGACTTAGCCAACAATCTTCATGCTCTCCCTCTGCTCAATCTCTGTGATTCTATATTGTATCATTTGGCTAAAACGCACATTCTCTTTCAATCTCTATGGCTTGTCTACTTCATAACAGAGAAGAGAGAATAGAAACAGATTTTGATTAAATGATCTAGAATGGTTTATGGGGATTGGCCCCTGGCAGACAAGAGGACTGACCTCTAACGGTGGCCCTAGAGAGAGCGCCACGTGTCTGTGTCCTAGAGAACCGCTTCGGAGGTGACAGATGGCCGCGGGTCACACAGGTGTGGCCCGTCACCTTTTCAACTCCACCCGAGTGGATTAAATAAGTTCTCTGTGATTTGGGGAAGAACTTGTATAATGGAAAGTTGGTTTTAGCTGTCTGTGTCACAGTAATAGATCACTGGGGTGAAAACTCCTTTCAATGCTGAGAAATAATTGTGTTCCAATCAAACATTTAGCTATGCCGTTTACTTCTATGCTGATTTGGTATCAGCCAAAGGAGTGATGGCCCCTCTTTCCAGTAGCCATTTTATTTCCTTTCACTCTATTGATGGCTAATACATATGTAGATTTTAAAGTAAATACGATTGGAGATGCTTAAGTATTTTAGTGTTTTTTTTTTAAATATGTAACCCTACAGCCTATCTCTATTGTTCAGTTTCAAAATCTGCTTCGTTTAATTTATTTGGTAAATATAGAAATCAATAAGTAAGTTTATTATGAAAGTGGGAGTCTTACTTCAGCAGGGATTTTGTAATGTTCTCATCTAGACGGCAAACAATGTACGGGCACACCTGAGACACATCGCACAGTTCGTTCCAGACCGCGTTGTAAAGTGAATATCACAATAAAGAAGTCAAATTCTTTATTTCGTTTCCCATGGCATATAAAAGTTGTGTTTCCACTAGACTGTAGTCTAGTAAGCACGCACTAGCATTATGTCTGCAAAAGCAATGTACGTCCCTTAACTAGGAAATACTTGACTGCTAAAAAATGCTAACCGTCCCTTGAGCTTTCAAAGGGTCATAATTACTGATCAGAGAGCACCATAACAAATATATTCATGAGGAAGAAGCTTTAAATATTGTGAGAATTACTACGATGGGACACAGAGACACAAAATGAGCAGAGACTGTTGGAAAATGGCATTGGTATACTTGCTCAGCTTAGAGTTGGCACGAACCTTCCATTTGTAAAAAAAAAAACCAAACAACAAAAAAACAAAAAAACAAAAAACAAAAACCCATAGTATCTGCAAAGCACAATCGAGCGGCATGCAATAAAACAAGGTATGCCTGCATGTACATTCGGGTCCCCAAGTTCTGTTAAGATAGCTGAAACTAGACTGTGCTACGGTCACAGACCCCTACATCTCAGTTGGTGTGACACTTCTGTCCCAGCCTGATGTGGGTCAGGCAGCTGTCTTCCAAGTGGGTATGAGGGACCCAGGATTCTGCCATTTTATTATTTTTTTAATTTATTGTTTTATTTTTCTTTTTTTGAGATTTAATTTATTTATCAGAGAGAGAGAATGCATGAGCAAAGGGAGCTACAGACAGAGGGCGAGGCAGGCTCCCCCCTGAGCAGGGAGCCCGACGCAGAGCTCCATCCCAGGATCCTGAGATCAGGTCCTGAGCTGCAAGCAGACACTTAGCCGATTGAGCCCCCAGGCGTCTCAGGATTCTGCCATTTTAAACGTGTGGTAAAGAGAGCACGGGAAAATGTACAGAAGTCTTTGTGGTCGTGAGATGGGCTTTGGCGAAGACACAGCATTGTGTCGGCCACAATTCCTTATTTGATTTTGGAATGGTACTTTCTTCTCTTGAGAAAACAGACGAATACATCTTCTCCACAGAACTCAAAACCAAAGGAAAGCAAAAGAATTGAAATTGTCTAATAGGATGGCAAGAATATTCCAAAGAAATTTGTTCAATGACAATGAAAATTGTTCCTAGATATTTACTGTGTGAACTCAAATAAATAGATCTGACTCTTACAATCCAATAGAGGTCGCTGACACTGATTTCTCTTTGGGTGTACTACTTCAGAAAAAGGTTATGCTTCAGACTAGAGAAGGCTTTAGAAGCACATGACGTAGATGGAAGGGAACTGAAACATAATACTTAAGCGATATATCAACCAATTGCAGTTGTGAACCTTATTTGGTTTCTGATCCAAGCGATTAAAAATGGGACATTTATGAGATAATTAGTAGTTTGTATACTAACTAGATATTTGAACCCATTAGAAATTACTCATTTCTAGGTGTAACAATGATATGGTGATTCTTTCATTTAAATATGGTTCCATATATTTTAGAGATACATACTGAAATATACATACTGAAATATTTAAAACTTAAATGATGTGATGCTTAGGTTTTTTTCCAAAGTAATAAGGGAGGAGAGTGAATGGGGTAGGAGTAAAACCAAACTAACTTTGGGTTAGTAATTTTTGAAGCTGGGTTCTGGGTACCGGAGGATTTGTGTTATCATTCTGTCTACTTTGTTTATGTATATTATTTCCCACGATAAAAATTTTAAAATTTTAAAATTTTAAAAATTTTAAAACAACCCCCCATTACATAATATTTTGTTTAAGGGATTGAGTTTTTTACTTTTGATTCATTGCCTCTTTTTTTATATCTAGGTTTCCTTTCCTGCTTACTTTTCTGGTTTAAAAAAAGAATGTTCACTCATTTCACATTGACTGTGGCTCTCTCAGCATCATCTTTCATAATCTGGGTGGAGAACGAAGATGTGGGTGCATGCAGCAGAATGGCCCGGACACGTAGTGGATATTGTCCTGGGCACCTCGGAGTGTGACAGTGGTGTGCAAGCCCGATGCCATGATACGTTCCTACAAGTGGCTGGTGAAAGAATCTCTCCTTTCATCACTTCCCGAGCATTCCCCTTGAGTTGTCACGATTGCTTGAGAAAGATTAAGTCCGTTAAGAACAAAGGGTCATTTTCTGGAAAGAGTACTAAATGTTTTAGCTTAGCCAACTTGATAGAACCTCTGTACCAAAAAATAAACAAGCGAAAACCCCTTTTATTCCTCACCTAACAAATTGTGCCAAATCAGTCATAATGAGAAATGGTCTTCTCCAGGTATTTTGGATCTTGCTTCTAGTCCCAAAACTCTTGAGATTTAGCTACTGACTATTACCTAGAACATTCTCAGTACAGAATTCAAGGACTCGAGAGTAAGTGCCGTGGTCATGGCTAAGTCCAACTATCAACTTTTTAGAGAAACAACATTGCCTGTCTCTCTCTCTCTTTCTTTCTTTCTTTCTTTCTTTTTTTCTTTCTTTCTTTCTTTCTTTCTTTCTTTCTTTCTTTCTTTCTTTCTTTCTTTCTTTCTTTCTTTCTTTCTTTCTTTCCTTCCTTCCTTCCTTCCTTCCTTCCTTCCTTCCTTCCTTCCTTCCTTCCTTCCTTCTTCAGGACTCTTTATCAAAGAAATAAAGCTTCATTTATAGTACTTGGAGTGCAAGAGGGGAAAGATTTATAAAGTTACAGTTCATAGTTTAAATCAGACCAAATGCCACGGTTTTCCTTTCCAAGCTGAAGAACTGGATTCCTCTTAAATCTCGTTAGGTTCCTGCTAAAGAGCTCCTAACCATGGTATCCTATTTCAGGCCCTTTAATTGAAATGCAAATTATACTTTTAATATGACGAAAGCTATTTTGATGACACTTCAGAATAGAGAATATGTCTCTCAGTATTCTCAGTCCTTTCCAATTGGTTTTCCATTGTATCTTCAATAAGATTTCTTTTTTTTTTTAAAGCTGTTGTCAGAGAAGAAAATCCTCCATGATCCAGTCATTCTGAATGTCCTGGTCCTGGCTTTTCTCGTCACACCCTTATATCTAAATGACCTCTGATGTGGTATATTTATTCGACGTTGTGTAATGAGCTCATAAAATGCCTTTGTGAACTATTAAAGCTGGAGTTTCACTTGGAAAATGTCAGTATTAATTCGAGGAACTTGGAAGGAACCAATTAGCTTCCTCAGCTCAACAATTCAGACTTGCAGGTGGTGTTTAGGGGATACTTGATAATGAACACTTAACAATATTGATCTAGAAAACTCCCTATATTACTTTAAATAAATCCCATTGGTTCCATAGATGGGGAAGTCAAACTAAATTTGGCAATTGCTCAAATGACAATAGGAAAGAAGGTTGCTGTGTAAACCCAATTAGACTTTTCAGAACCTTTAGCCAATCAGTCAGACAGAAAGTGTCCACTGAGTTTACACCTTCTAAATAAATACCGGAAATAAAAACACGTACTCCTAGCCCCACAGGACCATAAACATTAATACATAGCATATAAAAAATTACAAAATCATTATACTGTGCTTGGCTCCTCGTGCACTCAGGGAGCATTAGAGTTTGCTTTGGAAGAGTTGAGAAAAATCAGTGATGAGAAAAGGAGAGGAGTGTAAGACACATGCTGGCCAGTAATGAGATAGACATCTTGACTGCTGAGACCATTTTTTTTATAACTTTGCAAGTGAAACCAAGGTGAATGTGTGATTAAGACTATCTCTATCATCTTTTTTTTTTTTTTAAGATTTATTTATTTATTTATTTATTTGAGAGAGAGCAGGAGTGGGAGGGGTGGAGGGAGGGGGAGAGAGAATCTCAAGCAGACTCCACACTGAGTGCAGAGCTGGATGTGAGGCTCGATCTCATGACCCTGAGATCACACCAAGAGGCAGACACTTAACCAACTGAGCCACCTAGGTGCCCCATTTTTTTTTTTTTTTTTTTTACATGACAAAGGGGTGAATTTCTCCTAAAGGACTTTTCCATCGTTAAAGGCCGAGAATTTGAGGCCTTGAGAAAGGGAAAGATTCTGGTCTGTCCTTGCAGAGCCTCCCACCCTGGCTGGTTCAGGTCCTGCTGTCCCCACTCCATTTCCTTTCCCGTCTGCTCTGCTGACTTCAAGCTGCAGCCCCAGAGCGCAGGGAAACGGCTTCCGTGGAGTGTTTCCCCTGCTCTGCAGTTGCCTGAGGTTAAATATCTAAAACGAATCCTTCGTTATATATGATGGTTTGTTTCGTCCCAGCGACTCTGCTTCCTTGACCAAAGTAGACTCATTGAATCTGCTGGGTGGTTCACAACCCTGCATTTGCCCTCCACCTGGCATTGTCTCATGACCTTGGAGACCCCTGGAGACGAAGCTTTGCTTGGTTTGGCTGATCAGTCAGTTCAAATAGTTAACTGAGCAATTGCCACGTGACAGTCACAGGGATACACTCTTGAATCTTTAAGGAGCTCCAGAGAGAGAGAGAGATATGAAGAGGAATATCGGCTGTGAAACTGACCACTAAAGATGGAGGATTCGACTTTTCATCTAAAAGGGCCTCTTCCAAAGTCCCCAAATTAATGTTTCTCCCTTCTTCTTGAAACAGCTTTCCTTGGGTATAACTGACATGTACTAAACCACATCGATTCAGTGTTTAATCTGATAAGTTCTGATGTGTCTGGAAGCCTGTGAAATTATCAAAACCATCACAATAATGAGCACATCCATCAGCCCTCAAAGTGTCTTCATGTTCCATTGTGTGACTTTGTCACTATAGATTAGTTTGTGTTTTCTAAAAATGTATGCAAATAGGATCATATATTTTGTACCATTTTTGTCCGTCTTCCTTCTCAGCAGAATTACTTTGAGAGTCACCATGTGGTGATGTGTGTCCACTTCATCCTTCTTGATGGCTGGGCAGTATTTCATTGTACAGATTTACTCCATTTCTTTATCTGTTCTCCGGTCAATGGACATGTGGATGGTTTCCAATTTGGGTCTATTACAAATAAAGCTACCATGAATATTCAGTTTTAAGTCTCTGTATGGGCATCCACTTTCACTTCTCCTGGGGAAATATAGAGGAGTGGAATGGTTGGATCACATGGGAAATTTACACTCAGATTTTTCAGAAACTTCCAAATTGTTTTCCGAACTGGTTATGATGTTTTACATCCCCAACAGCAGTGTATAAAAGTTCAGGTTTATCCACATCCCCCCCAACACTTGATATTCTCAGTCTCTGTCATTTTAGCCATTGAAATTGGTAGGTAGGGGCATCATATTGTGGTTTTACTTTCCCAAATGGCTAATGATGCAGAGCATCTTTTCACATACTTATTGGTCATTCATATGCCTTCTTTGGTGCAGTGTCTGTTTAAATAGTTTTTGCCCATTTTTGTATGGAATTGGTTAGTTTCTGATTACTGTGTATAGAAAAGTTTCTCAAACATTCTGGACACGCTTTCTTTATCAATACGTGATTTGTAACTCTTGCATATTTATAATCTCTATTGCTTTGTGCAAAAACTTTTAGAATTATTATATACTAGTTTTTTAAGATTTTATTTTTAAGTAATCTCTACTCCCAACATGGGGCTCAAACTTACAACCTTGAGATCAAGAGTCACATGCTCTACTGACTGAACCAGCCAGGCAATCCAAGAATTATTATATACTCTTAATGAATTGAGTCTTTTATGAAATGACTTTATCTTTGGAATTCTTTGCTCCAAAATCTATTTTGTATGATATAAATGTGGTTACTCGAGTTTTACTTCTATGAGTTTTAGCATGATACACTGCCATAGTTACTTTTAACTTTCTTGTGTGTCTGTTTTTTCTTAAGTAGGCTCCACGCCCAGCGCAGAGCCCAATGTGGCGCCTGACTTCGCAACCCTAAGATCCAGACCTGGGCTGGGCTCAGGAGTCAGTCGCTCAATCGACTGCACCAGCCTGGCACCCCTGTGTGTCTATTTTTAAAGTGCATTTTTAATATGCAGGATAGAGTCAGATCTCTTTTTTTTTTTTTTTTTTTGTCTAATGTGAAAATCTCTATCTTTTAATTGAGGTGTTTAGAGCATTTCCGCGAAGTTTGATTATTGACACGATAAGGCTTAAGCTAACCATCCCTCAATTTGTTTCCTATTTGTCTCACCTGTTCTTTTTTTCATTTCTCCTTTTTGCCTGCCTTCTTGTGATTTGAGTATTTTTTATAATTCCATGTCATCTCTTATGTTGGCTTACTGGCTATAACATTTATAACTAATCTGTTATTTTAGTAGTTTCTTTAGGTGTAGGGCATACATTTATTTTAACCTTAGAGCAAAATGTCCATGGTATAACACCACCCTACACATTCTACAAGATCTCGCAATGGCACACCTCCAAATAAACAGTCACATATGGCCCAGCATCTTTGTCAGGTAAAAAAGAAGGGCAGAGGAGACAGTTCACTTTAATTCAATATGAATTAATTCAAGTGGTTAATAATCAATTATTTTATTACACATTATATACAATGTATTAATTATACTGGTAAAACTATTAACATCTCCTTGTAGTATATATTATTACTTATTATTTAATTCATTCATTTCATTCAAATTCTTGAAATTAGAAAGTTCATTATTTTTTAGGATTTTTAAAATTTATTTGAGGAACAGAGAGAGAGAGAGCAGGGGGAGGGGTAAAGGGAGAGGGAAAGAATCCCAAGCGGACTCCATGCTCAGTGCGGAGCCCCAGTGTGGGGCTCGATGTGAGGTTCGACGTGGAGCTCGATCCCATAACCCTGAGATCATGACCTCAGCTGAAACCAAGAGTCAGACGCCGAACCAACTGAGCCATCCAGGCGCCCCGGAAAGTTCACTTTGAATGAACGTTACGGAGCAGGTGACGACGCTTAACTCTTCTCTCATGCAGTCTGAAGAAGAAGGAAAAGGAGGAGAGGAGGAGGAAGATGAAGAAGGACGAGGAGGAGAGGAGGTAAAGCTACAGCCTAACCTGGGGCACATTCATGAACCTCTTTCTTAAATATAAGATCTATTTTCTGTCAGAACCAGCTTTCCCACAACTCTTCTCCGAGTTGTGAAAAGACACCGACTTCACTTCCCTTAGCCTTCGCTGTCTTCTGGCTTATCCCCAAATGCCCCCTGGGTTGCTGTCACAGGTGTTATTTATTCTCCCCGTCACGCTCTGCCTCTCAAACACTCCGCACCTCTTCTCTGAGCTCAGCATCGGACCCTCGGAAACAAGGTCCCATGACTGCCCACCTTCCTCCCCTTCCTCACTTTGCTGGAACTCCCCTGTAGCCGTAACGCATTCCCTCTTTGCTCTCGACAGACGAATTCCTTTTGTTTTTCTGCTGCTGGTTTATGTGATGCTTGCCTTGGGCTCAGTCCTTTTATAGAAGCAGGAACAGAGGGAGTGGGGGAAAGAGTGTAGGAAAGAAACCCCCAAGAGTGTGTGACCACCTGACCCTCTCCCTGCTGTCCCGTCCTCATGCTCACGGCCGCCTGGCGTCAAAGGTCCCGCAGAAAATGCAGACACAGACACCTCTGTGGTCCTCACTTCAAAAACAAGTCTCGGGGAGTCACAGTGCAACCATGGGTCTTATCATTCCTTGACATTGAGAAGGCCCACAGTGATAGACGCCGAATATAAGGGAGGTTGGTGTGGTACCTGCATTTTGAAAAGCTGAAATTCAAAAGGTAGGTTAGAGCAGGCGAATTGTGCAGATGGACCAAGGACAGAAGAAAATCAGAGGGAAGGGGGGAGATAGATGGCTAACTCCATGTTCCCTTCTGTTTTTCTTCTGGGATGGTTCTTCTGGGGAAGGACCACAGGAATTCTAGAAGAGATTTCTTTCCTTCTTTTTTTCTTTCTTTCTTTCTTTCTTTCTTTCTTTCTTTCTTTCTTTCTTTCTTTCTTTCTTTCTTTCTTCTTTCTTTCTTTCTTTCTTTCTTTCTTTCTTTCTTTTTCTTTCTTTCTTTCTTTCTTTCTTTCTTTCTTTCTTCTTTCTTTCTTTCTTTCTTTCTTCTTTCTTTCTTTCTTTTTCCATTAGCTTGTTCGTATTTAATCAAGGTTTGCTGTAAACAGTAAAGCCAAGCTTCTCTTAATCACGCTTGCCATGAGGGGGTTTAAATACAAAACTCCTACTTAAAATTACAGCTACACTTTGATGAAAAACCTTCCCAACCCACCCCATTTTACATTTTTCCCACTGGTTTTTCTAAAATAGGACTGGAAAGTGCTAATAGAGTGTTTTGGAACTCAGAGTCCTTTGTGGTTTTCTAAGTCGCTTAAAAAAAATTTGGTCCCACTTACTGCCTTATCACCACTAATCAGGGCTTATGTGTGACTGGAAAATTAGAACCTTCACACGTGGCAGGCAGGAGACATAGAGGCATGGTCTCAGAAAGAAAACATCCAAACAGCGATGTGATTACTAAGGACGGAATATTCCCCTGTACCCGTGTGGTTCTGGAAGTCATCCAAGTTATTAATAGCTATGGTGACAGGAATGTGCATTATATTGTTTCCTCATCGACGAGAGCGGAATGTCAGGCTGTGGGGATTGGGACATGGAAACTATGCAGGCTGGCTCTGATGTGTTTTATTTTCTCCTTTTGAGGGCTTTCTGTCCTTTGTGCTTTGACCACGGTTTGTGGGCAGACATCTCCGTGGATGATGAAGAAGAAATGACTTCATGGAAACAGTCTGGTGGGGACCCACGGCTGACTCAGAGTAAGGTATATACCCCGGGACCACTGTCTGGTGCACGCAGCGAGGCAGGGGGTGACTCGGTTTCCCTCGTGCTGGGCTGATCCATGGTAGAGAATCCAGCTGCACCCCTGTACTCGGGATCATGGCGTTGCGATGCCTGTCCCATCCTCTGCAGGCCTCAGACTCCCATCTGGTGAGAAAGAGCGTGTTTGTGGTTACCTGGGAACCCAGAGAAACCAGCTGGTGCTCTCGTGGGGTAAAATGAAGGAGTGAATGGGAGCTACCAAAGGTCACAGTAAAACACACAAAAAACCCCAAGATGACATCAAATCATTGCTCCTTTGTTCAATGTTGGTGCATTTCCCCAATTGCGGATGTCCAGGGACGTTATTTTACATCTGCCCTACAAAATCTAAGAATTTTTGCAGGTCTCCTACGAGGCTCTCTGCACTGACCCATCTCATCGGTCTTCATCTATTCCTGCCCTTTCCCAGTTTTGACAGCGCATGGCCAAGTGGGGAGGCCCCCTCCCCTCCTCGCCTCCATGTTTTATAATTAGTTCCCCATCCTCTCCAATCCACCTGTTCTCAGAACGGCTGGATTTTGATGCTTTAAGCATTATTGCTGTCGTTCTTTTATTCCATGGTCAAGATTTTTAGACACTCGAGACCCGGGGCTCTGGACTTCTTGTATTTTTTCTGTAAACCCTGGGACCATTGTAAGTGTACCACTTAGCAAGTGCTCAAAAATATTGATTGGTTGTATCAATGAGCTAACGTATTCCCTTTGGAAATCTTACTTAGGAACTCATTCACTCTGGTTTTCTACCCCCTCATGATGATCAGGGGGGAAAGATTACTATAGACAAAACAAACACATCATAAATTACTTGAAAAGAAAACAAGGTGTACTGTCTGTCTAGTTTGGTGTCAGTTTTAATAATATTCTCTGTATTTGACATGTGCAACGGGACAGCAGCTCTGGGCCTTTTCAACTGCTTCAAGTTCAGGATCCTCCTAGATTTTATGCACACTCACATACTAATTCTTTAAATATCCATTTTACAGTTCTTGCCGTGATTTTCAATTTCCGAGAACCTGTTGGCACCATCACAAATGTGAAAACAGGACGCACTTTGGAGCCTCCCCTTTTCTCCTGAATTCCCCACTTGGTCAAGTTAGATGTTCTTTCCCATTAAATCATCTTTTCAACCTTCCTTGCCTCTTAAAAAGATACTGTTTTGACTTTGATAAGCTTTGGCACCCTGAATGCCTTGTGTTTCTTTGTCTTTTTCCTTGGGTTTGCCTGAGGCAAGGTCGAACACTGTCACATCAGTAGGGAGGGGCTTGATTACCAATTCCAAATGATTTTTATTTTTATCACTCAAAAAGAAATGCCACGTCTGGGGGACAGCCACACTGAAGACAGCGGGCTCATGTTGCTGGCACAGTTAATCCTTGAAGACACTTTCTTTCTTTTTTTTTTTTAACTTATGTGTATATTCTTAACATTGATTTTGTTGCCTCGAATGAGGTTCATTCTTCTGTCTGACATGCCTCCTCCTTTGGGATCTACCATCGCTTTTACACTCCCTGCTCGGGACAAAACAATCTCTTAGCTCTTCTATCTCTTTTTTTTTTTCCAAAAATGTCAATTATCCTATGGTAAGAATCATGGCATTTTAGAATAATTACTTAGGAATTTACTAGACATCCTCTCCTCTCTCTTCCCTGTCCCAGACACACACACACACACACACACTCAAACACATCCCAAATTACAAAAACAAAGAAAAGGCAGGCTAACTGACTCAGCCAGCACAGAACCTGGAACCCTCTAGCCCCGTCTAGGGCTCCGTGTGAATTTGACATGTGCAATGGGACAGCAACTCTGGGCCTTTTCAACCTCTTCAAGTTCAGGATCCTCCTAGATTTTATGCACACTCATACACTAATTCTTTAAATATCCACTTTACAGACCAGACTCCCACTCTCTGCACCCCAGAGGGACTAGCCATTAGGTCTATCTTTCCTGAGGTAAAATAGAGTAACAAACAGGACACGTATTTCTTCTTTTTCTTCCTTTATCCCAGGACTGTCTGAGATCATCTAAGAAAAGCAAAAGTTAGGTATTCTTTTGCTCTTTAACGATCTACGGAGGGTTAAGGAACAAAGCAATAACTCCAGATAACCAATATGTGCACATCCACATGTACCATTTCACTTGATACCGACTGTATGTGGTAGATGTAAACATTCCACGTCTTTTATTGTGAAGCCTACCGAGGCTCATGACAGGTGGAAGCAGTTTTCATTTTCCAACAGTTATCCACAGGAAGGCAATGTATTCTGACACCAAATCTATTTCACCCATTTTAGGCTGCGGCTTCCTTTCCAAATTCCATTCTACATTTCAAGAATTTCTCCCATTTTCTAGTCCATCAAAAGCCCTATATCGTGATTTAAGTATTAACATGCTTTTCTATTATTTTTAGGGATTTGGGAAGGAGCCGAAGGATATCAGGGGCTCCAGTCTTCTACCGTGAAAAGTTTCACGGGCGTTCATTCATTTATGTATCATTTCATTTATTCATCCGTCAGTCGTGGGTTGCTGCGTCCACTGTGCCAAAGACTGGAGTCAGAGGAATACCGAGGTCCTTTAAGTCCTCGCGATTTAGTGGGAAGGTTGGAAATTATGATACCAACCGGCAGGTGCCGTAGTGGAGGGAGAGGCGGAGGACTGCGAGCACTTGGACGGGAGGGGTCATTTCCAGAATGCCTGCATCTGTTTTCTCTCCTGCTCCCGCGGTTTTCTACTTTCCACGTGGCCTCTGAGTAACAGACTCTTCTCATCCTGTAGCTGCCCATTTACGTTCCAATGTAAATACTATTTTAAGAAACACTTCCATAGCTCCTTTAGGTAAATTGGATTTTCCTTTAGCGTTCTCCAATACCGCGCACTTGGCCTCCACAGCACTTGATGACATTGATTTTAAATAGCTACATGTGGAGTTATTTGTCTAAGTGCTTTTCTCCCCCAAACTGTAACCTCTTAGGAGCAGGAACTGTATCTCTTTGAACAGGATCACACATTCACGGCCAAATATGCAGAGGAGGAGCTTCAGAAAAATGTTTAATTTTCAATAAATGAACTTGCTTTCAGGTGAACCATACATAAAATTAAAGCATCTTCATAGAGAAAATTTCAATGAGAAAATTTCTATGAATTTGGTACCAAAATATAAGTTCTGCTTCCAGGTGAAAATGTAGGCGGAGTGCATTAACTACTCCGTGTCTTTCTCACGCTCACAACTAACCCATGACAAGAGTGCAATGACACTGCCTTTCCACAGCTCCTCCCCGCCAACTCACCTGCTGAAGAGGGGAACAAGGAGCCCTGGCTCTTGCCCAGCTTCACAACGCCAAGCAGGTCCCAGGCAGGTCTGACACAGCCCCGTTGGTGGGGGGGGGGGGGAGGGCTGCCATTGCCACACTCCACGGCCACTGCTGTCAAAAAAATTACCCAGTCCACAGTCTGGACATGTGACCTGTGCTCTCATAAAGACAGTAAAGTGGAGAGGCTACAAAGGGGTCATAGATGGAGGTAAAGAAGGACAACCTAGGCTATGAGAAAGCATTCAAGAAGTAAAATTTGGAAGGGTCTGCTCTTTAGAAGGGCAGTTGAAAATTTTGGAGCATTTCTCACACTGACTTGTTTTCCAGTGGCATGCTTCTCGGGGTAAAAGATCCCATTATGTCTTCTTACTTAGAGATGATACTGAAAAGCACAGACTATACGTCAGTTGAATTCATCGAGAGAAAATTGGTTTTCACTTCATTTCACCTGGCATTAATCGCTTGGCAGGAGCCATGGGAAGGCTTATTCTTGATTTAAGAGATGGAAATCCAAACCAATTCAGTGTTAAGTATAATGTAAAAACCTGTAAACAAATTAAAGATCGAAACTTTGAACCAGGAATAGTTATAAATGAAAATGTGTGTGACTTAAAGCATAAAGCAAACTATAGTTGCCCCTTGAACAACACAGTTTTGAACTGTGCAGGTCCCCTTTGTGTGCAGATGTTTTTTTGTTCGTTTGTTTAAGTAGAATCCACACCCAACACGGAGCCCAACGCAGGCCTTGAACTCATGACCCTGAGATCAAGACCAGAGTTGGACACTTAACTGACTGAGCCACCCAGATATTTTTTGATAAAGAAAATGCAGTACCATAAATGTATTTTTTCTTATGATTTTCTTAATAACATTTTCTTTACTTTATTGTAAAAATACAGTATACAATACATCTAACATACCAAATATGTTTTTTGTTTTTTTTTTTTAAGATTTTATTTATTTATTTGACAGAGAGGAGAGAGATCACAAGTAGGCAGAGAGGCAGGCAGAGAGAGAGGGGGAAGCGGGCTCCCTGCTGAGCAGAGAGCCCGACGCGGGGCTCGATCCCAGGACCCTGAGATCATGACCTGAGCCGAAGGCAGAGGCTTTAACCCACTGAGCCACTCAGGTGCCCCTAACATACCAAATAGTTAATTGACTCTTATCAGTAAGGCTTCTGGTCAACAGTAGACTATTAGTAGGTAAGTCAAAAATTATACATGGGTTTTCGACTATGTACAGGGGTGGCACCCTTACCCCCCCTTGTTGTTCATGCATCAGCTGTGCGCTTTACATACTGAGGTTGTGCTGAAACCAAAACTAACGACATATTAAGAGTCACCCGTGAGGGTGTCAAGGCACCCCAGATCAGAGCAAAAGTGTGAGCACAAGTGGCAGAAGACAAAGACTGTTAGAAATTCTCCTGTAACAAACAAGCCATCTGGAACCTGTCTTCCCATTGTTGGCCCTCTCTGAAGCCAGACTGAGTCAGCACATTCGTAGAAAGTGTTGGTGGGTACTTGCACCTCCAAAGACGTCTGGAGTTAAGAATGGTGGGCTTCCTAGGACAGCAGAGGGAGTGAGCGACCAGATTCCTGGTCTAGGGCAAATCACAACTCTCAGCACTCGGTTTTACCTGGAGGAAACCTTTGGTGACATCGCTCTGCCAATGAGTATAGAAGATGGTTTGACAAGCGTGAGTCATGATTTCCTTAGCTTCAGAATGAGAAGGATGGAGATGGTCCCACCAGGGAGCCGGTGCGAACGAGTCCGCGTGTTGCTCAATCTTTCCCGAGCACACAGATCACCTGCAGTTCTCGTTAAAATGCAGACTCTGATTCAGCAGGTCTGGGGGTGGGACTCCCGGTGATGTCATTGCTGCTGGTCCTCAGACAAACGCTTGGAGAGGCCAAGAGCACCACCCGATGGAGTCTCCTACGGAGATTAGGGGGACCTCGGGGAAGAGAGGCATTTCTCTCGATGCCCAAGGGCTCAGGAAGCGTTACTGGCAGCGGTGGACACAGAATGGCATGGGTGTGCCCAGATGTGACAGAGAAGACCTGCAGGGAAGCTCCCACAAGAGGAAGGCAGCTCTGTCCCCCCGCCAGACCAGAGCGGGAGCCAGAAGGCAAGAGAGAATGCTCCCATGTCTCCTCTCATCTCCTACCCATCCTCACTGCATGAGCTTCCAGGCTGGCCAAGGACAGTTTATCCGGGGCCAGGGGGAAGGGTGGGTGGATGGCGGCTGGGCGGAGGGAGGTCCTGCGCCATGGCTGGTGGAAGGTAAATTGCCCTAGGTGACTTCTGAACACACAAGGAAACAAAATAGATTTTAGGTATTTGTGCTAGGAGTTCCCTGCCTCACATAGTGTGACAGATCCTGGCTAATTGTTCACCGAATGATTTCCCCTTCCTCTGGGTCAGAGAGCAGGGCCATTTCCCATCTTGCCTTCCAGCTGAATCATCACACAACCAAGTTCTGGCCAATGGGATATGAGCAGAAGTGACAGGAGCCTCTCTCGGGCAGGCTGCGACTCCCCCATGTCCAGCCCTCTGCGCTCCCTCCACCCGCCGGCTGAACGAGGAGTCCTCCACAGGCCACGAGGAGGGTGGAGACCTGAGAGGGAAGAAGGACCCTTGGTCTCGGGACGACTTCTTGGGGTCGACATGTGTCAGCCTGTGACGTACCGGAGAAATCTAGAAC
Organism: Potos flavus; assembly: GCA_028534135.1. NCBI lineage: Eukaryota > Metazoa > Chordata > Mammalia > Carnivora > Procyonidae > Potos > Potos flavus. The sequence goes on from CM052883.1 coordinate 2,382,080, forward strand.
AGTCTACTGTGCGGAACCACTAGCTTCGGCACTAGTGGTTGTTGGTTGAAATAGTTAGCCTACCTGAGAACAAACATAGGTAGGGTTGGAGACTCGCAAGGGCCAAACGCCAACTACCGGGAGTAAAACGGGGAGACGTAGCAACTTGTACCTTTAATGAGTTTTTCTTTGAGTCACTGTGGATAAACTTTGGCTTGTGAATGCTCTTGGCACTAAGTCTTCTGTCTTTGTAGGGTTCGTTTCCATATGGGGCTGAAAGGTAAATGTTCCTGGAGATCAGTAATGAGACAATGTCGCCTCAAATTCCCTCCTTCCCGACCGCTGACAGCCTGCAGGCACTGAGGCCATTAGTATGTGGATTTCCCATGGCATCTCTTCTCTTCTGTCAGGGAATTTTTCTTGCTTTTTAAAATATAGAATGTTATCTTTTTATAACAGCTTCTAAACCCAAGGGAATGACAACAGTTCACCAATTGCAAAGTTTTCTGGAGAACTATTTCCCCCACCACCCACACGCATGTGCAACCAACTTACATAAAAGGTATCAGAAAGTTCCTTTTGTGAAATGAAGATTGGTGATTTTATTCAACAGTAATGTTGATGAACCATAATAGGGGCTCTGTCGGGTAGCATTGTTCCTCTCAAGACCCAGTTTGATTGAATTCAGTTGAACAGATTCCCAAAAATAGGTCCAGTAAAGAAAACCTTTCTTCAGAATGTGACAGAATTCATACACTTTTCAGCCAATTGCTTGAGATCGTGGACCTCCAGCCCCTTTGTTTGCTGAAATCTTAAAAGATCAAAACCTCAAATTGAATTTGGTTTTATTTCATTTTTCTTTAGAGCTTTGATCTCTCCTTTGGGATTTATCCATAGTTTCATTCTCTTTCATTCCCTTTAGACTTTAGAAGCTAAGTGGTGACATCAGGAAAATGTCATGTGGGCAAGCTCACGCACCTTGCTTTGAAGCCACACGTGTTCCCCGGGGCCATCGGGCAAGGCAAGGCAGCAGATACGCTGGCTATCTGCCCATGACTAATTCAGAGCAAAGCAAAGACACATTCGATGCATTCCTTTTGTGCAGCAACAATGGAAATGAATGCATAGATTTATTCACCTTTAATATTTTCTATGAGAAGACATCAAGGTCTTCCTCTGCCATTGTAGTGATCGGGTAAACTACATAAATCCAGATTACATTGGGCCGCTGTCAAAGCATACAAAAAATATTTTAGGAATAAATAGGGTTTTTATTTTTTTTTTTTTAAATCTGAAAGTGATGGGAGAAATTAGAACAGGTATTAGAGATGTATTATAGGCAGCTAATAAGATTTAGCCTTTGAAGAACTCATCTTTAAAATGTTACAAAGCATGCTGGATTTTAGAGAAACTTACTGGAAACACAATAATGGAGCTGCCCAGGGGTCTGCAGTACTTAGAAATGTGAACGGACTACAAAGGTAATTCTTTGCAGTCTGTAACTCAGCATGCTACAACCCTGTGCTATATGCGTATCTTTGTAACTCACATGGCTAGAACATTGTAGTAGAATCTGTTTGATAAAGTCATTGCTTATGAATAAGATGTAAAGGCAGTAAAATGGGGGGAGAGAATATATTTTTAGTTTTTTGAAAGCAGTGGTACTGTTTTGGGAAACCACGAGCATTGCAGAGAATTTACCATTGCACCATAAATAGAAATATAATTGCTTTCATCTGCATTACATGGCTTTTTTATGCGCAGCTAAAAACAATTTGAAAAATGTAATGAAATTACACTGAACTTTTACTCGGAACACAGTTGTTGTTTTTTTCCAGCTAATTTAATGTGTTTTGTTGAAAATTTCCTGATGAGAATAAGCATAAAAACAAATCCTATTAACTTCTAGCTAAAGATAAACATTTAAAAGTTGGAAAAAAAATTTGCAGTGCAGAGTAATAGCCAGGAGTGAAATGTGTCCCACTGCAGAATGTTATTATATAATAACCTTGTGCCCTTTATTGTGAGGAGGAGCCGGGTTTGATGTCTTGCTGGAAATTGACAGCAGTAGAATTCTGACAGAAATTTATCTGTCCTCCTAGACTATGGAGTTCATAACATACTTTTTATCCAACTTATGGAATGTTCATATGGGGTGTTCATTTACAAATCTAAGATTTTAATTGGTTGTTACTTTTATTGGGTAGATTTATGTAAGCATAATTCTACTAAATTAGGTACCACAACTTAAGAATAGTAGCGATATATTTTTCCACTCTAGAAAATACACTTTAAATCATTTTAACCCACTATAAACATTTTGATAGTAGTTTTTAGAGACCACTCATAAAGCATTTTTTAAAAAAGCAATAAGGTTGGGCAGTGTTCGAACACAGGGTAATAATTCATACCAATTAAATTGCTAAACATAAGGTCTCAGGCCCAATAATATATCATAATTCATACCTTACGGTCTGATAGCAATTAAAATACCGTCATTAAGTATATTGCAAACATACGTAATTGTTGAAATCTTGCTTACGTGGAATAACATTCCGTGCTTTATTAAGCAGAATAGTACCTCTGTTCATTTTGTTGATAGTGTCGTAATCATTAGAGAACCATTGCGGGAGTACCTTTAATACATACGCACAGAGTCAGACTTTATCTCTGATTATTATGACTCTTGATACTGTTTCTATTGTCGTGGCTCTTCATGCATTCGAGTCCGCTACCTGTCCCACCAAATCAGAACAGGCACGACGACGTGGTTCTAGTTAACACACACCTGAATGTGGGCTGGAACGTCTTCAAAGGGTTTGTTCTCTGCCTTTGCAAAGTCAACAAACATTAGATGAGATAAAGGGATTCCTAGACTCAGCCCCTACACGCTCTCCCGGACGCCCCTGGTACCGCTAGAGGGTGACAGGTCAGCCTACATCTACACGAGTCCGACTGCGACCATGTTAACAGAATAGGGGATGGCGTCATTTGGACCCACATGTGCTGGGAACGACCCACTCCGTGTAAGCCCTCCCCGGAGGTCTTACCTCCCATTTTCACACGACACTGTGTCCCCCAAGAGTCATTTAGTTTGAAGATTTTTAAAGATATATTTTGATATAATGAGCAGAACATTTCTGCATATCGAGTTAACGCGGCATGGACTTTGGAACCATAAAGATGAGGGTTTATGATCTGACAGCCTAACTAAGGCTTTAATTCCAGGATGAATATGTAGACGGTCATTACCACGGAGGTCTGCGTCTGCATTAGGAGTAACGTGTGCAAAGCACCCGCACAGTCACAGCCAGTGTTCAGTGCACAGTGGAAACAAATTCTCAAAAGGTACACTGCCGGAACAGTTTGCTTTTCACCCTGGCCCGAATAAACACACGGCGCCTGTTGGGGCCGGGGAGAAAAGCTCAGGCTTCTGATCCAAGATCATGAGGTGGCTACAATGTGCCAGGCAAGGGCGAGGAAGCCATGTAGGTCAAGGAAAGCTGGCTTCTTCCATTGCTGGGTGGCTGAGGTTAGGAAGTCCGGCATCAGGGAGAGGGTGCAGAGACGCAGTGTGTGGCCCTCTGCTGTAGTGAAACTGCGGGTGGACCAGAAGGCCTCTCTGTTAGCCCGCATCAGTAATGTGCCTGTTGCCCCTGTTTTTACTGGGCCTTTCCATTTTCTCTATTTCAGGCTTTAACACCCCTCCCCTCCTTGCTGATCTCCTACAGATAATAAACATCGCCGACCAATCCGGAGCCCACACCCAACCACCCTCCTTGTGGGTGGCGCCCTCTTCGGCCAATGACCCCCCTTCCGTGGCCCAGGACCCGGTACCAGACAACCAGGGACAGCCTCCGACCTGGAGCCCCTGAAATTGCTCAAACTCGCCAGTTCTCCGCCCGCGAACACGACCTCCCCTCCCCGTCCTTCCCAAGGGCGTGGCAATCTAGGCTTCGGCCCACGGGTTCCCTGGCGCGCCCGCCCCCTGGCTGACCCAGGGCTGCTCCCCTGGCACGTCAAGAAACTACCTTTTTAATGGAAATGGTCTCTGGATCTGGCAGCCTATAATTATTTCTAAATGACAAACACATTATTCTCAACACTGACATTTGCCTGCACGGCAGTTACACCTGAATAATCATAAAACCTTTATTTAAAAATAACCCCTAGTGCCCGAGGCCTGCAGGGGGCTGCGAGCGCAGAGGAAGGCAGGCGGCAGGGACAGGATAGCTCACTGCCCCTGCTCCTCCGGCCGGGGACACAGCCGCCGCCGCAAATAAATACCACCACCGAAGATCGTAGCTGCACCTTTTATTGGGACGGTGACTTTTCCAAGGCTGGTATGAACACGGAGTTCCAAGCAGCAAGACACCAGGGTTGGAGGGCACCGCTGAGGACATCCCGACCGCCGCGGAAGCACACGGATAAACGGGCGGTTGTGTTACGGGAGGGCTGAGGACTAGAGCGGGGGAGCCATGCGGCGCAGCTCCGAGGGGACGGCCACCCTGGGAGGCGGCGTCACTGCCCGGGGCAGCGTGTCCCCGCGAGCTCCTTCGCACTGCGCGGACCTCCGGGGTGACCGTGTCCCACGGCCAGCTGCGACCGGGAAGCCCCACGTGCTCCACGGAGCTCCCGCAGCCGGCGGTGACGCGGGGACAGATGTCCGCCAGGAGCCGGTCGTGCACGTCCGCAGAGACATGGCCCCCGGGGGGTGGGGGGACGCGCCTCCCCAGGCGGCCCAGCGGAACCCGGGAGCCAGTCCACGCGCGCGCACAGGCTTGACACTGGCTAAAGCAATGACACAGTCTCGAGGGGGTTAGATCCTTCAGGTTTAAAAAAAGGGGGGAGGAAAAATTCTAGAATGATTTTTTGTGTAACATTTGTGTTTGGAAGGGAGCACCACCAATTGCAGAAAGTTATAAAACAGGGTCAGAAACAGGTCCATAACGATCAGGTTCGTAACGGCCATAAAACACAACACCGACGAAGAGATCAAACGTCCGTCGCGGAGGGTGTGCTGGGGGCGAGCAGCTGGGGGCCCAGGAGCATCCTCGGACTCCGACCCGGGACGCGCCCCTCGACGGCCCCGCCCCGTCCCTCCTCCCCGACCCCTCCGCAGGGGGGTCGCGGGGCCCGAGAAGCAGAGTGCGCGCCCCCCACGGGCGGGAAAGAACACACAATCGCACACACGTACACGCTTACACACACGCACAGGCACACGGGCGCACACGCACACGCGCCGAGTTCGGCGCCCTCCGTCCAGGGTCCCGGCCGCTCCGCGTAGACGCGTGCCGGAAGCCCCGGGCCGGGACCGGGCGGGCACCTGCACCGTGGCCCTCACAGGCCGGAGTCCCACAGCTCGGAGGGCAGCCGGCCGCAGGACGCCCCCTCGGGCTTCTTCACCAGGGTGGGCTTCTTGCAGGGAGGAGGGGGAGGCGCCCTGGGCTCCGGGGGCTGCAGGAGGCGCTGCCAGTCTTCTCTCCCCTCGCACAGCTTCCGCCTCCAGTCCAGGAGCTCCTGCAGGGCCACGCTTTCGTTCTCCGAGAGCCGCAGCTGGTGGATGACCTGCGGGAGGGAAGAGGGGGAGACTTGGAGCGGCAGGTGCCGTGAGCGCCCGAGGGAGAGCGGGGGCCCTGCCCGGGCTGCGCTGGGCGCTGGCTTCCAAGCCCCCGACCCGGGGCTGGAAACCGCCGGGTGAAGGCGGCCAGCGGAGCAGAGTATGGAGGACAGGGGTCGCCGGACAGGGGACAGGGCCGCCGGCCCTTCGCCCTCTATTGTGATATACCTTCTTGAGACATCCCACTCGTCTTCCTCATTCATCACAACCGAGAGGCTGTGTGTCATAGCGCTCTCGGGGTTTCTCCAGGTTCGCTGATTCTAGGGTGCTCCCATCTGGGCAGTACTAGTCAACCTCCTTTAAGGGAGCACCACCCGACTCCTGACTACGAGGCATCAACGCAGGGACGGAGCTCCTCAAGAGGGCCCGTCCACGGTCAGTGTTAACAGAGAACCACACGGATGCAGAAACAGTTTCCAAGAGCTAGGTGAGGCCAAGGACAGCCCTCCCTGCAGAATGAAACGAGTTATCGGTCCTTGAAAACACCTGCAACCTCACGGGGTCAGGGGGGCGCGCAGAACGCGCTCTATGTTGCGGCGGCCAATCAGAGCAGCGGTCTCAACCAGCGGCTGTGTGCTCGCTGACCTTGGGCCCAGACAGACACGACTTGAGGGACCTTTGCAGGACACATCACGATGGGATTGTATGGGCTTCTTCCTCTCGCTTCCCGAGGTTATTGTTTTTCTGGCCATCCTCGAGTGAGTGTGCCAGACGTCACGGTGGGAATACCGGGGAGAACTCAGAAGACACTAGACCTCTAGACCCGCTTCTAAAGTCCCTCCTGCTTTGTTCGGGTGCCCCTGCCAGCCTCCCCAGGAAAACGGACGAGAGTAAATGCAAGTGGCCCATGGCGGTTGGCTCCTCTGGGAAAGCAGTCACGCGAAAGCAGTGAGAGTCATCAGTGGTCGAGTTCTAGAACCAGCACCTCGACCCCGACACCCGAGGCTACGGTAAACCACAGAGGCCGGGTAGCCAAGCCCGGACCCGCGGTGCGGAGCCCGATTTCTGGAGCTGGCTGTTCGCAGAAGGGGGTCCCCACACTGAATGTACAGACAACCGGAAACAGACCGTGACTGAGGAAGACAGGACCGTGACCGTCCTGTCCCCCCCAGTGGGTATGTTCCTCCAGTCTCCCGGGGCCGCACCAGAACGACCTGGAAACGAGACTCCCCCTGCGAGGAAGGCTCCTGCAGAAGCCAGACTGATTCCACGCTCAGGGAAGTGAGCCGAGAAAGGGAGGGCATAAAGTATGTTTTTAATAATCACTCTCGAGTGCTAACTACGCACCAGGTACTTTTCAAAGCGCCTTGGAAACATTCAGCAATCCTCCTGAGAGATCACTCCACCCCTGCCAAGTATCGGGGCACAAGGGGGTAAAGCAATTTGCCCAAAGTCACATGGAAAATGGTGGAACCAGCCAGTCAGGCTGCAGATCTGCCTTCTGAGGTATCACTCCACACCGCTGTCCAGGAGCCCATACGCTAAAGACCAGCGTCCCTGTGCCATGCTCCCCTTCTCCTTTCCCTACATGGGATTCAGTGGAATCCGTCCGCCTCCTTCGCGACTGTGTTTTAGCTTCTCCACTTTCTTGTGCACACTCGGCGATTACTTTCAGCTGCAATCTCGTTCGTTCTATGGATCCTGAGTATCTATATATATGTGTGTTCCTTGTCCCACGTTCAGCACATAGAGCAATCTGCAGAACATACTCTCGCGGGATTTTTTCTTATGAGAACTCGAGTATGTAATTGATGGAAGAATATTTTTACCATCTGAGCTGATTTTTCCCCCCAACTTCCTTGAGTTATCATTTTTGTTAAGTAATGTAACGTCACTCTGATCTAATTAGAAACAAAACAAGAAACCTTCCCAGCTGCGTTAGGTTTTTAAGGTCATGTCAGGTTACTGCTCCCATTGTAAAGATAAAAAAAAAAAAAAAACAGAGACGAATTACCAAAATCATACATTTAGAGCATCAAATAGCTCTGGCAAACTGAGAACCAGAGAAACTGAAATTCTGAATCTTTCTGAACAGATAATGACCAGCTGTTTTCTTTTTTCCCCCCTCTCCTGGGACATTTGCCAATTCTGAGCTCTTCTGTAGGTCTAGAGAGCCCTTTCTAGAAGAAAGAGAAACCGTACAATATGTTGCAGTTGTAGGAGATGAGAGACACAGATTGGGAATTTGCACACCCTCAGATGATGGCCATTTCCCCCAAGAGACATTTGTTGAGTTCTCCAGCTGTATGCATGAGTGGTGCCTTAGGCCAAAAGCTTACAAAAAAGCAGAGTGAAGTCTCCTACCTTGTTCAAGGTGCTTCAGAAGGGGGAAGTGGTGGGGGGAGAGAAGAGCCTCAAGCTCCCTAGTCTCATCTTAGAACTTGCAGATTTTTGCACGGCCTGGAGAGGGGGCAGGACCTCTGCAATGCACAGCTGGAGCGCATCTGCACTCTTCCAGAGCTAAGGAACAAAAAGACCCACAGGCTCTCGGGGCCAAAGCTCAGGCGGGCGCTGCCTGCAGATCAGAGGCATAGCGGAGGCGGGCTGGTTGCACCGCGGCTCAATCCGTGATTGGACCGAGGCCGTCCGCCTTGCCTCTGCCCTCTAACGGGATGGTGGACTCTCTCCCCCGTAGAGGCAACCTCGGCAGCATCTACAGTTTGTTGACCCACGACACTTACTGCGTGATCAGAAATCACATGCAGAGAGACGAGGAAATTCACTAAAAATCGAAGCGTAAAACAGATTCACAGATGATCCGGATTTAGGGTTCGTCGATAAAGACTTTAAAATATCTATGATGACATGCTTAGGAGAGAGGAAATGATGGACAAACCAAAGAGACAGCGAAACAGACACACATAAAAGGAATTCCAGAGGGAAAAGATATGCGAAGAATGTGACAGGGCAGTCCTCAAAGAGATAAGTTTCCCAAACTTGCAAAGGGCATCAATCCACACACCGAAGAAGAGGCTCAGCAAAACCACACAAAAGGCAAACAAACACAGGCCACCGCCAACAGTAAGAAAGCGCAAGGCAGATCCTATTAAAACAAAGACAAAGGAAAAAGCTTTAAAATCCACAGGAAAAAGACACATTCCCTTCAGAGGAACAACAATGAGAGGCAAAGCTGACTTCTAAGCAGAAGCCGGGAAATAGCGAATCACAGAATAAAGTACTGGAAGAAAGTGATTCAGCCTAAAACTCTACTCTCAATAAAAACACCCCTCCAAAGGTGAAATAGAGATACTTTTAGACAATAAAAAGGAGGACATTTTCCATCAGAAGTCTCCCCCCCCCCCTTTTTTTAAGGTGAGGGAAAACGATCCCAGATGGAAAAGATTGAAACTTAAGAGAGAATTAAGGACACCAGAATTAAATCCATGGGTAAATAGAAGTTAGCTGTTGGGATGTCTTATAGACCATAAATTATTTGTAGAATCAGAATACACGCCAATGACAACCTGCGAAAGCCAGGAGGGGATACCACTTTAGAGGTTGTAGGGTTCTAGCAGCACTAGGAAAATGGCCAAAGTAACAAAATCCCTTAAGATGCAGTAAGTCAAAAATGCATGCTTTCTTCTCTAGTGAAACTACAGAACACGCAGGGAGAGAACGTGTAATTAGCAAGTTACATACAAAAAATGTGAAATAATAAATATTCCATTAATCTAAAAGAAAACGAGAAGGATACAAAAGTCATAGGAAAATGGAGGCCAGGTCTAACAAGACAGAGTAAAGCATAAAAACTAGACCAGCAGAATCCACATCTCCGCCCAGCAGCTGGCTTTGCTTTTCCACGGCCGGATGGTATGGACTCTATTTGCGTTCACGCCGGGGCACTGGAGAGCCACGCAGCTCTGTCCCCACGCCAAGCAGAGAGCACATCCTTTCTGCGTCTTTTCTCAATCCCGGACTCTTCTCCGCAGCCCTTCATAATGACCAAAAATATGCATGAAGTGGGACCCTCCGCCGAGCCGTTCCTAACAGGAACACATTTCCAGACAGAGCCACTCGGCGGCTACTGACGTGATGGACGGCTTTTGACATAAAATGTCCCAAATCCCTTGAGTTACTGCTTCACTGTTTGGGGGGAAAAAAAAATGCTCTCTACCCTTTCAAAGCTTCTCAGTGTTTACTAAATATATCTGAATTCCCAAGTACACTATAAAAGGTGAGACTTATATATCCAAACCATTAGAAAGCATTTTCTTAATGAGGCTATTGATGTCTTGAATAATGTAGTAAGTAAAGAAGAAGCCCATCTTCGAATCCACAACCAGAAGCTTTCCATGCTTCCTCGATAAGCAGAAATTTGACTGATGTTTGCAATAATCAACAAATGCTCAGAATAAACCCCTTCATTGAGAGATCCCATGGAACTTTATTGTCTATTACGGAGATTAATAGGTATTAGTAAAATCTAATAGGTGATGGTACCATCTAATACGAGATGGTAACATACTAACATTATTGACCTTCCTTTAAAAAAAGAAAAACAAAGAATGTTAGCAGGTTATTCCTTAAATGAAGGTTAAAATTCTGTGTGAGGATACACGATAGGTCACTACTTGCAACATAATGAAGTTCAAAGGGCTTTTTAAAATGATGATCTGTGAGATGGTAATTAGAAGATCAGAAGGTAAGAATAGTGTGCCCCAATGAATGATGTTTAATCTGATTTATTTAGATTTGTTGAATTTATTAGATGGTGAGGCACAAAAATCACATCTGTCACAAGTAGTAAAAGAGCTTTAATATTTTAGAATAGCAGACAATTGCAACTATGGATATTATTTAAATGATGGTCAAGTAATATACAAGCACTACAAAGTGTTCACAATGTTACCCAGCGCTATGAAAGCATCAGAATCAGTGTTTCTCCATTCTTTAAGTTTCATGTCCTGTCGGTAATAACAAAAACCCTCACAACTTCCTCTACCATTATCTCATGCTTCATGATAAATTAAGTATGATCATTAAGAAGGCAATAATGATTTTGTAACAAAAATCTTGGTTTGGGAAATAGACTTATAACTACCAACAACACATGGCTGGTCACCAGAGGGGGGGTGGGTGGGGATGGGGGAAATAGGGGACGGGGATTTATCATGAAAAAAAAAATTTTTTTTTAAGTTTAGTTTTGGTATTAAAAGGGAATCATGTCTTTTCAGAAAGAGAGGAACTGATGCTGGGGATCAGCGATACAGCTGGAAATGAGCGCCTGGAGTCAGTGGGCTTCACCCCCCCCCCCATTTATCCTGATTTCTTTGTTGGCGACAGGTGCCCTGTTGGGGTCTCGTAACTTGAAGCTTGTTTATCATCGATTCAAAGATTTATCTCCACCCCGTGTCACTGCAGACAGCTAGCCACTTACTTATTTTCTTTTGGGGTATGTTTTATATTATAGTGTTTGGACACAAAATCATTATCTCTCAGAACCAAAAAGCAAATGTTATGACTGGGAATGTAAAAATTGTGCCCTACCTATGAACCCTTGGGTGTCCACACTGTCCCATCCCTGTGCTCCATGAATGTGACAAATACCTTACCTTTATTTTTTTTCAGTTTAATTTTATTTTTTCAGTGGTCCAAGATTCATTGTTCATGCACCACACCCAGTGCTGCATGCAATCCGTGCCCTCCTCAATACCCACCACCAGGCTCACCCAACCCCCCACCGCCGTCCCCTCCAAAACCCTCAGTTTGTTTCTCAGAGTCCACAGTCTCTTATGCTTCGTCTCCCCCTCCGATTTCCCCCAATTCACTTTTCCTTTCCTTCTAATGTCCTCCATGTTATTCCTTATGCTCCACAATAAGTGAACCCATATGATAGTTGACTCTCTCTGCCTGACTCATTTCACTCAGCATAATCTCCTCCAGTCCCGTCCATGTTGATTTCAAGCCTTACTACAAAGCCGTGATCACCAAGACAGCATGGTACTGGCACAAAACCAGACACACAGACCAGTGGAACAGAGCAGAGAGCCCAGATATAGGCCCTCAAATCTATGGTCGAATAATTTTCGACAAATACCTTGCCTTTAAAGGAACTCCGAAGCATGTAAAACACACAACTGTCTTAACTTGTTACATATGGCATAGAGATGGAGAAGACGTCTTTTAAAACCTCCCCCCCCCATTTACCTGGGAAATGGGGCTTACGGAGGAGGGTCTGGAGAAACTTCGTAGAGGAGGTATCATTTGCTCTGGGTGTTGAAAAATGAGGTTGCCACCAGTTGGAAAAGGGGAAGGAAGAGGTGAGAAGCGTTTCCACAGGACTTGATGTAGACAAGTGCCAAGAGGGACGCTGGACTTCCTCCTCTCACAACGCATCACCGGTCCACAAGCGCCCTGGGGCTCGCTCGAGCAGAGGCGCATGGTCGAAAACCCAGCCCCTAGCACTGGGGTGCTGGTCTGGAGGCCTACATTTGCCACCAAGCCCATCAGCTTCCTCATCCGTAAAGTGGGCTCACAGTAACAATCTACCTCGACAAAACAGGGATGATTTACAGGAGTAACGTGTGCGGGCTACTTAAAGAGCATCTTAAAGAAGTAGCCAGTGCCCTACAAATGTGGGGTCTTACGATTTTGTCGTTGTTTGCTCTTGGACTTGAGAAAATCCCTAAACATTGCTGAGTTATGATTATCCTGATGAGTCAATCAGATAACATTAAATGAGAACACTTCTCACAGTTTGGGGCCCTACATAAATATAACCTAGTCTCTTCCTTACCAACAAGAAGCTCTCAAATACTGAGCAACACACTAGATTTATTACATATACATAAATACATACATGTGTGTATATATATAAATTTAAAACTAAAGAAAGTTATACAGGAAGAAATGAAAGGTCCAGAGGTTCTTTGAATTTCAGGAGTAAGATAAGTAGGTTTTAGTGAGTAATTTAAACAACCATTTAATGTTTCTGAAATTGGCATTTGTATATGTATTTTCAGGGGTCCTCCAGTTCCTGGATAATTTAATATTTTCTGCATTTTTCTTTACATGATATTTTTCCAAAAGCACTATAATCATGCTTTGGAACATTTGAATACTTACTTTTTAAGCTAGTGCTCAGCAAGACTTTATTCTCAGATTTTGTGTTTTATTTACAAGCAGAATGACACAGGGAATATTACTGATATCATTGCAGACGAATGAGAACAGAGTAGATGGGTTTAATATGCAAATGAAGCTTTCTCCTCTGAGAAAGAGCTGAGGGAGATTACAGCCTGGGTGAGATCCGTGGCTGCCTAGCAGTTGAAGCCGACAGACGTGGTAGGAGCTTGGGTTCACCAAGGGCTCAGGATGGCAGACGTGGACCCAAGTTCATGGACTCTGAGTCCAGACCACCTTCACTTTGTCATCAGTAATTTCATTTCAGCTGAACAAAGATCGCATCTAGCACGAATGCTGTAAAGTTTAATTTTTTGCTTTTGTAGGTTTTTGTCATATTGAATTTGTAAATTTGCTTTGGTTTTACAGTTGTAATGAGAGGGGAAAAGATACAGAGATCTTCTGTAACAATGTGTGTCTACATTTAATTACTATTATAATAAATTAACTTAAGAAATGTTCAGGGTTAAGGAGAGAATCTTGCTTCCATTTAAAAAGGGTCATATAGACCCTGCAATTGCACTACTGGGTATCTACCCCAAAGATACAGATGCAGCACAAAGAAGGGCCACATGTACCCCAATGTCCATAGCAGCAATGGCCACAATCGCCAAACTGTGGAAAGAGCCAAGATGCCCTTCAACAGACGAATGGATAAAGAAGATATGGTCCTATATACAATGGAATATTACGCCTCCATCAGAAAGGATGAATACCCAACTTTTGTATC